>WBMW01000880.1:78769-88919 GCA_013396635.1 Penelope pileata
TGGCAAGCCTCCAATCCTCTGGGACCTCTCCAGATAACCAGGAACGCTGATAGATGGTGGAAAGCGGCTTGGCAATCACCTCCACCAGCTCCCTCAGCACCCTAGGGTGGATCCCATCTGGTCCCATGGACTTGTGACAGTCCAGATGGAGGAGCAGGTCTCTAACTGTCTCAACCTGAATCACAGGGGTTGTATTCTGCACTCCATCCCAGACTTCCAGGTCAGGGCAAAAAGTACCCTGAGGATAACTGATCTGGCTGTTAAAGACAGATGTAAAGAAGGCATTGAGAACCTCAACCTTTTCCTTATCCTCAGTGGTCGCATTCCCTGCCGCATCAAGTAAAGGACAGAAATTCTCCTTGGTTCTTCTCTTACTGTTAGTATATTTGTAAAAGGATTTTTTGTTCACTTTTACTGCAGTGGCCAGTCTGAGTTCGAGCTGGGCTTTTGCCTAACTTCCTCCCTGCATAACTTGGCAACAAGGTTCTTGAAACAAATAAAATGGTTACTCTCAGCAACCTGAATAACTCTGCTGGCACAAGAGTCAGTGGGTACAATACTATCAGTCTCCGCACACAGTTTTCCATATTACCTCTATTGAAGTGTGAGAGCACAGAAGAACAGTGAAAGGAAAAGCAAGTTCGAGAATTTGGGGGGACAGCACAAAAGATGATGTGTCTGCAGACGGTTGTTACTGTTCATGCCCAAGTGATCTAGCTCACCTCCTAAGTCTTCCTTCAGCTACAGGGTACCTTGCCTGTGCTCAGAGATAGCCCTGCAGCCAAGTGCCTACAAACAGGTAAACAACAAGTATTATATTCTATCAATGCTGTAGGGATTTCAGAACAATTTTTTTTTTTAAATGTTATTTTACATAAAATATCTCAGAGCTATTAATTTTTTTTTTAATGCAACATTTACTTAGGGGATCTATGGGATTGATCACAGTCTTAAATAGAAACAGAGAAGCCAACATTACGTGATAACATCCATGATACAAGATGATGAAGAAGCTGAGAAGATTTTTTCAAAGAATCAAGTTCTTTGTGGGCTGTGTGGAAATGGTTTACCACCTAAGCCACAAAGTTCTAATTGCCAACTGATCTGTTTAAGTTCATTTCATGTTCAGAAGGTTTGTTGAAGAGAGTCAGCTGAGGCCATGCTTTTGAAGTCCTGGAAATGCATCTTGAAGTTGTAAGTCAGTTCTCCAGTGCCAGAGCTTAAGTCAACTCCATCACATTCTTCAGAGCAGACTTTGCAAATGAGAGGAAGTTGAAGTAATAACACACTGTAAATTTGAATCTTTGGTTTTCTACAAAACCTGGTGACTTAACAGGTGTTCCATTATGTTGGTTATGATGATGTTACTGCAGTTTCAGTTCACTAAGCTACTTGGTCACTTTGCAAGAAATAGGCATGGACATATGCATAGGCATAATCCCACCAGTCCTCTACTGCATAATCCCACCAGTCCTCTACTAGATGAGCAGTAGTCAATTTAAATTCCTTTCAGAAATCTAATTAATTATTTCCTAAGTCAGAAGTCCTCATAAGATATTCTTTGCAACAATTAATCATCTTACATGCAGTAACAATTTTTTGAATGTAGTATTCAACTCTGAAACATCCTGGGATACAATTTTTGATAAAAGTAACAGTGTCTGCCATTTAATATTTAAGTTTTAAAGGTTCACCACGAAAGGCTTCCTGCTTACAAGTGTAATGTACTGCTAGGAGTTTATTCCAGTTATATCTTAATAGCCCAACAAAGCCATATCACAGAACTTTATTTCTGTTACAGAAAACCAGATACAGTGCCAAAGCCACCTATGACATGATGAACTACTTCAGAAATACTAGTATTGTTACTGAGGGCAACTAGTAATATGGGACAGCTCTCTTTTGTATGACAAAATCTTTCATATCATTTTTATTGATACTATTTAATGGTTGTGGTATCTGTGCTGTCATCAAGAGCAAGAAAGAAAATAATGTTTTGTTATTATAGCATCTGAAATTAACTTGGAATCTATTTCATCTTCTTTGCATCCTTTTTGTGCTGTTTATTTTGAAAAAATAAATATGAAAATGCTTACCAACATTGTTTTCATTTATGTGATATTATTCTGTGACAGCTCGTAGCAAATTAATCATAGTAGTCTTTCTCTTACAAGAGCTCAGAGCTCCTGTAATCTTGCAGAGGCTACAAACATGAGGATTTTTTATGAGTAGCTGTTTTTATGAGAATGTTTTCTGGCTGTTGAATATGTGTGTTTTTAAAATGCAGTTGTGTCAGAATTTTGAGATTCATCAGAATACTGCACAAATTTGAATAAATGGTAAATGATATGTCTGAAAATTATTCCCTGTATCTGGCAAGTTATTGTAAACTCTCTAGACAGTCAGTCTGTTGAACAAAAGGGATATTCAATTTCTTTAAAATCATTGAGGTTTTAAAGCTCTTACTCAGTATCTGCTTACTAATTTTTGTTCACATGATTCCTTGTTTTATTTAGTGTCACTTTCTGCTGTAACAAGTATGCAGCAACAAAGATGTTTTAAGTCTGTAGATCCAGTCCAGTTTCAGCTGTATGCTACCATTTCAGGCTTTGGAGCGGATTGTTACAGAAACTACACAAAATACAGGCTGCAAGAATCCATGTCTTGCAGCAGGAAAAAAGTACATCTAATGCAATTATTTATTTTACGATTAGAAATCCAGAATGCTAAGCAATTGAAGAAAGTGATAGGCAGCCTATAGGACCTCTTGGTTAACATCTGTGAAGTACTTCAGAAGGTAGAATACAATTGGGAACCTTTATTTTTCTTCTAAGCAAAAGCTAGAGAAGTTTGAAGAAGTTGCAGAATTATGCATAGTACCTTAGTCTGTAGAAAGGGGACTGCTAAAATTTTCCTGGAAGCTTTCTGTGCTGGCATCTGAGTTGTTGCCAGGAATCCCAGAGAAATCCACTTACAACAGCAGTAGCAGCAGATGGCTTGGGATGGGTTTGGGTGGAAAACAGGCTTGCTTTTGGTCAGAACAGACCAGCTTGATGATGGGAGAAGCTAATTTTGAGCCCTGTGTGGATGCCTGCCCCATACTTTCTGGGTAGAAGCTCACCAAGCCCAGCTTGGCTTCTGCTGGCTGAGCTTCTGGTTTAAGTTCATGAAATTCATACAGTTGTTGATGATAATGATATTGCTGTAATTCTCACTATCCTGTTCTGTTGCCTGGGCTGCTAGCAGCCAGGGCCAAATAGTTACACACTGGAGGTTTCCTGGCAAGGCTTATTAGTGTCAAACAGAGCATCATGGATGTGGCAGGTAACATGTAGAAACAATGACTGCAGTAGTACTGTAGCTATGGTATTATGCAGCAGTGCAGAGGCCCAAACTATTATGGCCACAAAGAGGAACCAAACCCTAATGAATCCATTGGTTTTGAAAAAAAAAGAAAAATGCCTTCCAAGTGTCATAGCTATCTTGGAATCTTAGCTATTATAACCATATTGTCTCAGTCATGATTGTAAGCTTGCCCAGTTACTTTTCATAATTAAGTCAGGCAAAACTTGGTCTTTTCTTCATGTAAAGCCTGTGTGATTGCATCAATGCAGCTTGCATATCAGTCCAAAATTTCTGCTGTGGCTTAGCTGTCAAATGGGGAAGTAAATATTTTCCCTAAAACCATCTAATTTATTCATCACAGGTTTAAGTTGTCTGAGTCTCGTGTGGATTTCAAAGTGAGAAAATAATTTCTTTACTATGTGTATCTGTATGGAAAATTACAGATCACAGCCTGAACAGGGGACTAGCATGTGAGAAAGGGCTTATGTTAGCTTGGGAACACAAGTACACTGCCTCAGCCTGTGCACCTGCAGGTAGCTAGGTGAAAACTCGTTTGTGAGAAAAGCGGCCTGTAGCTGTAAGCAAGTACCCTTGTTTTGTGTGAATGACCTTGTTTACCCAGATATGTATTTGTCCCCCACTACTATATAAATGGCCACAATACCAGGGGGGAATGCCCTTGCTGAACCCTGCTGCTGAACCCTTGCTGGCTTGCTGCCGTCGACATCCCTATCAGTGATCTCACTGCCTGCCTGCCGCCACTGGCACTTGGTGAACCCTCTGCTGGCCTGCCGCCACCAGCACCCCTATCAGCGAACCCCTCTGCGAGCCCGTTGCCCCTGGCACTCAGTGAACCCCTTGCCAGCCCGCCACCATCAGCACCCCTATCAGCACAGACTACCCGACAGCCACCCCGGTATTGTGAGTATCCCTGTATTAAACCGATGAACCTGAGCTCGCCTCTGACTGCTTTCTTTGGAATCGGTAAACCTTACGCAGAAGTACTGTTGCTTTTGCACAACAGGAGCACAAGTACACTGCCTCAGACAGCACACCTGCACATAGCTAGATGTAAACTTGTCTGTGAAAAAAGTGCTCTGTAGCTGTAAATAAGTACCCTTGCTTTCTGTGAATAACCTTGTCTACCTTGATACATGATGTATTTGTCCCCCACTACTATATAAACAGCCATGATACCACAAGGGGGCTCCTCTGGCAATACCCTGCAGAACCTTCGCAGACTTGCTGCCACCAGCGTCCACATTGGTGATCTCACTGCCAGCCCACTGGCACCAGCACCTGCATCAGCACAGACTGCCAGACAGCCACCCCAGTATTGTGAGTACCCCTCTACTAAACTGATGAATCTGAGCTCGTCTCTGATTGCTTTCTTGGGAATCAGTAAACCTTACACAAAAGCCGTGTTGCTTTTGCACAACAGCATCATGTTATTAGGTCGATAATTTAGTATTTAACTAAAATGATCTTCTGACAGGTCAGGCAAGTGAAAGCTGTGAGTGGTTCCATCAGATTCTTCTTTTGAACTTTCCTGTTGTAACAGCAAAACCATCAACAGTTTTATTAAGAATCTTTTCTTTTTCCCGCCTCTTTAAAATGTTATCCAGAGCTTCCATTGTATCTATCCCCTCTGTTTAAGGCAATCTTGGATTCTTTCCAGAGGGTGAGCTCTTGAAATAATAGCCATATGTGAGGTATCATTTAAATCTCTGCTTTCATCAAGTATGAAACTACTAAAACTGTCTTTTCTCACTATTTGCTGTTCTCTAATAACTTCAATATCTTATGTATGATGTTCATCAGTTTTTACAGAAACTGGCATTTTTCTGTTCAGGACATTGTGAAACAAAGAAATAGACTCAACAGCAAGGATTCTCAGTGTTAAGCAGGTATTCTTTATTAGCAGCGCCGGGCAGCACTGGGGATAGCTCCACCGTAAGTGCCGCTGCCCGTTACAGAATTCCGAGCTGATTATATTCTTGCTAGTGTTACATATTCATTATTTCTCTTAAAGATAATTAGCATATCTACACCTAATCCGAAAAATGATTTATAGTGTGTTCAGTCTCTTATTCCACGGTCTTTGCCGTAATCTAGCGTCCTTTGCTGGTACTGCAGTCCCCTTTTTGGTGGTCTTCTCTTCCTTGGGTGGTCTTCTGATAGTCTTCCTCACTTGTCCTTTGGATGAACTTCCCACATTGGCGCATGCTCAGTAGGTAGATGCTCATTATAAGTGATTTATAGGTACCAAGATTGCAACTTTGGCCCGCTCAGCCATCTTGAACACCTGTTAGCCTTGAGCTGAAGATACACTGGACACCTTGCTTCTTTGTTTTGTCCACCCTTATCAGGGAGGCTTGCTCAAACTGGGCTTGCTTATCATTCCCATTGCACACCTGCTGTGGTTGTTAATATTACAAACTAATTGCAAGCAAAGCACTCTTAGTAGCCATCTTAGCACACATACATACACTGTTTCTGTTAGTATCTAGCTCAGCACACATACACTGTACAAGTAACCAAACCAGGGCCAAGGCCCTGCTTCAATTGTTAAATCCATTTGGATGATCATTAAAAAAACACTCAGCACTCACAAGATAGTTTTTTCCAAAAAACTTATCTGGAATTGCAGAGATGTTTTGTTGTAATGCACAGTGAAGTCCAGTAGCTTATTTCTATCATGTCTGGTTTTTTTAGCTTGTTCTTAAAAGAGTCAGAAAACTGCCTTTCCATGTGCTACCTCCTTTCTTCTGTTTGTCTTGGTAGTTATCAAATTATTTTCTTCTCCTTTCCTCTTCCCCCTTTCTTTTTTTCCCTGCAGAAATTGACACAATGTCAATTGCCTGTTTATGAGTAGACATTTTTGTTTGTTCACAATTCTTGTTGTGTTACGAGAGTCTGCTTTTTCAGCAACACTTGTCTGATCAAGAGCTGAAGGGCTGTGTCTTGTACTCCTGTCTTAGTTTCTAACTGAAACTTTCTCTCAGTGTCTGCTACAAAGCTGTGTTTTGGAAAACAAGGAAAACAAGGCTGATAACACCCGGCAGCGCTGAACAGAACCATGGACATTTGTATGTCTCTGCCAGGAGAGTGAAGAGGCTAGGGGGCCACAGGGAGCTGAGAGGGGACAAGAATGGGGCAGCTGACCCAAACTGGCCAAAGGGATATTCCATACCATATGACATCATGTAATATAAGGAAGGGAAGTGAGCGGGGAGGGCCCGTTTGCTTGGGGATTGGCTAAGCATCGGTCGCGGTTGGTGAGTGATTGCTTTGTACTTGGTTTGTATATAATTATCATTACTGTTATTTTACTCTATTTTCCTCTTTCTGTTAGTAAATAGTTTTTATCTCAACCCATGAGTTCTACCTTATTTCTCGATTCTCTCCTCCATACCAGCTGGAGGGGGGGGTGGTGAGCGAAAGGCTGTGTGGGGTTTCCAGGCCTGCTGGCTCAAATCAGAACAACTCCTTTCCTCCAAACACACTGGCTGAGGTGGGAGACACCAATTACACCAGATGTCACAAGGGCAAAGGATTCACCTTTCCTTCAGAGGGACACAACCCTAACTAGATGACTTATCAGATGTTAACGACTGTTGGTATTTGCTTTCACAGAACAAAAGTCCTGGGATGGGGGCCTCAGTGAAAACTTGAAGGGTAACTGGGCACCAAAGAGAGGTGAATTGTTGAAATGCAAAAAGCAATGAGATATTTGAGGTATTTTGCTGTCCTACCTCCAGCCTGTAATGGCTTGTATGAAGTGTAACTTAACATACTGAATACACAAACTGTTTCTTTGCCCCATGCTATCCCTTGAATACTTTTCACATAGGTCCTAAAGATATTTGAAGAAATTATTATGGTAATTCCTTTTAAAAAGAAAAATACTACAACTTTCAAAAACCACATTTTTTGGAAGCAGTTTATTTGTTTTAATTTCAAATTCACCAGAAAAGAAAAAAAACACAGAACTTTTAGCAGACTCATAATTATCTATTCTATATATAGTAAGAGTTGTAAAAATAGGAAGTATGTAATGTAATGTAATGACAGAACCAGGACAGCTGACCTAAACTGGCCAAAGGAATATTCCATAACATGTTATATCATGCTGAATGACAGAACTGGGGAATTCAGTTGGAGAGGCAGCCACTGCTCAGGAACTGGCTGGACATCCGTTGGTGTGTGGTGAGCAATTGCATTCTACATCCCTTGTTTTGTATATTCTTTTTGCTGTTATTTTTTTTCCTTTCATTTTTATTTATTAAACTGTCCTCATCTCAACCCACCATTTCTTGTACTTCTCAGTTCTTTACTCCATCCTACTGTGGCTAGGGAAGTGAGAGAATAGTTGTGTGGTGCTGAGCTAGCTGCCTGCCGAAGTAAACAAGAAATCTCTGTGCAATGCAAATGTTGATCTGTTGGCTTAAGGTGGTCAAACACCAGGGTTAATGTGTCTGTAGATGTTCAACTAACTAATAATATGAGAATGTGAAACAGAAATAAGCTATGTTATTGTAGGGAAACAGTTGATCACGGCTTGAACTAATGATTGAGCACCTGGTGCAGGGGTGCGGTTGGTCTGGGGAGCACAGGTAAACTGTTTACACCTGTGCTCCCTGTGACTGCAAGGGGTGGACCTGGGGCGGGGTTGCCCCAGGCTTAGATAAGGGCCAGCCAGGCGAAGTTCAGGACATGTTAGAAAGTTGAGAGGGCAGAAGCTTACAGAGAAGTGGCAAGAAGATGAGAAAGTGTGAGCAGCAAGTGATGTGGAACAGAGCTTTCAGCTGCAGATAAGACAAATGGTGTCGTTGTAAGAGTTTGGATTTTTATGGTTGTGCTTGAATGTTATGCTTTACCCTATTAAGCTGTTGTTTGATCATCTTCATCTAGTACATAAAATTATCTATAGCAATGTATGAACTAAGAAAACTGTTCTGAATTTGTGAAGTACAGATCAGTTCAATTATATCAATTACAAAATGTAGATAACGTTAAGTACTAGCACTACCTGGATAAAGTTCTATATCTGAAATGGAAACAGGAGATTTTCCTTTAAAAGATTGATTAAAAGTGGGTAATTGCGCTTCAATGTCCTTAATGAGATAAAAATTAGGAAAACTGTAGAGGAAACTCCGCAAAGTATGAAAATATTTCTACAAAAAAGTTGAATTTGGAGACTGATCAATAACAGAGAAGTAAAATCACCTTCAATAGATCCTGCTCTTACAAGTCAGCAATGTACTTCAGAAAACCCTAAAAAATTGAAACTGTAGAGAATGTATTGTCTGCTGAAGCATTCACTGTGAGTGCATTGCCTAACCTAGTACACACAAAGATGAATTATGAGTCCCTGATATGATTTCCCTATGTTCTTACAGACTAGATAGTGCTGTATTTTTTCCAAGATACCCTTAGCCTTTAAGGGCGTAGCTAATTAATTTTTGCTGCTATTTATATTTTCAAGCAGTTGCAGCTTGTTTTATATTGAATACTTGAAGGCTACGTTATTCATGTCATGATTCTAGCTTTTGTAGAATAAAGGCGTCAAGAAAAGCTGTTTGCAATTTTCAACTTTCAAACAAAATCAAGTTGTACTGAAATATAATACTCTTAATTGGCTAGCCAATGTAATTATTTCATTTTCCTCATATGTGCAGTTTGGCAAGCTAAGACTTGTGTTCTTGCTATGAGAATATCTTCCCTGCAATCCAGAACTGCTCATGTTCCAGCCCGTGTACAGACCCAAGTTTGTTTGGGTACCGCTGAAGTCAGCTATCAGTGTGAAGGTTTTAGCTAGCCTTCTACAACTTGTGCTGACCTAGCTACACTACCATGCAGCCTAAAGCAAATTGAAGTACAGGTGAGTATGAAATTTCCTCCAAAAGAGTGTGTAATCATACACTCCATTTAAGTGAATGATGCCCAAGTGATTTCCATTTCTCCCTTTTCAGAGCCTTTTGTTAGTGTGGTACAGTAAAGAGAAGAGTGACCTTCTGTAATTCTACGAATTTCAGCTGTTGTTTGCTATTAGGTGACTCAGAATGGTGAAACTATTTTTATACTTAGAAATTTCCCTATAAGAAAATGTACCACTGACAGCTAATTAAATGGTGCCGATTGCTACCAGTATGTGGTTAATCTTCTCAGGTAGACATTATGATAGGTGAACAAGAATTGAGAAGATAGTATCTGATAGTATCAGCGGCAGATCTTGAGGTACAGGGGGGTTTCCGGAGGTTCCTTTCTCAGGGGAACCACGTGAGAGCGGAGCGACGCGCCGCTCTCGCGAGAGAGGCTGACGTGGCGTGGGCGTTGCCAGGGCAACAGCACCCTCACCCGCGCCTTCAGCCTTGAAAAAGCCTCGGGGAGAGCAGCGACGAGTCGCTGCTTACCAGGCACGGAGAGGAGCGATCAGCACGTCAGTACCGCCCCTACCGGGCTGCAGTGGTGGGTGTGGGAGCTCGTGCGGCAGGGCGGAGGAATTCTGTCCCTCCTCGCTCGCGAGTCCATCCCATCTATTGCCAGTCTCTGTGACTGCAGTTTTTGCCATGGTCTCCACCAGGCAGAGAGCTTGCCCCAAAAAGACCGTGGCGACCCAGACGGAGGGCCTGCCCAGAAACGTGGCTATACAGGTCTCTGGCTGCAGGGAGTGCCAGAGCTTGCTGCTGCCGGGGGAGGGCGGCAGGCATTCCACCTGTGTGAGGTGCGAGCAGGTGGAAGATCTGCTCAGCATGGTGGCAGAGCTGAAAGAGGAGGTTGAGAGACTGAGGGCCATCAGGGA
>WBMW01000880.1:91034-111068 GCA_013396635.1 Penelope pileata
ATGAGGTTCAACAAGGCCAAGTGCCGGGTCCTGCACTTTGGCCACAATAACCCCATGCAATGCTATAGGCTTGGGGCAGAATGGCTTGAAGACTGTGTAGAGGAAAAGGACCTGGGGGTGTTGGTTGATGCTCGGCTGAACGTGAGCCGACAGTGTGCCCAGGTGGCCAAGAAGGCCAATGGCATCCTGGCCTGTGTTAGAAATAGTGTGGCCAGCAGGAGCAGGGAGGTGATCATCCCCCTGTACTCAGCTCTGGTGCGGCCGCACCTCGAGTACTGTGTTCAGTTTTGGGCCCCTCACTACAAGAAAGACATCGAGGCCCTGGAACGTGTCCAGAGAAGGGCAACAAAACTGGTGAGGGGTCTAGAGCACAAGTCTTACGAGGAGTGGCTGAGGGAGCTGGGATTGTTTAGTCTGGAGGAGGCTCATGGGAGACCTCATTGCACTCTCTAGCTCCCTGAAGGGAGGTTGTGATGAGGAGGGTGTCAGCCTCTTCTCCCAGATAACTGATGACAGGACAAGAGGGAATGGCCATAAGTTGTGCCAGGGGAAATTTAGATTGGATATGAGGAAAAACTTTTTCTCTTGAAGAGTGGTCAGGCACTGGAATGGCCTGCCTAGGGAGGTGGTGGAGTCACTGTCCCTGGAGGTGCTCAAGAAACATCTGGATGAGGTGCTAAGGGATATGATTTAGTAGCTTAGTGGGTAGTGATAGGAGGACGGTTGGACTAGATGATCCTGTAGGTCCTTTCCAACCTAGTGTTTCTATGGTTCTATGGAAATGCAGTCATTTATAGGTTTGAAAGTCTTAGGGGTTTACGCTTTTTTCCAAGCAAGGAGGAGTCCTGAGATGCACCGTCTGTTTTCTTTCTTTTTGCCTTCTCATTCTGACTACTGTTAAACAGCTTCTTACAGTCCTGCCTGCTTCTTCCTGTCAAAGAACTCCATTCTCATCTCGCCTTGCTTCTCTAGGTAGAGGCCATTTAGGTGGGTGAGCCTGGAACAGAGTCTGAGTCAACTATCTATGGTACTATTGTCACTGAAAAATGCCAGGCTATGCCATGCTCCTTCAAAATGGACCCTGTGTGGGCTTAACTGTTATTCAAGGCCTTGCTGCTTTTGGTTTCCATACCACACATGGATGGTACTTTCCACTTTAGAGACATTTAGCAAACATGTTGAGGATGCACTCAAATTCTGCATCCAGATCATTGATACAAATTGAGTCCTGGGGAACATCACCCTCCCAGCCAGGTGTAGCCCCACTCACCATAGCCCTTTGAGCTCTGCTGTTCAGCCAGTTTATCACCCAGTGCAGCATGAGCCTGTTTTACCTCCCAGTTAGTCAATTTGTTCGAAAGGATGCAGTGAGGAATGGTATCAAAAGCGTTGCTGAAATCCAGAAAGATTACATCAATTGCCTTCTCTTCATCCACCAACCATGTGACCTTAATAGAAAACTATCTTCTCACCCAGGGATACTTCTAAGCATTGCTTTAGTGGTGTCTAATGATCCATGAGATCATGCAATTGCTACTTGCTTAGTACTCCAGTGTATCTAGATCACTCTGCAAGACCTCTAATCTCTCCAGGGATTCAACAGCAGCTTCCAGTTTAGTGCCCTCAGCAAACTTGCTGAGGATGCAGCCCTGGGTAAACTGCTAGTGACCAGCCACTAGAACCCCTCTGCTGAGGGGGGCTCTGCTGTTGAGCCAGTTCATCATCCAGCATGGTGTGAACCTGTTCGATCTCACAGCTGAACAATTTGTCCAGAACGATGCTATGAGTGTTGATATGAAATGCCTTACTGAAATCCCTTCATGCACCAAGCGGGTGACCTTATCATGGAATTTGATCAAATTATTAAGACAGGACATTCCCTTCATGAACCTATTGTCTATGCCTGATAATTGTTTTGTTCTTTAAGTCCATTTCTGTATCTCCCAAGACAACTTTCTCTAACTTTTCCAGGGACTAAGGTTAAACTAACAGTCTGTAGTTTCCTGGGTCTTCTCTCGTATCCTTCTTGTAGCTGGGTATAATGCTGGCTAGCTTGCAGTCAGCAAGGACCTCCCCAGACTACCATGACCTTTGGTAAATTGTTGAAAGGGTTCACCTATAATGTCCACTAAATCCTTCAGCACTTGAGAGAGAATCCCATCTGGCCCAGTGGACTTATGAATACATAAGATAATACAACTATTCCCTTACAATTTTGACAGAAGATGGAAATTCACTGCTCCCTGATGCACGATCCTCCAACTCAGAGGACGGAGCAGCCCAAGACCTGTCATTACTGTTAAATACTGAGGCAAAAAAGTCATTACATGCCTTCACCTTTTCCTTCTTCTTCCTTTATAGGTGACCACATACTTCAAGTGTCAGTCCATTTCTTTCTTTTGACTTCCTCCTGCTGTTTATGTACATGAAAAAGTATGTAACCCAAGTTAAAATGTGTGGGTTTTTTATTTTCTTCTTCACATCTTGCAGATGTGAACTGCAGCTCTGTACTCACCCTCTGAAGCCATACCTTGCTTCCAGAGGCCATAAAGTGTCTTTTTTTGCATGAGTTGCAAGAGGAGTTCCCTGATCAGCCAGGCTGGTCTTCTGCCCCGCTTACTCGACTAGGACACAATGAAATTGCCTGCTCCTGGGCTTTTAAAAGATACTTGTTGAAAAGTGACCACCTCTCATGGACCCCTAAATGTTCTAGAGCAGTTTCCCAGAGGACACCACAAATAAGCTCCCTGAGAAGCTTTAAGTTTGCTCTCTTGAAGCCCAGGCTGGCAACTCTACTGACCTTTTTTTTTTTTTTTTCCCTCTTTACAGCAGAAATTTTAAATTCATCTGTATTGTGATCACCATGGCCAAGACGGCCACCTACCATCACATCTCCTTCAAGGCCTTCCCTATTCAAGAAGCATAGCTTCTATATCTGTTGCTTAGCTCGGGACAGGAGACTTGGAAAATTTAGCCTTGAGAAAAGAAGGCTGAGAGGGGACCTGGTCAATGTTTATAAATATCTTAGGTGCGGGAGGCAAATGGACGTGGGCAATCTCTACTCCGTGGTCTGTGGGGACGGGACAAGGGGCAATGGCCTTAAACTGGAGCACAGGAAGTTCCGCACCAACATGCGGAAGAACTTCTTCACGGTGCGGGTGACGGAGGACTGGAACAGGCTGCCCAGGGAGGTTGTGGAGTCTCCTTCCCTGGAGATATTCAAGACCCGCCTGGATGACTACCTGTGCAACCTGCTGTAGGGAACCTGTTTTGGCAGGGGGGTTGGACTCGATGATCTCTCGAGATCCCTTCCAACCCCTACAATTCTGTGATTCTGAAAACTGGGTCAGGAAGACTGTATGCAATTCTGCATCCACGGCCACCCAAGGTTAACCAACAAATGTTGGTAATCCTGCAGCCTCTTACTGGGCTCCCTGAGTTCAGAAGCAACTGCTGCACTGTAGTACATTGTCAACAAATTTAACTCACAGCAGAGTTACAAAAAAATTGGAGGAGCGATTGTAGAGAGAGAAAGCTTACTGTAATTTTAAGTACAGCTGTCCCACTATGCGTTTATATTGAATTAAGCTTCACTGGATTTGCTTAAAAGCTAGTTTTTGTTAGGACTGTTAAAAAAAAAAAAAAATTGAGTGAATAAGACAGCTATAAATTGTAACTCCTATTTGTATTTGTGCTTTTACATGTCAGAGACTATGACTGCAGAATATTTACTTTTATAAAAGTGACAGTAATTATATGCAAGTCCTCTGTTGCATGTTAAAAAAGCAAGCAGAATTTGTTGCTGTGTTGAAATGGTGGTTGTTTTTTCACATAATGTGAACCATATTCTTCATTGTTTTCAAGCCACTGGAACTGTTGTTTAAAAAAAGAAAAATTTATGAAATTGCTTTTGTTTATATGATATGTTGGATTTTTATGAAAAAAACATCATATAATAAGCCAATATGGTATTACATTTTTAGAATACATATTTATTAAAAGTTTAATATTTATTGCCTGTAAGAAAAAAATCCTAAATATGGACACAATTAAGGAATTGCCTTCAACTTGAAGAAATAGTAACAGAAGATGCATTTTTATTCTTTAAAGAAAAACTAAAAAATGTTTGATAAAAATATAATGCAGCAAAATGTTCATGGCAGCTCTAGATTAATAGATAATACTCTTTCAAGAGTACAGTAAATTAAAAAGAATATGCAAGTTAATGTGGGACAGGATATTTTGTATCTTTAAAAGCAGTTATTTTAAGTGCTTTGTGTATTTATTGTTTTGCTGATATACTTCTACAAAAGCCCCTTTTACCTTTTTTGCTTTAAATGGATTCTACGTTAACCTTTTCCTCTTGTGAATATTTTTTAATGTTATTCCAATGAAAGTGACTTATCAATAACACTGTTTTTGTATTAGGTGCACAAAGATACCTTTTGCTTAAATTACACTTAGAGTATTTTTCAGTCTGTTGATCAACAGTAAAAAATACCTTAGTAACAACAGCTAAGAAAATAGGTGATTTCTTCAATAAAATATACACAAGGTTTTTTTCATTTGAAAATAATGTAATCAGAACAAGGAATGGAAAGTAGTTATTTCACATTAATTCAAAGGTCTACTAGGAAATGTGAGATATCTTGAGTGCTTTCCCTTGGAGAGGCTGACTGCAAGCAAGACTGGACAACCCTATGGGTAAGTTGTTTCAATATCACTTTGCATGGTTGGCCAGAAGGCCTACCATTGGCTAAGGCTGAGGCTTACTGGTTTATTTTTCTCAGCTTGGCAGGTATCTAATCTCTACATGAATTTGATATGCTTTGGGTTTCTGTTGCTGTTCTTACTGTTTTGAACCTTTTTTTTTTTTTTCTTCCATGGGTACCTTTATTCTATTGAAATTCCTGGTGCCTTTTACCTTGGAAGATGGAGGATGATGGTGAATATGATGACTTGAAGGCTGAAGAGAGTGCCAGGAGTGCTCAGTTCAGCAGCAAATAGTGGCAGTTCCTGCTTCAGGTTGGCATGGAGGTTTTCCTTGACTGAACAAGAAGATGGAGTAAGATACCAATTCTCAGAGATACCAAAGCCTATGGAAGAATATGTGAGAAAAATCTAAAAGAAGGGAGGATGCAGGGTTTTTGATAAACATTCTGTTCTGGATGAGGCTATGTCAGCTGAAGAAGTTACAGTCTCAGACTGGGTTAGCTTAAACAGCTGTGAGAAGTATTTGCTGTCTCAGTTGCTTCTGGTTGCACCTATTACAGTTTTTTTTGAATCTAGAGCTTATGCATTTTTTGAAGTCAATCTCCTGACATTGCCTTCTTACTGCACCTCAGTTCCCATTGCAGAGCAGTCTCAGTGCATGTGAATTGGATTGCAATGAGACGAAACAAAACTGGAAGATGTATTGATGCCAGTCATCATACCACCCATAGGATCAGGTTGCCACTAAGTGAAACTCCTGAAGAGCCCGAGACCTTATCACCAACTGTTTCATCCATTGAGCTGTATTGCCTGGTAATGCAGACTTCATTTTGGAAGTACATGTATTTGGGAGGGCTTCTCAGCCTGCAGAGATATTTAACACCTACTGACGGAAGAGGAAGAATAAAGCAAGTGTATACATAGAGGATGTGAGTCTATTTACAAGAGGTTGGGGGTAACGAGCTTGTTTTAATTGTTAACCTTCAAGGTTTGTAAGTAAAGGATAAATATGCTTCATGTGCTTGGACAAGCAGGATCATATATACATAACAGTACAATTTCAAATTCACTTGTTTTTACATAAACTTCTATGAATATTGGCTAACTGTTCCATGTAACTGTTCCACAGCAATGTAAGAAAGAACATTCTTAATACTTTTCCTATGTATGTCTTTTATTTCTTTCTACTGTCTGTATACCTTTAGCTGTCTTCTGGTTTGGATTTAATTATTATTTTTAATAGTGATCTTATTGCATTTTTAAGTATGTTCTTGTTATTTTTGCCAAGGTTTGGAGTCAAAAATACTCTTCATAAACTTGCTTAAGTATACCAAATGCCCTGAAATAAAAATAAGAGGAGAAACATATATGAAAGAATACAAGATATGTTTTAGAGAACCATCAGGTATTGGGAACTATTTTTTCTCCCTGTCCTGGGAACTGCTGTTGTTATTATATTCACTTTTTCCATCATCTTGGTCAGTGTGAGCCAAATTTTCTAGTGGTAAGAACTAGACACAGATTTCAGTGTCTGATTTCACCTGCTAGGGTCCATGTGGAGCTGACTGGGGAAGTTTTGCTCTCCAGGGTGTTTTGCTTTTATGTGGCAGAGCGCCTTTCCTCCCTGAAGTTGTTGGTAGCACGATTCCACCACTTGAGATACTCAAAGACCAGTGAAGATAAATTACACAGGAGTCTGCTCCTGTATGCTGAAGCCCACCTCACTGATACATGTGCTGATTGAGTAGAAGTGCTGATTGGTGGTAGTTCTTGAACCAGAGAACCTGATTTGTTTGCTTTAAAGTAGAAGAAACCAAGTGTTTATTCGTTGCTTGTTTGTTATGGTTTGATTCAGCAGATAGCTAAGTTCCACACAGTTATTCACTCAGCCTCCCCCCTCCCCAAATGGGACGGGGGAGAGAAGTAGAGAGATATGCAGTAAAATGCGTGGGTTGAGATAAATGCTATGTACTAAAATAGTAAAGAGAACAAAAGAAATAACAGTACATATATATACACACACAAAGAGGATACGCAGAGCAAGGGCTCACAGCCACTGGTGACCCTTCCTCCCGGCTAGCCCCTTCCGTAACGAAGAGAACCTGGAAACCCAACGAACCAATCACATGATGTTATATGGTATGGAATAGCTCTTTGGTCAATTTGGGTCAGCTGCCCTGGTCCTGACCCCTCCCAGTTCCCAGCTCCTTATGCCCCCCTTAACTATTTCACTGGCAGAGGAATGTGGAAGTGAGTTATGTCCTCGGCTCCGTTCAACACTGCCAGGATGTTATCAGTATCTCTGAGGTACAAGATAAATTCATACTAGACACTACGAGAAGTGTAACTTCTGTTAGAAACTAAGACATTGTTATAAAAGTTAAGAAAGAAACCAGTTGCAGCTGATCAACGTTTGGGACTGAACCTGTTTTTGAAAATGAGGCACAAGGATAATATGTTGTTGTCATTACCTATGAGCATTACCTTAGGACCCTCTGCCACCTGCAGTTCCTTTGTCTCTGGCCTGGATTAAATGGCAGAGGATGTGGTGATGCCAGTCCTCCACTGGTGTGATGCATTTCCAGTGACCCAAAAGCTCACCAGGATGATTAGGCTGGGGCTGCCTTGTCCACTGCCGGGCAGAACCAGGAGACCAGAACTGGGGTAAGCTCCCCATTCTGCTACTGCTTCACACAGGATCCTGGCTCTGGGAGAAACCCTTCCAGTTGTCTGAGTAGCTTGTTTTTCATAAGCACCATTGTACTCAGATATGGACAGAGAGAAAAATTAAGACTTGTATGCCCTTTATTTTTTCTAGTTCCTTTTTAAGGTAATATTAAAATTTCCATCTTGTCTAACTATTAGTTGTTTCTTGTTCAATTACAATGATTTGCTGCATTTAGATCATGCTATTCCTAAGAAACAGTTACTTTAAAAAGAGCGGAAATGAATGAAAATGTGACCTTAGAGATGCTTATGTATGTGTATTCAGTTTAATTATCCTTGCATTTAAGTCTGCTCATCCTTCAATATGAAAAATTTATTTTTCTTTTTGGAGTTTCTGGATGGGGTGTGGAGAGAGACAACCATTGTTTATTAAGTGTGGTCCAGCGTGTTTATTTTCATCCCATGTTCTTAACTTCCTCTGGTAAAGTCCAAAGCAAAAGTCATGAGAGAGGTTGCGTATATGCCTCCTTGGCCTCAAAAAGTCTGCCCATGAACGCCAAAGGGGACTATGTGTCAATGGGAGTGCTTCTTGCAGCCAGCACTATGGCTTAAATCTGAATGCTTGTACTCTGACTCATGGCGAGCTGCTGCTGGAGCAGTGCTCTTCCTTACATGAGAATCACTCCAGACATATCAGCTGAGCTAAAAATATTGAGTCACGCTTCTATTTTTTCTTCTCTTGTGTGCCCTTTCATTACTGTCATTACATAAATTTGTAAGGTTATGCTACCTGAAGTAAATGTGTGTGTAAACCTAATGCCAATCAATCATAACGATATACTATGGGGACAGGTGTAGTCTTAATTAGAAGCATATTAGGCTACTCTTTAAAAATCAAGTAACTGAATACATTGTATTAGTGTGGCAGCCTATTCTGAGCTCACTCTCTGCATCCAATTAAAGCTAAAATCTGAGCTAGAAACTGCTAATCACTTCTATGGGTTAAAATTAAGCATGTGTGGGTGGAAATTTTTTCAAAATCTTTCCTACTGAGATATAACACATTTCTCTGAGTATTCCAATGCTGTATATAAATGAGTCGAAGTAGCATACTGTGCTGTTAGGCTTAAATGACAGAATTTATCCATCCATCATATTTGGAAACATTTGAAAGTACCAGAATGTTTGAGCATGTTCTGTTGCTTTAAATAAAATCTTAAGAATATCTAGCTTAATCCATCAAAGAGAGTTATCTCTGACAAGGGGAATTGGACAAAATTATAGGGTATTGCAGGTAAACAAGGAACTGAGGACAAAATCTAGTTGTTATTGTTTGAAATTTAAAATACATTCACGGCCTTTTAAAGAGAATGAGCCAAGTCCTGAACCCGGGGCAGTGTGAAAGTAAAATCTTTTCATTTTTTGTTCCCCAGTTAGATCTAGTTAGGGACTGGAGCCATCTCCCTATGAGGAGAGGCTGCGAGAGCTGGGACTGTTTAGTCTGGTGAAGAGAGGGTTCAGGGGGATCGTATTAACATCTATAAATACCTGAATGGAAGGGTGCAAAGAGGATGGAGCTGGGCTCTACTCAGTGGTGCCCAGTGCCAAGACAAGAGGCAGTGGGCACAAAGTGGAACACAGCAGGTTCCTTCTGAACATCAGAAAGCACTTTTGTGCTGTGCAGTTGCTAGAGCACTGACACAGGCTGCCCAGAGGCTGTGGTATCTCCTCCTTGGAGATCTCCAAAAGCCACCTAGACATTGTCCAGGGCGCCCTGCTCTGGGTCTCCCTCCTCAAGCAGAGGTTGGAGCAGATGGACTCAGAAGTACCTGTCAACCTCTGCCATGCTGTGAGTCTCTGAAAAAAAACCTCTGAAGGCTTCTTTCCAGAGCCAAGTACCCTTTATTAAGGCTATATCTCTTTTTTCCTTCTCCCTCCTCGTCGCTGCTGTTTTCTTCTTGTGCTCCCTTGACCAAAACCTGCACAGAGTAATTACTATGAGAGGACATTACAAAACACTTGCATGTGCTTGGCACATGCTTTTGTTCTCAGTGGTGATATGTTGAGCTGGGGCTGCCTGCCTCTCTTATTTTAGAAAATAATTTTCTTTGGCTCTGCAAAATGCAGGAAGTGGTTAGCTCCACAGATTCACGTATCTGCACTGTAGGGAAACACTGACAAATCTGGATTATATGCTTTTGTTTTTTACTGTTTTATACTTTTTATAGTATCATTTTTAAATCTAGAAAATCCAGTGTCCAGACAAAGAGATTTCAGCATTCCTTAAAAAAATCTGAAAAGAGTTCTTTCAAGGTAGGAGCAACTTTTTGCATGTATCAGCTGAAAAATAATTGGAAGTTCCATGGCTTTTCTAGTGCAGTTTCCACCCATCTGTAGTGGCAACAGATTACAGCAAATTATCTTGTACTCAGTTTTCCCACAGGAAATTTTTATGCTGTGTCTGAATCAGGAAACATTTAATGAGAATTTTTAATCTGTAGTGTGCCAAGAGTTAGAGATGGTGATGTATTCCAAGGAAAATGTCTACAGTCTCAGATAGTGTGACTTTATCCTCCTCTACACACCTGTTTCTTACCACTAACGTTTTCAGTGACCTATTTTTGCAGTTACTTTTCAGTCTTTTGTCAGACTTGTGCTGGTCTCTCAAAAGATTAAATATTCTTAATTTTGTACCTCTTTACAGTAAACAGGTACACACTGCTTACTCTTGTACTTCTAAAATTATGTCACATTTGCCAAGTTTCATTAATTAGAGATGCACTGAAGCTTTTTATTGAAAATAACATTGCCGTGCATTCACTTAGAAATGCAGATGAATACAGGAGCTATATTCTTTATAGCTTAGTCGACCAAGTCCAGAGAAATGTGGTTTTGCTCAACAAAATCAAAGAAACAGGAAAACAAAACCTTCCTTGAGCAACAAGAAAACTACCTTCTGGCACCAAAAACCTAAACAGCTTTAGGAATATCTCCTACATGTTCTTACATGTAGAATCTGCTTTCTAGTGAAAATAAGGATAAAAGCCAGGATATTGGAAGAGAATGATGACCAGAAAAAGAGAAAGGAGAAAACTACGATGGTAAAACCTGGGGACAGGACTTAGGAGATGCCAGTAGAGATGGGAAACCTTTGCATGAGGGAGAAACATGATGTCTACAAGGGTTTACAGGTGGGGAGCTATTTACAAGGACTGTGAAAGCAGACAGCCTTACAACCAAAGAGGGAGAAAATTTAGTGGCCTTTCTTATGAGATAGGTGCCTGAAGAAAGTGCAATGTTTATTACATTACTCAATCCAAAATTATTCCTCTGCGAGATATGTTATTTATTTTCTTGTTTGTTTTAAACTCCTGTCTATAGTACTTCCACCTTCTAGTCTAGCGAGAGTCTGGTTTCTATACACTCTAGATATATACAAAGGGAAACGACTATAAACTGAAAGAGGGTAGATTTAGGCTAGGTATAAGGAGGAAATTCTTCACTGTGAGGGTGGTGAGACACTGGAACAGGTTGCCCAGAGAAGTTGTGGATGCCCCCTCCCTGGAAGTATTCAAGGCCAGGCTGGAGCAGCTTTGAGCAACCTGGTCTAGTAGGAGGTGTCCTTGCCCATGGCAGGGGGGTTGGAACAAGATGATCTCTAAGGTCCCTTCCAACCTGAACCATTCTGTGATTATGTAGCTAGTTGAGCAACTGCATCTCAGTTTTCTATGATACTTCCATGAGTTCTTAGTGTGTGTTTATTTTTCTGTCTTAAGACAAACTTATTATTTACTGCAAAATTTCCAGGCTGCTTAATTTCCATATTCTCATCAGTTTTTCCAGTTACTTCAGTACTGTCTCAGCCAACACTTCTGTAATGCTTGACCCCGTATGTTTTGTGTTCTGCAGCCATTTAGAAAAGGGAGCCAAGGGAATATAGCTTCCCTAAGCCATTTCATTGCCCTTGAACTCTGTGATTAAACATCATGGTTTTAGACAGATTCCCGTGGAATACAGGCAGGACAATTTCATGTCTGCCTGAAAGAGACTGCATAGGCTTAGAGATTGACATGCTGGATCAAACTTTCCACAAAAACAGAACGTGGAAAACTTTTTTTTTTCATTTTTTATGAGTATTAGCTTCCAACCCAGAATTAAGTGTCCAGTTTCATGTCTTAAAAATGTACTTTATAAAAGAATGTATTACAGCTAAAGCTTTGTGCTTCTTCTGTAATTTTCTTTATCAGCTTCTTTCCATGCTTAAGGTGTAATCTCCTTCATCTCTTGAAAAGTTGTTCATGTCCAGGACACCAAAACGTCTAGCACTGCTGTTGCATTCAATCTATATTGCCTAAATCGTGGATTAAATGTAGTTTTCAGAGCTGACATATTGACCTACTAGCATGTAGCTTCACCTAAATTATCAGTCAGCTCTTTGTAAGGTCTTCTAATAGAGTATTAGTCATTCAAAGGACTAGACACATCTCTAGCTTCTGGCTGTTTTCCAGTGTGTTCCCCTTTTCAACAGTGGACAGCATAGGAAGTAATGAACTTAGGTTGCAACAAAGTAAAATTCAGGTTAGATTTTGGGAAGAACAGCTTTGAAATAAAGATATTGAAGTATTGAAATGGATTGAGAAAGTTTTGAAGCCTTCAGTTTTGGAGGTCTTTTAAGGAGGTATTTTAGAAAGAAAATTTGTCTTCTTTTTCTTTCCCTCTTTTTCCTTAGCAGTTACTCTTTTTTATAGAGGGAAGAAGGAAGGTGATAAGACAGTGTTTATTAGAAATAGATTAGCACTATGAGTGGTGCAGAGGAGTCTGGTGACCTGTCGTGTTCATACTGGAATCCAGACTGTTTAAGCAAGTCATTTTCAAGAAATTGCTTAGAAAGAGGTGTGAGATAAAGCTGTCATACTGGTGTATGGAAACAGATGATCACAGCATGAACTGATGATTGAACTCATGGTGGAGGGGCATGGCTGGCCCAGGGAATTCTGGTAGATCACTTCCACCTGTGACCAGAAGGGGGTGGACCTGGGGCGGGGCTGCCCCAGGCTTAGATTAGGGCCAGCCAGGCAAAGCAGAAAGGAGGCTGGGTGAGAGACATCAGAAAATGGAGAAGCAGTTGCATCAAGGAAGGAGCTGAGGAAGCAGAAGATGATGTGCAGCAGAGATCCTAGCTCCAGGTGAAACAAATGGTTTAGTTGTAAAAGTTTTTGGACTTTTTCTGTTACGCTTTGTGTAGTCGACAGGATAAGGTACTGTGCATGGGAAAACTGAGAGTAAATGTAGAAGGGCGTGATCATGGTGATAAAGTGGTTACTGTATATGACCTTGCTAGTTCTTGGGACCCGTGTTGCCCAGCAGTATGATATAGGCAATGAAGATGCAAAAGATGATGAAATTGCTAAAAACAGTGGTGGATGGGAGATCCGTGACATTGGGTTTCTAGGAGAGAAATATGTCAAGTGCCCAGATGGGGGCTTGAAGACTTACTTTACTGATAAGAAGATGCACATTTATGAGGCATTTTGGTCCCAACTAATGCTATTTTGGGGCGTGTTAGGAAGATTTAGGAATTCGGAGTCAAGCACAGAAGAATGGAGGCAAGTGATGAAGCAGGAAGGAGAGTTTAGAGAAACAAAGAAAGAACAAGAGTGGAGGCCAGCAATGAGGCAGCAAAAAGAATTTAAAAAGAGAAGACAGAGGAAGAGGGAAAAATCAAGGAAAATAGGGAAAAATTGAGAAAAAGGAAAAAACAGAGGAAAAGAGAATGGAAAAGGAGAATTTTGAATTTGTTTTTGTTTTTTATGTAATACTTGAAGTTAAAGAAGATAGAAAAGTTGCTTGTGGATGTAATGATACCCTCTGGGAGTTGTTAATATATGAAATGTGTTGTATTATATATGCCGTACAAAATTCAGTGAGATGAAGTTAATCTACTATACTGCTGTCCAGAAGGTTAATGTTATAATATCTGCGTCAAGAAAATGTTGAAGAAAAATCTGAAGTAAAACCTAATGGGGGCCTAGTGAGGTAAACAAAATGGTAAGGAATTGTATGTTATGACATTGTATGCCCACCTGAAGGGATGGAAACAGGTAGGATGAGCCATAGATTACTGATTGTTGTGTAAAGTGAGTGATTTGTTTTACTGTAAGTGGGCCAAAGATAATAGTGTATGGCATCTTTACTATGAAGGGGTGGAAATAAGCTTAGAAAACACACATTCTCTTTGAGGAAATGGGGGGGGGGGGCCTGTGCAGAGTGTCAATGTACTTGGAAAGAAGTGTCTATGTACCTGGATGGAGTTAGTAAATATGCTGTAAGCTTTGTAACTGATGAGGAAGTGAAGAGGATGGTGGTGGTCACGACTGCCTCCGTGAGGAACCAGCCCTGAGATGGAGCTGAAGTTGCTGTGAGCTCTACTCCTTATTAGACACTCCCAGCCATGTATATTGTGAAGCATTTTGGATGTGTACTGCTGCAGAGACTGGAGAGTTGCAGAGTGTAAAGAAGGAACTGGAAGAAGAAAGATCTGAAGAGTGTGAAGAAGGTGGACTTTGAAGGTGTATTTTTGGCCCTGGGACTGATGAGATGTTTGTGTAATTGATATTGTAATGTATACAAACCTGTAAATGTGTTATAAGTTCTGTAACAGATACTGTAATGAACAATGGTAAAATATTAACATGCTCAATCATCTGTTCATGCTGTGAAGGAGTGGAGTGTACAGGGAAACAGTTAATCACAGCATGAACTGATTGAGCACATGGTGGAGGGGCATGGCTGGCCCAGGGAATACTGGTAGATCACTGTCACCTGTGACCAGAAGGGGTGGACCTGGGGTGGGGTTTCCCCAGGCTTAGATAAGGGCCAGCCAGGCAAAGCAGAAAGGAGCCTGGGAGGGAGATCAGAAAGCAGTTGAAGAAGCAGCAGCACAAGGAAGGAGCTGAGGAAGCAGAAAATAATGTGCAGCAGAGACCCTAGCTCTGGATGAAACAAATAGCAGTCATAAGAGTTTTGGGACTTCTTCTGTTACAACTGGTCAGTGTGGGCAGGTCGTAGCATTTTAAAACAATGTTTGAGAATGTCTCTGTGATCACTTTGGGATGTAGCAGTACTTGTCAGCTGATTGGAGCTAAGTTTTTCCTGCATGTTTTTTCAGTGGACGTATCTGTCATAACAAAACTTCGCAGCAGTTTTTATCTCAAGGGGGAAAAGTCTGAATTCTTTGCAGGTAACCAAGAAATGAGGTGCTCCACCTGCTCCTCTGACCCCACAAGAGAACTGGTCAGACAGGAAAATAAAGACTGCTTTCTCTCATTTGTCTTATGCCAATATTTTACACATTATCAGTGGTAAATTTGAAATACATTAAACATTTGATATATAGAATGAGAAAAAAGCCCAGGAGGAAGGGGAAGGTAAGTTCTCTCTGAAAAAATTCAATGGAACGGTGGTTTGAATCAGACTCTACATAAAAGTTCATAGTTATTTATTGTTGTCAGTAAGCACATCACTTTCTAATGTAAGCTTGTATTTCTGTTTGACATCATGGAAATATCTCAGGGTATTTCATTCATAATACACAAACAAATCTTGCTCACTTATAATAGGTAATGCTATAAACAGGTGTTTCTATGTGCAAACCTCCAGTGAATTAGTTACTGAAGTGCTACAAATCTTGATTTTTACCCTTGTCTTCCTGTAGAGAAAGCCTAGAAATCCCTCTGTTAAGCACTATGATTTTTTTCTTGCCTGCTGGCTTATTTGTTTGGGTTTTAGTGACATTCAAGGCATAGACTCAGGCCCAGACTCCGTTGTAACCTCAGTTTTCAGAGGAAAGGATTTTCCATCAAGACAAACCAGAAATTCCGAGGTGATGCTCTAGAGGACATTTTCCATACTGTGCTTGGGTGTGAAACATCTTTATTGGGTATGTGTGTTAAGTTTATAATGCTAACAATCTCTTTAAGCCTTTTCCTAATGAGAAAATATTCCTAGCTTCATTTGGTCATGTGCTTCATTATCCATTTCTCTGTGATAGCACTAATGCAAATTGTCACTTGGGTTTGGAGAGGTCAGGCCAAATGAGTCAGACTAAATGGCAAAAGTCCAGTAAGCATAGCTAAATGTACCAAGATGCATGCTGGCAGCCAATGGATAGCTGTAGGTTAGACGCATTTGAGGTAACTCAAATACCAGACAAGTGAATGTTTTAGAACATAGGTTTCCCATGGGGACATAAAATCACTTGGTTCCAGAGTGAAAAAAGAGGAGCCTAGGAACGGTTTATTGAGAAAGGTGTGAGATGGCCATATTGTGTTTAAAAACTCAGTTGTCATTGTCCATACATTGATCATGTTTTCACACCAAAAGGAGAGATTACTCTGAGAACCATACCCTAAGATTCGAGAGAAAGGTTTCTAGAATCTTCACTTCTATTAGCATGATCTGCTGCATGACTGGAAGCTGGTTGTTCAATATGGCTAGTTCATCTGCCACCAAAATGGATGCAATATTAAACTCCATGCACAAAATATTAAAATTCACTCAGTATAAGTCTTTTGAAAGGGCTGCAGTCTGTATGTAAATGATCTATTATAAATCACCTGCAGAATATCTTCAGTTTGTAGACCTGTTTTATTTATTTTTAAGAAGACTGTAGCCCTGACTGTAGCATGAGTTTTCAGATCAGAAAACGTAAATATGCTGTATCCTTGCCTTCATTCAAAAAAATTTTTCTTCTTTCAATATATTCTTCTCAGACCTGGAATTGCATCAGATCTTAAGATCTCTAGAGTTCTAATAATCTACAAACGTAATATTTCCCAGCTTACTTGACAGAATCCTTGCAATCTTGTTTTCTGGTTTTGTACAGAGTGATTTTGTTGTTGTCTTGCATTCTTTCAGAGTTTGAAACACATCTGATAAAAATTGAGTACCTTTCTGTTTTAGCAGCTGAATGGTACTGTATGGTTCTGGCATTTGTCACCTTGACAGCTGTTCTTTGATTCGTGTAATTAAGTGTCAGCTGAAACTCCAGACTGGTCACAGGGGACAGTGATATGTTTTCTGTGATATGGTTATTTCTTTTTCTGTTGCTTGGTTTAAGTGAATTTCCTTTTTTCTAAAATCTCTTTATAATTCTGCTTGGTTTGTTCTATTAGATTTCCTGGCAGGGTTACAGTTACTTCTCAATTTTCCGAACTCTCTCAGTCTTCTTGCTGATCACTGTATTTATTTTCTTCTCTTTTCCTCCTGAATTGCTAGGGCCTGAACAATAGGCCCTAATCTAAGCTGACCTATAGATGAACCTCACAACCTCACAGTATATCTAATATCTATAGTATTAATTGCACAAATAAGATGCCATTTATCCATATTTTGCCATGTCAGTATGAGTATGTATACTTAGGTTTTTATCTAGAGAAGCTCTATTATAATACTTACTATGCAGTAATCATGGTCAAATTATCTTTTTATTTGGCACAAGGGAACTTTGCTGTAATGTCTATCCTGTGATGTCTGCTAACCAATTAAGCATGTTGCAAGAGGCCTGAGTGGTTCCTCCTTGAACCCTGGCCAGGTTTTGGGAGGAAAAAAACAGGAGAAAGATGCTTAATCACTATTCCAGATGTTTCTGCGCATTAATAAATTAAGAAAGTTGTTTATTCAACTGTACAAAAGCAGGACCCTCTTGCAGTGACTTTAGAGACCTGACCTATGAGTGGATGCACTGTGTAGGGCTTCCCGGTTTCTGGGACAGGTTCTCCAGATCCTCACTGCGACCAAGGCTCTCCAGCGACTGCGGATCTGGATGGTGGCAAAGTATTAGGGCAACTGGTGATGTATCTTTCTTAATCACTATCACTAACCTCATGTAGCGATGATTAGGTGCATTACCTTGCTTTTTTTTTTTCACTGTTTATCTTTTGACTATGTGCACTGCTTTATTTTTGTATTATTTTGAAATGGACAGTAAAATAAGCCTATCCCTGTTGTTGGTGTCTGTGTCCTTTCTGTTGATCCCCTCCATTTGCAAAGCACCTCCCTGCCCCAATTCTTACTTTCACTGTCATCTTTTCAGTTCTCTCACCTGGATACTTTTTGAGCCACCTGTTCCACTACATAGTCATGAAGCCTATGAACATCAGTTAAGCAGAAAAATGTGCTGAGTGAACTTTACTGTCTAGCAGATGAATAATGCAGACCACACATGGAGTGACCCATTGATGAACAGAAGAATTTTTGCTTCTTTGCACTTTGTGAGCCATGTGATCTTGCTGCTCTGAATTCATGTCATTGATTAATTATTGTTATTTATTCTGTTTGCAGTGTTCCTTGTTGGAAAAACTCCACCAAAATCAAAACTACATTTGAAGTCTAAGTCTTAAGATACGTATTTTTCCAAATGTGCACATTCACTATTAAACACTGGAGTTAGAAAAATTAAAGAAAAAATTGGCTTTTTTTTTTTTTTTACCATTTGCTAACATTGAAATGTTAGAACTTAACCTCTGCTTAACATAAAAGCTATTGGCAGTTCAGTCTGAGACAGTGACTAAAACCTTACAACTCCCAGAGACACTTACTCAAATTTGTTCTGTTTTTATTTCTTTTTCATTTTTCTTTTTTACTTTATTTAGCTTACACACTGGACCAACGTTGGTTTTGAAAATTGATCTATTTTACATGGAATGTCTTTTATATTGATTTCTTCATCCCATGTAGTAGCTTCCCCCCTTCTCTGTATAGCATCTTTCTTCCTTCTACAGTTTGCTTTTTTTTCTCCTAAATCCAAACAGAGCTTTTCTTCAAGCTCTGAAGCTCTTGGCTTTTATCTTTAGCATCTTTTATGTTCTATCAGACTCTTTGTTCAGAGAGTCTTCTTGCCTTTCGTTAATGTATGTAGCATAAAACAAAAATGGAAGCCACCTAGTCCAATTCCATGAGACCATTGTAGCATTGTTTCCTACTCAGTATCTTTCAACCCTTTTTCTATTTTAAAATATTAAAAGATAAGGTGTTAATTCTTTGTATTAGATTCTATAATAGATACCTATCTTCATCACACACAAACATTTTTTTCTCATTTACAAACTACTTGCATGCTGTACTTTTTAAATTTGTAAAAATTGAAAAAGATCCTCTTTTTTTCCAGGGATTTAAAAAATGTTCTTTCTTGGCCTTTACCATATAGTCACGTTTTCGTGTCTGCCGCTTACTACACATTGTTTAGATCTCTGTGGTCTGTTTTTGTTACCAGTAATATTCTTTTCTTGGCTTTGTCTTTGCTTATTGTAATTGATTTGAACAACTCTTGTCATCTCCAAGTGTAATTGCTGTCTCCAATACCTTCATCTGCATGATACTGAAGAGGAATACTTTTCACTTAGCAGGCATGCCAGTGGTGGGCCCTTGCTTTGTGTATCATCTAGTTTTTTTATTGTGTGTGTGTACATGTACTAAGACAGCAGAGAAAATAAATAAATAGCTTTTATCCCAACCCACAAGTTCTACTGTATTTTTCTGTTAATTCTCTCTCTCATCCCACTTGGGAGGGTGAGTGAACAACTATGTGGGACTTAGCTATCTGCTAGGTCAAACCCCAACAATTAGAAATTTATTTTTTGTTACAGCTGGAGCCTCTTATCTCCTCAGTCTTCTGTTTCTCATGTTAGGCTGGACAGGATGACCCAGTACAGAGAATGTGTGTTAATCCACAACAATTTGACTCTTTCCTCTCAAGAGTAAAGCTAGTCACTGGTCTGAAGTGGAACTCTGCTGTAATGGAGTATATATCTGTTTAAATATATTGTTGAAGGCTTCTTCTGTTTTTAAAGTTGCATGACTTGTGATTACTGTAACCCTTAGACAGATTCTAGCATAATACGTACAACAAATGATTCCTTGTACCTTTGTCAGTATTTAGTATTCTGCTCCAGTTTCTAGTCTAAAATAATTGTGCTGTTTAGTGTAGCTAAATCTGTTCTGTTCTACTGTGGAGGAGACTGGATTTCAGGTGATAGTAAATGATCATCAAATTAAATTGACATAATGAGAACAACAAAAAATAACACGTGTGCTATGTTTTGAGATCCTTGACAGTCTGAAAGAATGTGAAAGTGCAGAGAAGGTACTTATCCATTTCTTTGGGGGACCAAAATCCCAGGTAGGAGAAGAAACCCCAGTAAGTCCCCGCTCCGTATGCAATTTCTTGTTTATTCTTTTCTGTAATGTCAGAAGTCTAGTCTCCAGAATTTATGAAACTGGCAGGACTCAGCTCCCTCTTGAAACATACCTTGCCCACAGCTGTCCTGGAGCTTGCCTTGCAGAGCACCATGTCACAGTGTAAGAGGTAGTTTCTTATGGGTTTTTGTGCACCCTTCAGTTGGATAAAGAAATAGAGGTTTTTCATCTGAAAGAAAAAAAGATTTGTTCATCTTTCTTCTGTAAAGTTCAAGATTTAAAATTACTTACTGATATGACGTGCTGTGTCTTAAATAGCTTTAGATCTGCCTGTTTCTTCCTGTTTGTTATTAACAAATGGCAATTTTTTACTATTGTCTGCTTTGATCTTTCCAAGTTGCCCTATTTGTCTGTTTTCATCAGTTATGAACACCTTCGCCTTTAAAAAAAAAAAAAAAA
>WBMW01000880.1:111112-137432 GCA_013396635.1 Penelope pileata
GGATTTTCAGCAAACTCTTGATTTCTTTACTAGATAAATGGTTAGCTTTCCTAGCCTTTAAACACTTTTTGCATGGTCATTGCATTTTCATCAGTCAAAAAACCGAACACAGATGTTTTGGCTTTTCATTTCTAAAGCAATGATACTCATTAGCAAACAAGATCCTGAAATGCTTGTTTCTCTGTAGTAGAATTTCTAATTTGGAAAGGTAATTTGCTACAGTAGTAAGTTAATTCTGCCTCTCTCTCTCCCCTCTATCTTATGGAGGTAGCTCCAAAAGTAACGCCTCCTATTTATTTCCATGGAAAACACAACAGATACATAGAGCAAATTCTCAGCTACAAAACACTCTTTTTCAACATAGTCATTAGCTATGCATTTTCACCAGCAATAAGAGCCTGTATGCCACGCTTGTAAAAATCTGCACCAGCAGAGGTGACCCACTGCTTTACAGCTGCTGTGATAGCATAGTTGCTAGAAAAACGTTGCCCACACAGTCCATCTTTCATCAGCCCTAACAGATGGAACTCAGAGGGTGCCAAATCTGGACTATATAATGGGTGTGGTAGGAGAGTCTGGCCAATAGTGACAATGTGCTCCACAGTCTTCAAACTGGTATGGGGCCTGGTGTTATTGTGTTACAAGGGAAAGGTTGTCTTCTTCTCTGGTCTGACTCTGAAGTTCAAGCCTTCACCTTAGCCAGTGTTGTGATGTAGTGCTCCATGTTGATGGTTTGTCCTATTTCCAGGAAAACCAGAAGTATCATTCTTTTCCTATCCCAAAAGACAGTGCACATCACTTTGCCTGCTGAGGGCTGCATCTTGAACTTTTTCTTCAATGGGGAATTCACGTGTCGCCACTCTGTCTTAAAATCAGTTATCTGCCATTTTTGCTGCTTATAATTTCCAGATGTATTGCTTTACAAGAGAGAGCAGCATCCTTGAAGGTCTGCCATTTTGTCTAATTGAGGTGCTTGCTATAACTTCCAGATGTATTGCTTATCTATGACAAATATCCTTCCTAACCACAAGGCTTCTATAATGTATGGAAAAATCTTGTTGCCAGAATTTAATGTTCAAAGAGGAGACAGAGGAGTCCTGAAAAGTAACTTTATGTGAATAAAGGAAGAGTCTACTGGGGCGTTTCCCCCTAGGGTCTCTCAAATTTTTGGGGTTTGCAGATCCCTTTTCATCCTAATTTCCCGACTGCATTATCTCTCCTCCTTTCCCCATTGGCTGAGGTGCTCGGAGTTGACAAACTTTCCAGTCCACCTATCACGCGCTTATGTCCCCCAATAGGTACCTCTTCATTTCTTTTTTTTGTTAATACATGTCTTGCAATCTGGATTTAGAGTTCTTTGTTTTGCCCAATTTGAGCCATCTTTGAGCCATCCCAACTTGGCAAAGTCCATCTCCCCTTCATCTTGTCAAGCCAGCAAGAGTATGCAAGAAAAGTTTGTTTAACCAGTTCCGTGTAACCAAAGTTCTTTCTTCTCAGCTTTCTCTTTACCTTGTTTTGCAGGGAACCCCTATTCTTCCTTTGTTCATCACAATTTCAGTTTATCTTATTTTGCAAGGACACCTTATCCTCTTATTTTTCCTTCATATAATAAGAGTAACATGCTCTAAATGGGAGCTCAAGTCCAAAACAGTAACCAATCTGTAGAAAGTAGGTGGAGACTGAGTGTCCTTAGAAGACCTGTGCCCAAATATAGACCAAGTGAGGAGGGAAACAGCTCCCCAAATGACCACCAAAGGCTACAGAAGACCCCGGCAGAAAAGCGGAAGATTCAGGTATGTTTATGTAACCTTATAGCCTTGTAATCACATTAATTTCATGAATATGTAATAGGTAGGCGTGCCTTATGAGTTAGGTAGGCATGTAATGAAAAGTTTTGGATTATAAATAAAAGCTAGTGTGATGACTTGGGTGCACTTGATTTGTGGAGATTGCAGCACTGGGCACAAGGTGGGCAATAAAAAAAAAAAGTCTCCTCACTAAGCACTTGTCTTTTCAATGTGCTTGAGGAGATTTTAAAATTGACAACTCCGTGGAATGCTTGCTGTTTTGACTCTAGCTTGTCACTGGTAATGATGTGATCCAGGAAACTGTCACCATCAAGTCCTGACAAACTTGTATTCAGTGTTCTTTCTGTTCTTCTGTGAGCCTTCGTGGGATCCACCTGCTGCAAACTTTGTGGTATTCCAAAGTTACTGCCATTGTTTCCAACACATTGAAGCTGATATACAGCTCCATACACGGTTCCCTGGTTGTAATCCGCCAATTTGCTTGGGTGAGCTGATCGAGACGCTCTTCATTTTGTGGTGTGACAGCTGTGCATGGCTTTCATCACTTTCACCACTGCTGAAACGCACCACCCACCACCTCACTGTGCTCAGATCCACTGTGTGGTCTCCATAAACGTTCAGCAAACATTAATGACTGTCAATGGGTGTAGTTTTTTCCACATGGAGGAATTCAATGACATGCTTTTGATTTATAGGCACTTCCATTTCAGACACCGTTTTGTCAGATTGCCTCTCTGCTGCATTGTCGCATGGCAATGAAACATAACAAAATGTATTGGCGGGAAGGTTCAACTGCTACTGCCATACCATCAGCATCCACCTCTGGTGTTGTGAGCCAACATAACAAAAAAGGAAGCATTACTTTCTGGATCATGCCTTGCAATTGTTTAACAATATAACAACACCTTTAAATAAAAAACACATTGAAGTGCATTAGTTTGTTGTCTGACATAGAACTGCATTAATACTGTTTAGTTTTATCCAATGAAAAGTACACTTTGAAAGTTTTACAAAAAATTTTATGAAGGATAATTATCATATCAAAATAAGATGTTGAGATGTGATGTAATAATATCACAAAATTGTAAGCGGAGCACCATTGCTTATCCAGAGCAAAAACTAATTATGTCTCTGTCCGTTAAAGATGAGCAAATCTCCACCTTGTACCCAACTTTAAAATATTCTTGATCTGAAAATACTTGTTTGCACATCTAAAACCACACACATCTGCTCTAGATAATAGTGAAAAAAGGTGGTGGTAATTTTGTTTTTGTGGTTTCTGAATCATTTTTAGATCAAATGCTTTCAATCAAATTTTCTCCTAATGTCTCTGCTGTGGACGGTGGCAAATTACTCGCTGAGCTACTGCCTTTTCTTTTTATGTTGTCTTCTTCATTGGACTGAAAACTTTTGGGGCCTGAGACTGAGATTCGGAGTTGTTTTAACCCTTCAGAGCTCCTAGTTTGTAGGAGTTTTTACATACTTAAAGACAACCTAAGCTATGCTTCTCATGTTTTTTTTTTTTTTTTTAATATAAGCTAACCTTCTCGTACTGAAGCAGAGCCATGTGTTTCATTGATGCTTGGTAAATGATATATTCAATTTTTTTTTCTGCAGAGGTTTGTATTTTGTGATAATATGTATAGAGGTAGCTGTTCACAGACACAACATGCGTGTTGAAGCAAACTGATAATGATTTACTTGAATGTTTTTCATATTGTAATAGTGTTTGTTAAGACTTAAGTTCTGAAATTGTTTCTCACAACCTTTCTAACTGAATGGAGAAGAATAATGAAGAGAAGACTCGTGGCAGCACACTTGTAAAAGTCACAACTCAGGTTTTCATACTTAGCACATTTAAGATAAGAATTTCTACTTTCTGCAGGCTCACTCAAGCTGAAATTTCAAACCTTTCAAGGCTTGTTTTCCTTGGTTTGATCCATTTTAGGTTGTTCAGAAGACATCCTTTTTTAGAGGAATTTTTTTTCTCTTTTAAGAGATTGGTGGTAATATATTTGAATGCTAAAAAGCTTATGTTTTTCCTTCATTGCTATTATATTTATCATATAATATTCTCATTTCAGATAGGAACCCAGCTGCAGCTGTCTTCTCCAGACTGCATAATATTCACAATAATGAACTTGGAAACTTTTCCTTTTCCTCTTCTATACCACTCAACAAATAAGGCTTATGGAAGACAAACAAGCAGTCATTTTGCATTTTAAGGATGTGGACAAACTTGTAACTGTGATTTGTATATATTCTGCCTCTGTCGGTTAGTTAAATCTTTAACCTTTTATACAGTACCTTTTCCTTAAATTATATTTAGCTGAGGTTTTAAAAACTGTTCTACACAACTGAGTCAGTTACCTGTTTTTCTCTGAATGTTGCAAGGTAAACCTCAAATCAGGATCAGAGAGCTTCGGTGATCTCTCAACAACATGAAATTAAGCAGCAGTCAGTGAACTATTGCACTCAGGATCAATATTAGTAATACAACAGGTAAACCCCCAAACGAGACAGCAATGTTGAAAAACACCAATGAATTTCTAAACACACTCCATACCAAGGGCAAAAGATATTTCTTAAAAGCTACAAACCTTCCTAATCCCATGCTGGGGGAGATCTAATGACTGTTGCCCTTAATTCTGCTATGCTGAGACCTCTAAGGTGTCCATGGGCCCATTGTGCCCTCAGTGTACTTTTGTGCGTGAAACAGACAGCTCCTTTGCTTGCTCTGCTTGGCAACAGCAGATATTGATGCCCAAGATGACAATCTACTGACAGAGCTTTTTAAGACCTGTTGTCTTCTGGTGGTGACTTATCCTGTGTTTGTTTTCATCATGACTATATATCTATCTTTCTCCACAGTGAAATGGCAGCCATTACTAGTATTTTTTTGCTGCATGACTCTCTCTTTCCTTGAAGTCTTTTTTCTAGAGGGGAAAAAAAAAAAAGCTACACTCACATTTCTCTTCAGCATTGGATGCCTTACACTGTGCTAAGTCTTGTAAGAGCAAAACATCCTGATGTAAAATACTACAGATGTCCAGTATAATTCACTTCGCTCTTACATTTTTTTGAAAATTCTTAAACATTTTAAAGAATGGCTGACATCTTGCTTATGATAGGGTGCTGTATACACTAGAAGAATATCTCATGATGTAGTTACTTTTGAATACTTTTCTGTTAATGTGGTATAAATGGCATCATGTTGTCTGTTAGTACTGCTATGCAAATGCATTTGAGACTCAGTGTATAAAAAGCTGTTTTTCCTTTGCAGTTATTTGAAGAACCTTCCTACTCAGAATGTATCACCTACTATAAGGGCTGCTCCAAAACTAATTCCTCCTATTTTATTATGGTGGCTTGTGGTGTCAGAGGTGGATGTTGGTAGTACGGTAGTACAGATTGAACCTTCTTGCCAATACATTTTCTTATGTTTTGTTGCCGTGTGACAGATAGCAGCAGAGGGACAATCTGACAAAATGGTGTCTGAAATGGAAGTGCCTACAGAGCAAAGGCATGTCAATGAATTCCTCCATATGGAAAAAACTGCACTCATTGACAGTCATCCACATTTGCTGAATGGTTATGAAGACCAAACAGTGCATGTGAGCACAGTGAGGCAGTGGGTGGTGTGTTTCAGCAGTGGCGACAGTGACGTGAAAGACAAGCGACATTCCAGATGGCCATGCAGATTTTTACAAGCGGGGCATGCAGGCTCTTGTTCATCGCTGGCAAAAAACCATAGTTAATGGTGGTGACTATGTTGAAAAAGTGTTTTGCAGCTGAAAATTTGCTCTATCAAACAGTTTTATTGTGCTCTTTGTATCTATTGTAGTTTCCATGGGAATAAATAGAAGACATTACTTTCAGATAGACCCATGTGTTTAAGAAAATGCACACTTTTGTTCTTACTGGCTTGCTGACCTGGCTCACAGAGGTGACTCCATCATAGGATGATACTGGCATCCAGTTTTTATATTCTGATGTGCACCACATGAGATTGTGCTATTTAAGGAGTACTTGGAGGCTATCGTGAGACTTGAGCCGTTCCTGTATTGGGATATCATGCTCCAGTAGTTCAGTATTACATATATAATCCCTGATTCCCAGACATCAGCACAGAACAAGCTATGGGTTTAGTTGCTGAACTCAAAGGAGAATGAGAAAATAACTGAGTATTTTCTTACTTTTTGATTATTTTTTGATCTGAATCTCTGACAACTCTGGCTTTGAAATCACTCCTACATTGTTTTCATTGCTTTAAAGAACTGAATACTAAGCTTGGATTTTTTTTTTTTTTAAATGTTTGCACAGTAGAGGTAGCTGGAAGTTTAAAAACTATATTCAGTGTTCTGTTGCCTGTGAAGATGAGAAATGTGGGTGGAATAATGCGTAAGGTTTTAACATTCCAGCTGAGGAAGATGATGGACATTTATTCTGACTCCTTAAGTTAAATGAGTCAGAGGATGTTAAGTCAGTGGTGTTAATGGTCGTACCTTGCCCGGCTGTACTACCATGCAGAATGTAATGCAACAGAGTAGAGGCAACAGGCTGCTCAACCGTATGATTTGCAGCTGGTTTTACTAAGCTGCAGTTTGCCTTGATGCTGTTGATTTTCACGTATTTATTTAAAGGATCAATTTAAACTTGTACATGTGTGGGAATAGAATGTTGTTTTTGCATTATGACTTACAAAATAAGTACGAAGTGTATTGTTGCTCTTGTTTTTGCATTAGGGCTAACAAAAATAAGTGCAATGTATATTGTGGTATGTTAAACCTGAATGCAGTCACAAGGGAAAATCAATATCTTGAAGACTGCTAAGATAAGGAATGCAGCTCCTAGGGAGGATCAGTCTTGGAGACTGGTTAAGATAAAGAGTACAGCTGCTAAGGAGGATCGGCCTTGAAGACTGGTAAGATAGCAACATTGTTGCATGAATGGACAACAGTTAAGCAAACTAGTGGAAAATCAATGACTGCAAGTATTAAGCAGCAGAATCGTAAATTAGTGAAGTTGAAAGACAGACACAGAGGAAGAAAAGCAGAGAGGAGAAGTTAAGGGTCAGTAATATATTAGCAACATCCATGTTTATTTAGCCAGCGTCTGCCTTTAGTTAGTGTCAGTCAGATTGTGAACCTGAAGTACTCAGCCAATGAGGAACCAGGGGAGGAAGGGGGGTGTCAGGTAATAGGGCATAAAAGATGTGAAACTGTTTCTGCAGGCGCGTTCCTGTTTGCAGGACACCTGCCATTGCAATTTCGAATAAAACCGCTTAAACTGTTTTCACTAGAGGTCCTGTCTCTGAAAAATTATTTGAGATGTTTCTCACACACATATGAAAAGTTTTTTAATTACTTTTTTAAAGATTCGAAAATTAAATTACCTTTCTAGTTTCTTTACTTTTTTTTTCTTCGTCTGTGTATTTTAGTTGCTGTCAGACTGGTTTCAGTACTGCCTGAGATTTGGTCTGTCAGAGCTGCCAGTATAAAGGCATGTGTGTTGCCAGACTAAGTCCCAGCCAAAATAAAACTCCTTAACACTAAGGTAGCATTAAGAAGCAGGCATTACTTCAATACAATGCTGGATACACGGGGGACATTTTTGCCTAACGTGTACATTGATTAAATGAAGGAGCATCCTTTATATACGTTCAGTGGGTGTTGTGAAATTATGCCTGCGTGCTTGGAGAGGGGTCTGCAGTCATCTTCAGTTTAATAGGGCTAATGTCTCTTCCTGCAAGCTAGATGTGCATGCTGATTGACTGCCTGTTTTCTTTCAGGATGCTTCCAAAAGATAATATCAGTCATATTGGCAACATGTGTACTTACTCCTGAGCCTGTTTCTGTGAAAATGATTTAGACTATAACCCCTCATTGTCCCACCTCTGTAGGATTAAACTATTTATGTTAAGTCTATTCTGATAAAACCAAGCAGGAGAGAAGCTGTGTTTTTAGCTGTGCTGCTAGATCTTGAAGAAAGTATAAACAAGCCTTATTGCTTGCCTTCCCAAAGCTACAGGCACCACATATGCTCTAATAAAAAGTCCCTTGACCTGTGTTTATTTCCAACACACCCAGGAGTAGTCAGAAAGCTGTCCAAAGAACAAAAAGCCCAATTTTCTTCATTGTTTTTTTCTGTGGAGTCTCTAAACGTGCAGAGGAGCACAGAGAGACATCCCTGCTGAGGACAGAACTTCTTTCAATTAGCTTGGCTGGAGTCCATCTTCCTTCTTAATTGCAGTGAGGGGCTAGCTTAATCTGCTGCTTCTTCAGGATGGGTGGTGGTTTGGCAGAGCAGGTGGAGGACAGTGGCTTCGTAACATAACTTAGGCACATTGTACCACATCTGACAAAAGTCACGGTGACATCTGTGGGTGTGAGGGCCTGTGCCACTCCCAGACTGAGGAGCCTTGCTTTCTTTCGTGTCCTCTGTTTGAGGACAGGGAGAGAGGGAAAGGTCAAAAGCAGAAGATTGGAGATGGAGTTATCCAGAGACTGTAGGAAACAAAAGGGGCCAAGGAGAATGAGGACAGAGAAAAGTCCGACTAGATAATGACAAAGTGACATCTGAAAAACAGAAGGAACACTAGACAACAGTCACAAACAACTATAATTGTCAAGATCCCGAGCTCATCAACAGGCCGCAGTGGCCCTGAGGAGCCTGCCCAGCAGGTTCCTCTGGGGCTGGAGGCACTCCAGGCTCAGCTGGTTGTCCTGTCCTGCTTTGTGCCTTGCAGATGGTGGGCCTGGCCCAGCCTGACTCTGGCCTGCCGCTGGCCTGGCTCTGGCTTGGGTCTCTCAGCCAAGTCCTGAGAGGGGATTCACACATAGCATGAGGACAGTGGGGTGTGGCAGGGTCAGCAGTGACAGAGTGAGGAGCAAAGTATTAGGAGCATCATTTTGATATCCTACCTTTTACGACCCATATAATCTCTGGCCTAATAATTACTTTATCTTATTTAGTCAAGACAGTTCATTTCAAAGGATTTCTCTGATTAAGCAAATCCATTAATATTATCTCTAAAATAAGAAGTAAATGTGCTTCTTTGCATAAGTCTTCTCAGTTACTGTTTGGACAGCTTATTTTTCTATAGTCTACTAAGGAAGATAAGCAACTTTTGGAAGCTTGAGTGCAAGTCTTTCTATCAATGAATACACGATAGTTTACAGAAGGAATTAATTGAAAAAGGAAATCTCTGTTATTACTGCAGGAAACATCTGTGCCCATCTCTTACGCAGACTGATTAAATGCAAATCCATGGAACTGTTCACCAGAGGAACAGTCTCACTCTTGAGCTTTCTAAGCTCAACAAACTATCACAATGTTACCCAAAATGCTGATTTTGTACTTAGCAAAATAGACAAATTAAAGAGATGTTGTTCAGGAAATTTTGATCTTTTTGAACGTTAGTCATTTCTTTCTGGAAAGGAAGAAGTGCTAAATGCAATCTCTTAAAAAAAATTTGTTCCTTTAAGAGATGGAATGGCTTTTGCAACCCATGAAAACAGCTTTCCTCATGAGGTCAGTTGTAGACATTTTTTCAGAGTTAGATTACCACTGTTATGCAGAGTAGATAATGAACAGAAATGGTCCCAATAGAGAAAGAGTTGGGACGTGCAGAAGTTAGAGCAAGTTTAAAATATTTGGGAATAATAATGCCTTTAAAAGTAGTTGCTTAATTTATGGTGTGCACTGGTATATGTCATCTTTATTAATGACATAGGCAGTGGGATTGAGTGCACCCTCAGCAAGTTTGTGGACGACACCAAGCTGAGTGATGCAGTTGATGTGACAGAAAGAAGGCATGCCATCCAAAGGGACCCAGACAAGCTTGAGAAGCGGGCCCATGTGAACCTAATGAGGTTCAACAAGGCCAAATACAAGGTGTTGCACTTGGGTCAGGGCTATTTTAGACATGTAGTACTGTGGCCAGATCTGGGGGTCCTAGCACAAGAAAGCTCTTGGTGTGAGTCCTGAGGAGGGCCACAAAGAATATCAGAAGACTAGAGCTTGTTCAGCCTGGATAAAAAAAGGCTCCAGGGAGACCTCACTGTGGTCTTCCAGTACTTGGAGGAGCTTACAAACAGGAGGGAGACTGGCTTTTTCTACCATCTGATAGGACAAGGGGGAATGGCTTTAAACTAAAAGAGAGGAGATTTAGATTAGATGTTAGGCAACAATTCTTTACTCAGAGGGTGGTTAGGCACTGGAACAGGTTGCCCAAGAAAGCTGTGGATGCCTCATCCTTGGAGGTGTTCAAGGCCAGGTTGGATGGGGCCCTGGGTTTGCAAACCCTGCCCATGCGAGGGGCGTTGGAACTGGATAATCTTCCAACCGAAGCCATTCTATGATTCTATTCTGTGGTTTTGGTTAAATACCTTTTTTTCCCTTACACACACCTTAAGCTCTTTTGGAGAACTGTATTTTCATTCTGGGGTATTCTGTCTGAGGTTTTCTTTGAAATGCCCATTTATTGTAACCTCCGAGGGTTGACTTAGGCAAATGACACTGGCAACAGCAGTGCAAAAAAACACTTCTCATGCATTCAACATTGCTTGACTTCACTGTACACTTTAAATCTTGATTTGGCTTTTGGCCTGTTTGATACTTCTTGCTTCCCTGAGCCCAGGGCTGTACTTTCACCTTGTGACTCTTCTGCACTGGGCTTTTCTTCAAGTATTCCAGTTACCCAAGACAATATCGGGCAGTGAACTCCACCTGAAGTAATTGAGCTGCAAATAATTAATCAACCAGCTGATACACTAGATGGAGACAGTGTGTGTGCATGTGTGCTGTTGGTACAACAGCATCCACTTATTCACATCCTTCCTCTGATTTAGAAATCTCGGGAGACAATGGTAAATAGACAGCTTGCCTTTGGGATACTTTGTATCTACTGGCAAAAGAGCTGCCTATCTCAGTTAATCTAAGTTATTTAAAGTATTCATGCTCATCTATATTAGTTGTCCACTTCCTTTCTATGCAACAATATCTGGTAAATTGTTATGGGGACAGTTGCTATCTCTTTGCGTTGTCTCTGGTCTTTCCTAATTTGAGAACAAAAAGGAGTGATGATACGATGTTTAAGATTTCACTGATACTTCCATGAGATGCCATAATATTGTACCACTAGAGTTAAAAACAGTGTCAGATTTTTACAGCAAATCAATTAAATATGAAGGGGTATATATTCTGCTAAAGCTAATGTTATGGAGAATAAAACCTTCCATAAAGAGTTAACATTTCCAAGGAATCTTTGTTCCTTTCTGTTATATTTTATACTTTTATGAAATATGTTGTTCAGTATTAACTAATCAATTAAGGCATGCTTGAGTTTTCTTAATAACATCTGAAATTTTCTTAAAAGATAGGTTCATTTTTGGTAAATTGGTGATCAGGCACAGCTCTCTTAGCAGCATATGGCGCTGTTTGGTGCAGAGTGAAGACAGCAAGTGCTACCGTAAGACAAACACGAGGTCATAGCCTGAATTAGTGATTGAGCACCTGGTGAAGGGCGGTGGCTGNGCTACCAAGATAATTTTCAATTCATTGTCCCCACCCATGTCCTGATCTTATACTTGTGCTTCTTCAGATGTTTGAAATGCCTTATTTTCTTTTTCTTGATTAATTTTTAACTTTGATCTAGTTTACTGTATAGTAGCATAAATGTCTGTACCAGCATCCATGGAGAAATCAGCAAAATGATGGTAAACTCCTGGTGTGAGGGGAGAGCAGAGTTGCTCTTCTTGCCTGAAGTGCCAGCCTGTGACTTACAGCAACTCAGCATGGTTAGCTGCTGTCTCTTGTCTGGTTTCAGAAGAACCCAAGCAGATGCCCTGTTTTCTGTAAGTGCAATGATCTCAATTAAACCTTTAATTGACACAATGGTAAATGCAAACAATAGTTTCATTACTATCTTGGAGAAATAATTGGTCTTCTTTATCAAAGTCAGTCAGAGGGAACCCCAAGTTTTATGACCTGGAAAGTATGCTCTAAGTGATGGATACATTTGACATTCCTGGAAAAATCTGTAACAGTGACAGAAAACAGGAACAATGAAGTTTCTCTGACCCTTTATTTTCTCTCTTCTCTCTTTACAATGACAATGGCAACAAGTGAAGACAATAAGTGGCACACTGCCAACTAATTTTCTCTGAATTTCCCATTATGTGCAAAAGCATTTACTGTGCATCACAATTGGGAATTTATTACTTATAAAGTGAATTCATGGCATTGGGGTAGCTCTCTGGGTCTCATCTTATTCCCCAGTGATGAAAACTGCAGTACTGTTGCACTGCAAAGCAGACTGGTCAAGTGGAATTTGGTACGGCAATCTGTGTGTGGGGCACATTTTATGCGATTTGTAGAAACTGCTGTGAGACAGAGGTGTAAGTTATCTGTGGATGAACTGTGGTTGCCTTGAGGTTGTAAAGATTACAAGGTTAAAATGGGATGATTTATTGTGATAGAAGTATAGCTGTGTGAATGTAATAGCTACTTGAAGTCGGCCTTAATCTTTTTTTTCCCTCTCCATTTTATTTTGGGAGAACTGCAATAGTTTTATAGGAATTAGGACAGGAAAAAGTTAGAACTGTTACATCTTGCACTCATTTTGTTTTTCCAAATAACCTTTTACTAACTATGGCAATATTTTCCATTTTTTATAGTGGTGTATTTTTCTATACTCATTCATGGAACTCTCCCACCTAAGACATGTCCTAGGATCTTCTTATCTTGCTCAGCTCTAAAGCCAGTCTTTTATTTGCCTGAGAAGGATATTTGGGCTGTTTTAATGCTAAGGAGATGGTGGCAGGCTGATAATTGCAGTGATTAGAGCCCATGTGTGGAATCAGAAATCCTGAGCTCTCCCTGAGCTAAAATACATCTTCCTGCTTTCCACTGCAGGTATGTTTATATTGTTAATGTGTGCTGGTTCACTGGTCTCTGCAGTGTCAGCTGAATTTCAAGGGTTACAAAAAGATTGTTGAATATTCCTTCAGATTTCTGCAAAAATATTGTAAGGCTTTGTATAAAGAGAGATCTTAACAACATTTTTATTTCTAAAAAGGAGAAAAAAAAGTATTTCCATATCTCTTATATCTTTGTCCCTGATTTTCCAAGCTGCAATCTATGTATTCCTTTCTGGCATTTCCCAGTGATAGGAATAGAGAATGATAGGATAAGAATATTGAATGCTGAAAAGCTTGTGTTTTTCCTTCATTGCTATAATATTTCAAAATTGATATGCTTAAAGTTTTAACTTTTGCTTTTTTGATTTTGGCAGAATAATATAGGCAAAAGAAATACTGATATCCCAATATCTTGTCAGATCAGTAGGAAAAAGCAGTTAATTATAACACTAAAATTGATAATCTTTAGTAATTATCTTCATATATCAAGGTATAGTATCAGGTTAGCAAAGTTGTTGGCAGGAGTAGTAAGAAGAGAGTTGGTTTGTGTCGTCAGGAGAAAAAGTGATACCTGAAAAACACTCTGAAATTCTAGCCTATGTTGCAAGAATACCTTTAAGTCCTTGCTTTTGATATTTGGAGCTTGAGTTTGTGTGTAAATGTTACAGTGACGGGTACTCTAGAAGCTCATGGAGTGTTAAAAGGTTTTGTTAACGTTATTTAAAGTGATTGTTTATAGTAGGGCTGAAATTAGGGCCTGTTAACAGAAATTCCAGTCAGTGCTGAAGGATAACAGCTTTTAGCCTGGTAGATCAAAACTTATCAGTATTGCCCTTTACTAAGTTAGATCTCTCTAACAGAAAATTAAGTGCGTTCCATCTCCTTTCTTGCTGTGTGGCTTGGCTCTTCTCCTAGCTAGGTAGGTCACTATTTCTTGATCTCTTACTTCTAGAATCCACCCTTCCCTTTTGGTACCAATGTGGGACATTGCACTAATCAACTGAATATGGGGAAGGAGTGCCTTTACAAAGGAGTGCCACAGACTTGTGAAGGTGACTTTGTAAATAGCAGGAGACAGTAGAAGACTGGTCTGACTTCGAGACCAGGAGCAGCCCAAAACTCTTGAACTTATGAATATTAACTTCTTTGCCCAGGACGCCATAAATTTGGGAATAATTAGACATGCAATGTACGATTGCAGATTGGGTAGGTGGACCAGGAAGGCTGTAACTCCCAAGTACCTCAGCCTGTGGGGAATGGGGGAGGGTCTCATGCAGTCAGGAGATAGGGAATAAAAGGGGTTACACCCCCTGGGATCTTTGAGGGATTGCATTGAAAGTTATGTCCATGGACCCTTTCTTTATTCTAATAAAGTTACTTTTCAGGACTCCTCTGTCTCCTTTTTGAACACTAACTTCTGGCAACTAAATTTTCCAAGCTGCTCAGTTAGTATGAAAAAAAGCATTTTTGAGTAAAAAATTCAGGGCCTCTAGAACATATCTGACAGTTAATGGCTTTTTAAACTCTTCACTAATTTTGGCTTTATTTAGTTTGTAAGAAATAGAATGTTGTGTGCATTTTATTAATGCTTATATTAAAAATGAAGGCATGAATTTTTTCCTGCGCATGAGCCAAATTACAAAGACTTTCTTTTACATTAAAGCTCATGCCTGATGTACAACAAATATGGTAGTGCACAATGGGAAGGAAAGATCGCAATGTGTAAGGCATAAACTTAACAGCATTAGAATGGTTATTTTGATAGGAGAAATTTGGTTGGGAATCAGCTCCACATCTCAAGTTCTTGCAGATTAGCTTCCCTTGAAGAGATCCTTTTATACTGCTGACAGAACAGGCAGATCAGATGGGGCGAGGGTCAGAGGAATTGTGTGCTGGCCATCTATACCTACTGCAGCTGCCATGCTGCCATTTTACTGTGCTAGGGACAGCATGGCAGCCCCCAGTTGTGGTGTGGGCTGTAGGAAGGGGCAGGCTGTTGGTAGAGGACCCTTTGCTTGAGGTTTTGCCCTCCAGTGGCAGAGGCTGGCTGACTGAGGAGGAATGCTACATACCTGTGTTACAGTCTGGCATGTGAAGCACTCTTCAGTGGAAGGGCTGTAACTGGAGTCCTGGTGTCACCACCAGCTGACAGAGTCTGTAATTGAATTAACCTAACAGCACTACTTTAGAAGAATCTTTCTTGTTTCCAGAGAAAGCTATTTTGACATGGGGAAGCGAGAGGAGGGAGAAATAAAGGCCACTTTCTTTCACAGTAAATACAACAGAAAATACACAAGTTACTTCAATTGTTTGTTTCTTCCTGGAAATAAGTTTGTTCTCCAGTAATATCTGCTTTCCTCTGATCTTCATCATTTGTGCTATTAGTTGAAGACATCGGTGTTGATGGTGCAAGTAACCAAGTAGCTTGAATTTTTTTTTTTTTTTGCATGAAGACAGTTTACCATACTAGAAACCTAATAAAACAATAGTGTTCTACTTTCTTCAGACCTGGTTCACATTTTTTGCCAGTGGTAAGGCTGTCATGTAACAGCTAGGTATGTAAAATAAAATGGTCTTAGAGATACTGGATACTCACAGCTCAGCACATCTGAAATTCGATGCATTTTGAAATACATGCTGACTGATTAGTTGCTTAACTATGAACGCAGGAACCCTATTCAAGTCTCAAAATACATTCGTGTGTCTTAAAAATTGTAAAGTTTTAGAATGCTGGCAAAGTATTTGTGTACTTTCCTAATCCATGTCTGCTCTTACGTAAAAAATGAAGATCCTTACATACAAAAATGTCCTCCNAAATGAACAAAACACAAACAAAAAACCCCCCCCCCCCCCCCCCCCCCGTTTTTGTTCAAGTCATATAGGCATAAAGAGTTTCAGCTCATCAAATTTGACCTAAAATCAGTTTACTTTTCTGTGCAATGTAGTTCTCAGTTCACAGGAAAAAGCCTTCTCTTAACTATGTCTGTTTGCATATTTGTCTATTTCCTGCACTGGTGGTAAAGAAGAAAACGTGTGAAATTACAAATGCAGAATACAGAGGAGAAAATTATTTTAATTACCTGGTGCTTTTTATTTTTTTAAGTTACTGGAGTAGGAAAAGCATATTTCTAGGAGCACTGAATGAGAGAGCAAGATGATCTACTTTAGTTGAAAAACATAGACAAAATGAAGCTGCTCTTTGACACCTCACACCAGTAAGCAATTCTTTTAAAATATAGTTTTAAAATCTTAATGCAAAAAAGCTGCATTAGGAAGAGCAGAAAAACACTTTCCAGCCCATACCCAGACAGTACCTTTTTGCTTGCTGTGGACACTACAAAATGGGAAGTGCCTGCTGAACCTTGCTAGTTGAAAGCAGTAACTTTTCATTTGCAAAATCAGCTATTTTCACATCTGAAACAGGTGAAGATAATGAATACCTACTGTAGAGGACCTGCTTTTAGCAGGAGGGTTGGTCTTGATAAGTCCTTTCCAACACCTATGATTCTGTGATACGGGTGAGAAAAATGGTGGTATTATGCCCATATCCTGTGTGACAAATGTTTACTGTATACTGTAAAATATACTGTATAGTGTAAAATATAGTTTACTGCACAATACCACATTAAGCATGTGTTCTAGCACTCCTGAAGATCAGTCCAAATTCTTGAATATACTATGGTAACTTCAGATATTGCCTACAGCAGATTTTATAAGGACAATCAATCTGATACTGCCAGGCAGGATGCTATGCTAAGTATGTGGCGTATGGAGCTTCCTGCTTGTCACTGTTTTGTGTTCTGTAGTTCCCTCTGGCAGGAGCAGCATGCAAACACTCCTGGCAAAGCTGAAGTGGCAGACCCTGTGCTGAAGGATGATCTCCCTCAGCCATGGGTTGTTCATGGCTTATGGTATTTTACAAGATTTCCTTTTAGCTAAGAGGAAATAGTGGCACACAAATAGTAGTTCATTATAACTGACACACATCTGCAGAGCTACTTCAACACCTGGGAAGCCACAGAGAGGGCTGTGAATCCCAAGTTCTCCATTTTGCCAGCCACATCCATCAGAGAGCTGCTGTCGGTGCCCCGAGTAGCATGTGTTCAGATGCACATGCAAGGCATAGTTCTGCTGCACTAGGGTCCCACTCTCCAAAAGGGCTTGAAAGCCCCATTCTAGGTCAGTGTTTGAAGTCCATGAGAGCAAAATGACTGTAAGATAAAAGCAGCTACATTCTTGCGTATGGCATGAAGGTCGTTCTGAAATTTAAAGTTTTATGGTATGTTCAACATTTAACAATGATGACCATAATTTAATGTTCCACTGAAAGGCAGTTACTGAGGTGAATTGAGGCTTTTTATTACAAATAAGTACAGTACAAACATTTTTACCTTAGACAAGGCTTCTTTAGCAGCTTCTCAGTCTGGTCTTTCTTGCTGGAGCTGCTCATTTCCGAGAGAGAGAACTCAAGGAACACAGCTTTTAAGTATTTATGAAAATGAAGAGCCTTACCATTCTCTCTGGAGACAGAGCCAGGCAGAGATAAAAGAACACCACAAAAATACATTAAGCATCTTTGTAGCACTAGTGGCCACTCTGCTCTGGTACCTTGGTTGTTAGGCTAGCTCCCTGCCCACATCAGCTGTAGATATTAAATGACTTACCATGTTGGTGCTGCAGGTGGGCTGGAGCAAGCAGGTGGTCCTCCAGCCTCTCGTGCCTTCGGCTCACAGCTGGGGGACCAAACAAGGAAGGGAGAAGCTACTTCATCTCCTTGGGCATGGGAAGAGACCCCTGCTCCCCTCGTACGCTGGGGGCACGTCCATTCCCTGTCAGTGGGAGGGCCTGAACCACTCCCTTTTGCTCAGTGTGTTGGGAGCAGCATCGTGCTGCTTGCTGCAGCTTTTGGAGAGGCGGCATAGCTGCACAGACGCATGCACTCACACGGATGCACACATACTCGCGCATGGCTGTGCACACGTCTGTGCGCGCACACAGAGGCACACTCCCGGACACCCAGCTGTGCAGTGCCGCACACCGACAACACATACAGCCACACGCTCGCTCCCGCGCAGACCCTCGCAGCCCGCCCCGCCCTGCCTGGCTCTCGGAGCACCCCAGGGGCGGAGACGCTGCTCCCCCCGCGCCCGCCCCTCGCCGCCCGCCGGGGCATGAAGCAGAGACTGCCCTCTGGGGGGGGGCTGACGTGGGCCTGGCCTCGCGCGGTTGCGGACTGTCCTCATGCGAGCTCCGCGACCCCGTAGGCGTCGGAATGGAGGCGGCCGGCCTCTGCCGGCGGTGGCTTCCCGTCGTGCTGCTTTGGGGTAAGCGGGGCGCCGGGCGGGGCTGCTGGGGTGGCGGAGGGCTGCTCGCCGCCCCCTGGCCTTCCGCCCTTGCTGCTGTGGGGCTGAGCGGTGGCTGGGCTGCCATACGGCGCGGCTTCTGCCCCTGGGCAGCATCTCGGTGGGAGAGCAGCCCGCAGCGGCACGGTACATACATCCGCCCGAAAATGGGCAGAGCGGCGCCGTTCGCCGTTCCGGCTGGGAGCTCCTAGTCCGGCGCTGGGAAGGCACGTCCGAGCGCTGGAGAGGGGAGAGTTTTCAGCGGCAAGGGAAGGGTTGGCTGGCGCTACAAACGGGCAGCGGTAAAAATGCAGGTATCCTTCAGACCTTAACCTTAACGTAAGATTAACTCTATTGCCAGAAATACTTGTGTGGCTTACTTATTTTTATTTTTAATTTTTCTTTATCAGGTAGCTTGTCTCAGGGCTCACAGGTGTGGCGTGTCCCGGTTGGTTCAGAACTTGCTGGCAGAAATCAGCGCTGAGCCTCGCTCCATAGTAACCTGGGAGATGCAGTTATTTGGTCATAAGTAGGGGAGAAGGAAATCAGGCCTCGTAGATTTATAATCTTTGTTTTCTAACTTTGTACGCCTTTCAAAATACAAAGCTGGTGAACACTGGAAGGACCTACAGCTAAATGGATAGTTAGGTTGACAGCATTCCATAGCATCTTGTCTTTGTCTGTCAAAAGAATGGCATGTGAAGTACACAACAGCCTGTGATTCTTCACAGCTTGAGGATTGGTAAAACCTTACCTTGATCTTCCAGATTTTTTTCCTCTTTCCAGCTGAAAAGGAGTGAAAAAAAATGGCCAACACGTGTCTTGGCACCTGATGATTTATCCAGCCTTGAATTTAGGGAACCAAGCAGTAAGATTTCTGAGTGGAGAGACATCCTGATGTTACTTTGACTTTTACAGTGGAAAATTGCTTGCTGAAGATCTATTTTCAGAGAGCGAGTGGAGTAAAGGACAATGTCCCTGAGGCTCTGAAAGCTAGCAGATATTTTTCACTGAAGAGAAACAATTAAATCATTTGTGCCAGACAGTTTTGACTGTGCTAGTTGCTTTCTTAATAACACCAAATAAATTATTTTAAGGATATCTGTTAACTGATAACATGTCACTTTTGCTTTCAGTTAGAAAGGATAGAGAAAATGAAAAACTAAATTAAATCAGACAAAAATCCTGGTAGGAAAACCATTTGGGAGCCCTGGAAATTTTATGACATGAAATTGAGGTTTTTGATAAAGCATTAACAGGTAGAAAACAAGTCCTTCTTCAAGTAATGCAAATGTCTTTAGTATCAGTTACTACAGAGGGTTTTTATTTGCATGTGCTTTCCTCCCCATTTTCCAGTGGCTTATTTTGATTAACCAGAGACCCATGAACCCTCTTTAAGGTGAAGAGTCCTCGGTGTTAGCGCTCACAGAATGCTGTAGAGGAAGACTGTCTTGGTACGGACTGTGACTTCACTTCTCTAAACTCAGACCGCTGCTTTCTGCCTGTCCTTCTATCTGTGGCTTTGAAAATATTACCACTATGTGCAATGATCTGCCGTGTTGTCCACCTTTGCAAAGATGGCAAAAAGGCAGTGCGTCTGTTTCCTGGAAGCTTGGAAATTACAGGAAAAGTTGGATTTGTTGTTGTTTGCGTGTGTCTGCTAGGGGAGAAGGAATCTGAGCTGAGGTAGCTGACACACAGGCACCTAACTTACACTGTTTCCCGTATGAAGTGTAGATGCTCAGAAGTTATCTACTGACTGTAGGATCTAAGCACCTCAGAAATAATGAATGATGTATTTATCCTAATATCCTACCAGCTTCTTTATCCCACTTGTATGTATGAGAACTGAGGCAAAGAGAAACTTAAGGGCTTGACCAAGACATTTAACAGACTGAGTAGGCAGCAACTGCTTGTCTAAAAAGCCTAAACTTTTGCTCCCTCATTGTTTTGCATGATCCCTGCATTTCAGTGGTATTGCTTGTATACGAGCTGAAAGATGTTCTGAGTAAAGCTCAATTTTAATCTAAATTCTAGAGAAGTCTTTCTCAGTATATGTATGTATACGCATACCAATAGGGATTAAGTGATACTTACCTAGAACAGTTTTGCTACAGAGATTTCAAAGATTGGTTATAGTTGTTTACATTTCACAATCCTGTTCCACTGAAGAACTTTGGCATTTTGGCCAGAGGTGAACAATCAGACAGAGAGCTGGGAACAGAGCCTGGCTTCAGTCTCTCTATTTTTACTATTTCTTTTAAAGACTGTATCTCATCCTGCAAACAATCATGAAAAAATGTGTATTAAAATCTGAATTCTGTAAGGTCCTAAGTTTTCCTTGCCTGGAACACAGTGTCTGTAACTCCTAGGAAATGTGGACTCAATTGAGGGGAAAAAAAAAAAAAAACAGGAAGCAATTGTATTAGGTTAAAGACTGAAAACCAAATCAACTTTTTTTTTTTTTTTTTTGGTGTTATTTCCTTATAAATGTATCATGTTGTTCTGCAGCTGCACAGGATGGAATGAAGAAAGAGAAAAGCAGTGTGGGTGTACTGAATTTAATAGATCCAGGCAGGCGTGTGTGTAAAACAAACCTTTGCAAGGCAGAACATCTGATTTCGAAACAGAAAATGCTAGCAAAGACACTTCTCTACCAAAATGAATATGCTTCATTTTCTAAATATGATTTTCAGTGCCAGATGAACAGGAGGATAATTAGCAGACCCCATCAACATCTATTCTGAAAGCAAAGCATCAAGTGTTGTATTCCTGCCTGTTGCTGGATCCAGACATGCTTCCCACTATCCTTCCCGCTTTCTGTATCTCCTGATCCCTTTTCCAGGGGAAGGTGTTGCTCTCTCACTGAGGTTTGCACCGGCCACGAGAAATGAGTTTGTGGTGCGTGCACTGTGCAGGGTGACCAGCAGTATTTTGGGGTTCAGTTATCTGAAGTGACTGCGGGTGGACTGTAGGTGGTAGCACAGAGCATCAAATGCCGTTTCTAGCTTGTTTGAATCCCAGAAGACCGCAGGGATGTCACCCTCAGGGCTTGAAGGTAACTCTAGACTGAAGGTGCAAAAGAAGGAAATTGACTTTCTGGACCTGATTTACACCAATGTAAGTGAGATTCAACCCTGAAAATCATCTAGACAGTAAACGCTTCCTCTTGAATTAGTAAGATTTCCCTAGCTGAACAGTAGTTAGTTTTCTAAATACCTTTAAGGTTGAGGCCATAGCTTTTTAGGTTTGTTTGAGCCATATCTGCAAGGCAAACTATGAGAGGCTGTGGACCAAAGCTAGAAGTCTTTACTTGAGATCAGCAGGTAGGGCTAGAGGTACAGATATTTGCAAGCAATGGGATTTTAACGAAAGACTTTTGAGCAAGACTGAATTGCCTCAAGGGAAACTGGGGGAGATTTTGTCCATTAAACTGTACTTAGTCATTGCAGCAGCACCTGTGGTTTTTGCTTGTCTTTTTTTTTTTTTTTTCCCCCGTTTCTCCTACCTTTCTACTGATAGCAGAGATGATTCATGGATTGGGTTAGATGCAAATGAATCAAATCTCAGTTCTTCCTACTAAGGAAAGAAGTGCAATGAGGGGGTCCTTTATAAAACACCATGTGCTATCATCTGTGCCTTGCAGTTGAAATTGGTGCTTGAGAGAGAGATGAAGAAAACAATGTTTTCATTTAAGACTCATAAAAAGGTTAATTTTCACGAACAGAGTGAAGCCCGTTTTAATTCACACCTTTTTATTTTAGCAAAAGCTGTTGCATGAACCATCTTATTTCAGAACAGAGGTGTACTGTTTTGTGTTTTATGAAAACAGCCTGTGCTTTTTTGTAAATTAAGAGTCCATTCACAGATGTTTATATTTTCTGTATTATCTCAACACAAGACTGACATAAAAAAGACACTATTTTATTGTGAGTGTATATGTACAACAGCCTAAAAAGCTGCCTGAAGAACTTTTGGGTCATTTAGGAGGAAGATCTGTGGATATGAAGAAAGAAGGGAGCAGAAGGGAGCAGAAAGGAGAATAGGACTAAGCCTTCATTTCTAGAAATTTTCAGATTTAACGTCTGTTTGTATTTAGATGGAACTAGACTGAAGAGAGGAAGTAGCTTCCTTCCTCTCTAAGGATCTTGAAAGACAGTGGGATAGTGCTGTTAAAAAATGACTTGAAAGCTAGAGAATGGTCCTGGTCTTCATCATGAGAGCATCTCATGACCTGCTGTACTGGCTTGAACAAGGAGCATGTCTTGCATAGCAGCTGCTGTCCTATATTTAGCCCTGCAATAGGGAATTTTATTGTGTGAAGCAGATAGCTAGATTCATAGCTTTTTGCAGAAAAGATTTTGCTTGCTTTGCCTATCCTCCAAGTGAGACTGATCTGAAGATGATAATGGGCTAGATAGATGGACAGCCCAGCACTGGACTGACAAAGGCACATCTTTGCATCTGACCAGATTAAGCTGATTAAGCAAAGGACTATGCAGAAGCACCACAGCCTACAGTAAAGTATCTGTTTTATTACTTTCACACCCTAATAAATGCAACTAATTTGCCTTTATTTTGGAGGGCATGGTCTGGGGAAAAATTCTGCAGGCAATGTGAGACAAAATACTGTAATTCATGTACATGTAATACATGTAATACATGTAATTCATTCTGTTGACGAATAATGACTGTCAATTTACATGGGAATTCAGAGTTTTGTTCACAAATATTGTAAGTGACCAATTTCTTTTGTATCCCTTGGTGTGTGAGGAGATTGATGAAGACTACAATGTTTAGAAAACATTTTTGCATTTCAGTGTCTCAAAAATACATAGTTCTAGATGTTACAGGATATGCTTCCCCCCCCCTTCATTATAAAGAAAAAGAGTTTACAGCCATCAGTGGTTGTGAACAGGCTGGGAGATACTGTGGCAAAAAGAACATGTTGCGAAGTCATTTGATGCTCATCAATAGGACACAAAATTCAGGCTTCTTCCGAGACCTCGAGGTCTTGGAGGACCAAGGTCTTGAGCTTTTGGACATCAGCTTAGCGAGAACTGGGACAGGAGAATCACTCACCCCCTGTGCCTGTTTGTGTGCTGAAGAATATCGTCAAGGCTGTGAGGAAGATGCTCTCACAGATGTGGATGGTCACCGAGGCCATGTGGGTGCTCGCAGTCATTGCTCACAGTTGCATTGAAGAGGCTCAGCTGTCTGTGGGGAGCCCAGACACACACTGCAATTTTGAAGTTAAAGGGGCCCTTTCTTTGGAGGGTATTTCAGCCTTGGCATCTGGGCTTTGCTGCCTGGAAGCTGCATAGGACTGCTGAACAAATTTATTCTTCATGTTTGCTTTTGGCAATTCACTGTGAGTGTTGCACACTACTTCCACACCTTCTGAGTTTGTGAGCTATTCCAGCTTTACTCTCAACGAATGTCCACGTATCAAGAACATGTCCAATTTAATATTGTAAAAGGTTTTTTTAAATGTTTAGCAATGTGTCATCTATGCTTACTATGTACAGCATTAAGTTTACATTTTCATGTAAATATGAAAAAAGACATTTGTTTGGCTTTCAGCTCTGGGGCACTCAAAACTAGAATTTGCATGGAGTCAGTTGTAATGCAGTATGTGTGAAATCTCATATATATATATATCTTTTTTTTTGTAAAACCACATCAACATACAGTTTCTTTTATAAGCTAAATCCTTACCAGAAAATAACTCAAACTTAGCACTTAATGTATCATGTTAAGAAAGGAGATTTCAATTTTTTTTTTTTTTGGTTTTGATCATTGAACCTAGACTGGATTTGCATTCAGGCAAGACAGCCTTTGCATTTATGTTAATGTTGCTGCTGAACGTATTTCCAGGAGTATGTTTGGTGTGGGAAGTGTTATGCAATAAAATACGTAGTGATTCACAGCAAAGTAGAGCTAATGTTGCTGGAGAAACCATGGGTCTGGTTTTCTTTTAATTAGCTCTAGCATAAACCAGGAACACCAATGAAATCAGAGCAATGTCAATGTTAACAAAAGGTCAAAGGAAAAAAAAGCGCAAAACATTTGTGTTTTCTTGTCTTTCTGCATTGTAAGATTTTGGAAAGAAATATTAATGCTCTTCTTGAATTAAATTGTGTTTTTTATAATGGGGGGAAAAATACCTGTGTGTGTTAGTGTAACATTTTGAGTCTTGGACTATTCACTGGGCTTTAGAGTAGGTTCCAGTTCCACCTTTTTCTTCCTTTTCTGTCAGGTGACAACTCCAGGTAGACTATATATTGCAGTGCCATAAGGATGTTTGATACACTGGTCTGCTGAAGATTCTGGCTGTTGTATGCTTAGGCATACATTGATTTTCTTCCCAGCTACTTCATACTTTATGTAATGAATTATAAAAAACTGTGCCAATGAAATTTTGGCAGAAACAGTGAAAAATAAGCACCTCCTGTAGGAAGTGGGGGATTCTCTATCACTTGCAACCTTGAGTCTATACTAGAAATACTTATAAATAATAAATATACTGCTATTTGAGTAGAAGTTATTGGCTTAGTGCAGAACTTACTGGAAGATGTTTTTCCCTAGTGTAAGGGAAACGTGGTCACAGCCTGAATTAGTGATTGAGCACCTGGTGAAGGGCGGTGGCTGGCCTAAGGAATACCTGTACCCCCCCCCCCCCCATGTGACCAGGAGGGGTGGACCCAGGGTGGGACTACCCTGGGCTCATTTAAGAGCCAGCTACCAAGGGGAAAGAATCTCTTGCATGGGACCTGGCTGTTCCTCATCTTGGTGGGAGATTGCTATTGTGTAAGTTGAAATCTTTTGTTTACAACCATTAAACCATTTAATACTCTACCTGGGATCACTAGAAATCTATGTGAAGCAATCTCGCTTCTGCAATTGCACCACACCTACTCCTCTTTCTATTGCTTTCTTACGTAACTGAAAAATCTTTAGAAGAATTTTCCTCAGATTTTCAGGGGGGGGAAAAGCCAGTTCACCCCAATATGAGAACAAAGCAGTTGAAAATTTAATCCCAAGAAGAGTGTTTCAGAGACAGCGAAGGCAGGCAGATTTAGATAAATGGTTCTGCAGCTTTGCTGACTGTGTTTGTGCTAAACAATAGACGTTAACAAATATTGGTCAGATTATCCTTTTTTGAGGGGGGGATGAAAGGTCTGAATACAACATGAAGTGATAGGAACTGTATGAAGCACTCTTTTCTCTAAGTGGGGGTGAATTAAAGCACTTCACTTATTTCCCCAAGACATAAGCAGAGTTGTAGAAAGGCTTCTACAGCAGTGCAGAGAGGCTGGTTTTATGCAAAACTAAGAAGTCAGCTTCAGTGCCACTAATTGAAGTCCCAGTCATGAAACTGAAGTCTTAACTGAGGAGGCAGGCACACAATACAGTTATCTCTGATGCTTTTTTTGAATAAAGCACAGTTGTTTTGCAGCTGAATTCATGCAGATGTTTATTTGTGCAACTTCCCAAAAGGAGCTTTTATTTTATTCTTAAATTACTGAAGAAGTTTTTATTATTAATAGTGTGAAAGTTTGAAAAAAAGCCTATGTGAAGAAGATTTGGGTATTAAAACAATGGGGTTGCTTTGCAGTAGGAAACTCTGGATGATAGATCAACCATCACAGAGCTCAAAAATGTATGGAACTGAGAATCTTCCTAGGGGCCTGCTGTTCATAGTTTTTATGTTGAGTGTTTCAGCTTGACCCCACAAATAGCAATAAATCTTCACTCCCTCACCATTCTCCTATTTCAGGGGACCCAGTAGAAGAAATGCATTTTAGCATTTTTCCATGCAGTATTTACAGAATCACAGAATTGCAGGGGTTGGAAGGGACCTCAAGAGATCATCGAGTCCAACCCCCCTGCCAGAGCAGGTTCCCTACAGCAGGTTGCACAGGTAGGCGTCCAGGCGGGTCTTGAATATCTCCAGGGAAGGAGACTCCACAACCTCCCTGGGCAGCCTGTTCCAGTGCTCCATCACCCGCACTGTGAAGAAGTTCTTCCGCATGTTGGTGCGGAACTTCCTGTGCTCCAGCTTAAGGCCATTGCCCCTTGTCCTGTCCCCACTGACCACCGAAAAGAGGTTCCCCACCACCATTTGCCTCCTGCAACTAAGATACTTATAAACATGGATCAGGTCCCCTCTCAGCCTTCTTTTCTCCAGGCTGAACAGACCCAGCTTACTGAGCCTCTCCTCATAGGGGAGATGCTCCAGGCCCTT
>WBMW01000880.1:143354-191791 GCA_013396635.1 Penelope pileata
ATGTACTATTTCTACAATACCAGATCTCCCACACTCTGTCAGTGCTGAGAAAATTCGTGAGCATTCCCTTTGAGGTCAACCCAGTAAAAATCATTTTATGTGTACCACATTACATGCTCACATTTCCTGGTTAGACCATTGCTCCTTTCCAAACCCAGATTGCTTTGTAGTATATTACTGATGTGCAGTAGGAGTTGGAGCTGGGCTGGTGCCATACTGATGCACCAACAGATCAATCCATCCTGCTGTTTAACTTGCTCCTGCCTGATACAGATATGCTTCTTTTTTGGGACAATTTTGAATGCAACTGTAACACTTTCTTTTTTCTTCCCCATGTACTATATTTACTGTAAGGTTCTGTTTATTCCTAGCATCCTTCCTTTGTGTTGGATTCCTGTCAATACTTGTCCCTGTGAACTTCAGTTGCCTCATTTCCTCTGTTGCTTTCACACTATAGGGTGATGTTCCTGCATCCTCTTCCCATCCACCCTCCTTGTTCTACTCCTCTTACAAAGAGAAGTGTCAAAGGACAGTTAGTAACTGAGAACAAAAGGTGACCTTCTGAGCCATATATATTGTAGTGAGGATTATTTAAAGATCAGCAGGTGGGACTTCAGTTTTTGTACCAACAGCATTATTTTTTCTTTTGTAATTTACAATAGCTTCTAGACTTGAAACAATGTGGTCATTCATGTTAGCTTTCTCTTTGAGGGTGGGCCACCTGACTATATGCTGACCTGTCACTGGTCAGTAAGTAGAGGTGTGCAGCTGGACCAGTTTTTGGTGGTGGTGGTGAAATAAGTGCACCTGTTCACTTGCAGTGCCTTGTGGGGTGGGCAGATGTGTGGCCTGCTATGCTGAGGAGCAGAAGGCTGCAGGGCAGTGGGGCTGTAGTTTGCAGCCGTATGAAGTAGGCTTAAAAAGGACAGTATGGATAAAAGCTTGCGTCTTTAAACATAGGCCACAGCATGGGGAGGGCCATCCAGTCTCTTAAAGCACTTGAGAAAGATGTATGGAAGCTACATTACCTTACATTACCACTGCCCTGTGTGCAGCTAAATGGTAGGGCTCTTTGAGTTGGTGGGCAGTGGCACTGCAGGTGTTAAGTCTGTTTTGGTTATCTTGTCTGCTTTCACTTCTTGTAGGTTGGTAGGTTAACGTATGCCAGCGTCAGATCCTCAGTGGACTGAGATGATCAAAGCTTAATGAGTGCTCTTTCATACTAGCGAAGGATCATCCCCAACAGGTTTTCTCCTAACAGCAGGTGCAGCAACCTCAACTTGTAGCTGAGGTTAGAGACATAAGTTATTTGACATTACTCTTACTGTCAGGACCAGTTTCTGAACTCTGAGTTCCATGACAATATCCTAACTCTGCGTACTTCTTGTTCCTCCTACTCGCACTGTGCTTGAACCAGTGTTACAAGCCTCTGCGCTCCAGCACAATGCAAAACTGGAACAGAGAGGTACACCTTTAGGAAATGGTTACTGTTGTTATTTGGCTGAAGCTAGGTACAGAGATTATACAGGGAAGAAAAGTGTTTATGAAATATATTTGAAGGTTTGTCTTATAGTCTTCTTATTCAAAGGTTGTCATGGGGTACTCTTCAGTTTTTACCCAAGACACCCAGTAAGCCATAGTGTAAGGGGAACACTAGGTCATGGCCTGAATCAGTGATTGAGCACCTGGTGAAGAGGGGTGGCTGGCCTAGGGAGCACAAGCAAATTGTTTGCACCTGTGNNCCCCCACCAATGACCAGAAGCGGTGGAACCAGGGTGGGGCTGCCCTGGGCTCATTTAAGAGCCAGCCACCCAGGGAAATGTACCTCTCTTGTGGGATCTGGCTGCTCCTTGGGGAAGTGTCATTGTCTTCGTGGCAGATCACCATTACGTGAGTCCAAAACTTTTTGTTACTCCTGTTTATGACCATTAAACTATCAAATAATTTACCTGGGATTGCTGGAAACCTATCCAAAGCAGTCTTGCTCCTTCGTTTGCAGGACACGTTGCAAAAAGTTACAGTGAAGTGAGGGGTGAGATAAACTCGAAGTGAATTTGAGGTTATTCCAGATGTGAACTGATACCTTCGGTCAGCCAGGCAGTGCTGGGAGGGTTTGAGTGTAAGATATTAATGGGCTTGCACATCAAGTTTCAGGATTGCTCAGCCTCTTCATAATCCGAGGTGTCTTGACCACATACATTTGAAATGTATTCCATACGGGGCTTTTAGAGAACTCTTTGGAAGAGGCAGCCATGTGACACTGATAACATACCAATTGTTTATACTTGTTACCTGGCAGTGTTGAAAAGAGCCAAGGATATTTCAGTCTCTCAGCTTCTTGTGTTGCCCTGGCAGTGAGGGGGTTGGCGGTGCACAAGGAGCTTGGAGGGAACAGGACCAGGGCAGCTGACCCAAGCTGACCAAAGGGGTATTCCATACCATGTGACATCATGTAAATATAAGGGAAGGGAGTTAGCTGAGGGGGGGCTGCTGCTCAGGGACTGGCTGGGCATTGGTTGGTGGGTGGTAAGCCCTTGCTTTGTGTATCATCTATTTTTGTGTGTGTGTGTGTGTATATATATAATTACTGTTACCTCTTTTACTTCCTTTGCTGTCTTAAAGAATAGCCTTTATCCCAAGCCATGCATTCTACTGTATTTGCTCCTAATTGTCTCCCCCATCCCACTTGGGTGGTGGAGGGGATTGTTAAGTGAATGACTGTGTGGAGCTTAGCTATCTGCTGGGTCAAACCACAACAATCCCAGACACCATATGCATAGGGTTACACTGCTTGTAACTGCTGGTGAAAAACTGCATAAAGTGGTCAGATAAAATAAGAACTTAGAAATATGTATTCTGAGGAAAAGTTGGAGCTTCTAAAAAACTGTGCTATCTTGTGAATAGCTGCAGAGCTGCAGCAGCCGCAAGAAATATTCAGACAAGGAAAAATAATATTCTAACATTTCCTTCTTACATACACTCATAAGGTGTTCAAAATTATTATTACCAAGTGCTTACAGGAACATGCAGTAGGATGAACACATAGCAATCCAAATGCTGTTTCTGATCTATAAAATACTCATCATGCAAAGACTGTAAGCCTCTGAGAAAAAAATTATCAGTGAGTAATAGCAGTATATTAGAAAAATAAACATTGAGAAATATTTTTCCATCTCACAAAAAGTTAGAATTTGAAAAATTGTAGACCAGTTGTCCTCCCATGTAAATGCAACTTGGGGATGCATATGGCTGAGAATCCCTTTCTGGCTTTTTCTAATGTCAAAAGGGTATTTACAAAAGGAGTATATGAAGTGGACAGTTAGAGGCTGTATTGAAGGTCTATCCTTCCCCTCTTCTCTGCCCTGGGTGAAGCCCCATCTACAGTACTGTGTCCAGTTCTGGGCTCCTCAGTTCAAAAAAGACAGCAAACTTCTAGGAAGAGTCCAGTGGAGGGCCACAGAGATGATTAGGGGCCTGGAGCATCTCCCTTATGAGGAAAGTCTCTCAACCTGGGACACTTGAGCTTGGAGAAGACTGTGAGGGGATATTATAAACACTCATGAATATCTAAAGGGCAAGTGTCAAATAGATGGGGCCCAGCTCTTTTTGGTGTCGCTCTGCGATTGGACAAGGGGCAATCAGTACAAACTGGAACACAGGAAATTCCATACAAACATGAGGAAAAACTTCCTAACTTTGAGGATAACAGAGCACTGGAACAGGCTGCCAAGAGAACTTGTGGAGTCTCCTTCTCTGGAGATATTCAAAACCTCCCTGGACTCTTTCCTATGTGACCTACTCTAGGGAACCTGCTTTAGCAGGGGGGTTGGACTAGATGATTTCCAGAGGTCCCTCCTAACTCCTATGATTCTGTGATTCTAGGATTAGATTTCCTTTTTTCCATAAAAAACTGAGTTACTCTTCAGAGTACTTCAAGTACTCTTCCAGTACCTGAAGGGGGCCTACAGGAAAGCTGGGGAAGGACTTTTTACAAGGGCAAGTAGCAATAGGATGAGGGATAATGGCTATAAACTGGAAGAGGGTAGATTTAGACTAGATATAAGGAAGAAATTCTTCACCATGAGGGTGGTGAGACACTGGAACAGGTTACCCAGAGAAGCTGTGGATGCCCCCTCCCTGGAAGTATTCAAGGCCAGGCTGGAGGGGCTTTGAGCAACCTGGTCTAGTGGGAGGTGTCCTTGCCCATGGCAGAGGGGTTGGAACAAGATGATCTCTAAGATCCCTTCCAACCTAAACCATTCTGTGATATAAGAGATTTTGAAGTAGATTGCTAATTGTTTTGTTTCTTGGTTTTATTTTCTACTACTTTCTCCTAGTTTGTTTGCTTTCATTTTTTTATGGAGGACTTTGCAAACCTATCTCTCCCCATCTGTACTTTGCTGGTGCTTTCCTTCATCTTGATTGGTCTTTTAGCATCCGATTCCACTAACACTGGGGATAGTCATGCCTGCTACTACAGTATATGGAGAAAATAAGAGAAGGCCATTGCTGTGATCTTTTATTAACATGATTTAATGTGTAGGCAGTTGGTGCAATGAAACTTAACATCCTTTTTTCCTCCCTCAGTTTTTAGCTCCAGTAGGAGTGTATGGGATTACGGCAACATCTTCCAGCAGCTGTGATCCGCTGTGTTTTTCCTATGTGTATCTTGTAATGAGATACAGTGCTATCGGTATTTCATGAAATAATCTGAACTTGACCTTTTTTTTTTTTAAAAAAAAATGTTGCCTGAAAGGACATGCTTTTTGTGTAAACTGTCCCAACCAACAAAATGTAGCCAACTGATTAAATCTTTGAGTTTAATATCTGAGAGCAAAGAAAACAATGAGGCTTGAGTATGACAGCATGTGTTGGCGTGGACTGTTGTTTTACCCTTATGAGTCTCTGTTGACTCACTTGGTTTAATACAGATGTGATGCTTGTGTTGCTCCGTTTTGATCAGATCAGAAAGTGCAAAAAGCAAGTTTTCCTGTAACCAGGGGAATACGTGGTGAGACCAGAAATTGTTGAGCCTTGGTTTAGTGCAACTTTCTTGTGTGACACTGGAGAAGTCACTCAACCTCTTGTCTATAAAACATGGACACATTTTCTCTTACTGATTCTCTCTCATTGTAAATCATGTTTATCTGTCTTACCGTGGTCTCATGAGGCTCACTGCAGCAGTAACTAAGGAGGTTTTAGATATCAACAATAGGAAATGATAGAATAAGAATGGCAGGTACAGTCTGTGGTCACTGTTTATGGCTGTGCATCTAGGCTGTTTCCTCAAAATGAGTGGGTTTGGCTCATGTAGAAGTCCCCCATGAGAACGAGTGCTGGTGATCGTGCAACTTCTACAGCTGCTCATAGAATGACTCATCCTGATTAGGCAGTCTATAACAGACCCCCACCAAGATGTCACCCCTACAGACCATCCCCCTGACCCTTATCCATAGACACTCGACTTTATCATTCCCAACCCCAAGCTCTTCAACATCAAAACACTCTTTAATATAGAGAGCCACACCACCACCCTTCCTTCCTTGTCTATCCCTTCTGAAGAGCTTGTAGCCATCCATCAGAGTACTCCAGTCGTGGGAGTGGTCCCACCATGTTTCAGTAATAGCAACTAGGTCATAGTTAGCCTGCTGCACAGTGGTTTTGAGCTCCTCCTGTTTGTTGCCTACGCTGCATGCATTGGCATAGATGCACTTCAGCTGAGACACCTGCCTCACCCCCAGCTCCAGCACTGTTCCCCTAGGCTCTTTTCTGGTGAGCCCTGTTTTACCCCCTTCCCCCGTCATAGCTAGTTTAAAGCTCTCTCAGTGAGCCCTGCTAGCTCCTGCACTAGGATTTGTTTCCCCCTTTGAGACAGGTGTGTTCCGTCCACAGACAACAGGCCAGGGGCCGAGTAAACTGCCCCATGGTCAAAAAAATCCAAAGTTTGTCTCAACACCAGCCTCTCAGCCAATTATTCTTCGCCTGTGTTTTCCTAGCCCACTCCGTGTCCTTCACCACCCCAGGAAGTATGGAAGAAAACACCACTTGTGCTCCCACTCCTTGAAGTAATCGCCCTAAACCCCTGAAATCTCTTTTCGTAGTTCGCAGGCTTCTCTGAGTGATTTCATCACTGCCCGCCTGCGCCTGAACTATGACTGATGGATAGTAATCAGTGGCACAAAACAGATCTGGGAGTTTTCTAGTTCTGTCCCTGACCTGGGCCCCAGGGAGGCAGCACACTTCCCTACGGCTCGGGTCCGGTCTGCAAATGGGGCCCTCCGTTCCCCAAGAAGGGAGTCACCCACCACAGCCACCCTTCTTTCTTTCTTGGCAGATGCAGTCTCAATGCGCAGAGGTCATTGTTGGTGACCTCCTAGGGGAACCTTCCCGCACCTCCCCACTTACCTCCCCTTCAGTGTCCAATGCTGGAAACCTATTGCTTAGGAGACCTGGGGATGCGAGGTAGGCAGAGGGGAGGTTCGCCCACAGTACCGAGCAGGGACCTTCTGCCAACCCTCCCCATCCCTCAGGTCTCCCTCCTCTGCCCGACAGGGTCAGGGCAGGGAGTCCACCACCACTTGAGGGGCGTCTCCCTGGCACCTTTCCCTCTGGCATGCCAGGGAGCTACTCCACCAGTCAATCTCCTGCTCAAAGTCCCTGATGGCCCTCAGTCTCTCAACCTCCTCTTTCAGCTCTGCCACCATGCTGAGCAGATCTTCCACCTGCTCGCACCTCACACAGGTGGAATGCCTGCCGCCCTCCCCCGGCAGCAGCAAGCTCTGGCACTCCCTGCAGCCAGAGACCTGTATAGCCACGTTTCTGGGCAGGCCCTCCGTCTGGGTCGCCACGGTCTTTTTGGGGCAAGCTCTCTGCCTGGTGGAGACCATGGCAAAAACTGCAGTCACAGAGACTGGCAATAGATGGGATGGACTCGCGAGCGAGGAGGGACAGAATTCCTCCGCCCTGCCGCACGAGCTCCCACACCCACCACTGCAGCCCGGTAGGGGCGGTACTGACGTGCTGATCGCTCCTCTCCGTGCCTGGTAAGCAGCGACTCGTCGCTGCTCTCCCCGAGGCTTTTTCAAGGCTGAAGGCGCGGGTGAGGGTGCTGTTGCCCTGGCAACGCCCACGCCACGTCAGCCTCTCTCGCGAGAGCGGCGCGTCGCTCCGCTCTCACGTGGTTCCCCTGAGAAAGGAACCTCCGGAAACCCCCCTGTACCTCAAGATCTGCTGCTGTGGCTCTGGCTGTGCTGGTTCCGAAGCAGCTGACCTCGGGGTCAACTGCACAGCTTTCCAGCCACTCTGCTGCAAGCCTGTTCCATTGTATGGTGATGTTCTGACCAAAGTGCAAGATCCAGCACTGTCTTGGTAAAGCTCATACAGTTGGCCTCAGCCCATCTTATAGTGATCCCTTTATAGGGCCTTCCTACCCTCAGGCAGATAAACACTTCCTCCCAACTTAGTGTCTTTTGCAAACTTACAGAGGGTGCACTGAGTCTACTTGTCCAGATCATCAATCAAGATATTAAACAGGAACGGAAGACTCCTGTTGGAAGACTCCTTCATGTTTTCATTTGGATGCTCTTCTGACATACTGATGTTTACATAACATCTGTATGAGACAGTTGTAGATTTCAAACTTAGGTTTTTCAAAATGCATGGCAAAAGGGGGAGACTGAAACGCAGGATTACATTTTGAAATTAATAGAGAAAACATTTATGATTCTGTGCTTGCTTAATTTTAGTAGCAAAAGAATTTTTTTCTTGCTTTACGCTTTAGAATGTGCAGCTGACCTACATTTCAGGTGGCTGTGTTAGCTTTTCCAGTTCTTTCATGTCAGTGCTCTCAGAAGCTAAAATAATCTTGCTATCTTTACTCCTTTACATGGGAAACTACAGGAAAGAGTAATATGGAGTAATATATGTTCTCAAAACTTTCTTTTTTTTTTTTCAGATGTACTCTTTAATAAAACTGAAACATGCTCAAATGAGCATTTTGATTTCTCTGAAACAAAAATTGTTTGTTTGCTTGTTATCTACACTAAATCTCTTATATGATAGAATGAAGATATCTAACTGGTCTCTCTCTTTTTTTCCCCCCCACTAGTTAATGGTTTAATGACGCTTGGATTATCAGGTGAGCTTTACTTCCGAAATTCAGACTTACACATTTCTGTTTTGTTAATGACAGCCATTTAAAAATCACTTTCATTCTATCTCATTTCACAACTGTTCAATCTTAATGCATTTTTTTTTCTTTACAGTCGATCTTTTCCACTGTATATGAACAGAGAATGTTTTACTGTTTTGTAAAGGTCAGTCTCAATAGAGACAGTAAAAATGTAGAATTGTGCATAATCTTGAACTCCTTTAACCAAGGATTTACTTAGAAACTAGTGTGTCATCATATTATTACTGTCAGATATCTCTATCAGAACTTTTTACAACTTTGTAAAGTACTGAAGTTCTGAAGAGAGCCAGTCAAAGGTACCAAGGCTGTGGAAAATCCATTTTAAACATCCTACTGAGAAGGGGCTGGAATAAATTGTCTGTGCACATATGGAGAAGAAACTTGTATTCTGTTGGATTTATGGGATTATAAATCAAGTTGATAGATGGTGGTTTAGATTACCCTGCCAGGGAAGTCTGAATCGCCTAGCTATTGTCTAAATATCAGTGTGGGATTTAGGCTGCCAGACCTACAACTCATGTTTCTAGTTTTGAATTTTGCCCAGCTTTAATATTCGTCTACACATCTAGTTTTGAGAAGTATTGATCTGGTAGCTGCATCAGTTATTGGTGAGAATACCTTAAATAGAAGGGTTCATAGTATCATGTTAGCTTCCAGAAGACAAAATTACAGTGCCCTTATTTCATAATTTTCACTATTTTTGTCACTGGTGATTAATTGTAGTTCTGATCTATTTGTTTATTTATTTATTTATTTCCTGAAATTGACAAAAGCTTGGTGTCAGCCATAAGAGCTCTGGTATTAAAAGTGATGAAGAAGGTATGGTCAGATGTAAAGGGTTTATTCACACGATCCTAATTAGTCAGCTGTACACCTGGAAGAGTTTGTGGCTGGTATGAAATAGTAGGCTTAGGGTCTTCAATGTAGCACAGACTATCCAGTTATGGGCCTGTTGCTGTTTGAAAGCATGTTTTCATGCTTCCAACAGATGTGATAGCTGTCTCTTTCTTGACTGATTATATTAGTGGGTCAATGACTTCCACAGCTGAAGTCTGCTGCAATAGCTTGAGTTCAAACACAAGGACTTCTAGCCTGGGCTCTAATGCAGCTATCAAATTCATGAAAGGGACAATTAATGTGCACTTGAGGCTGTTTTACAATCATATGCCCCTTTTGAATGGAGATGGTCAAAGTTCTGATTGACAGCTACGTCCTGATACGAAGTCTGTAACCAACCACCTTTCCTCAATTGTTTTGGACTAAATAGTAAGCAGCAGTGCCCTGCTGAGAGTGAGGGTTGCGTCTGACTTCTCTTCAAGTGAAGACTTGCATACCTTTGACCTTACTTCACCTGACAGTGTTTGGCCAATGCAACATAAAATTAGAACAGAGAAAAAGGGGAGAAGTTGGGAAGAATCTGGATTTTGTGGTGAAATTTCCTGACAGCCTTAGGTTACTACTATTTGTTGTTTATGTAGCAACTGTGAATAAATTAAGTTGTAGAAACTGAGGAAAGAGGTTTGAACATGGAAGTCATAAAGCAGTACTTGGCTGTCGGGTAGGCAGCAAGTAAGATCATTTTTTCATGGAGGAAGGTAGGATTTTGCATTCTCTGGAGCAGGAGTCAAAGAAAATGAGGTAGGAAAAAAGCCATTGCCTCTTTTCAGCGATGATGTGATCCTTCTCTCAAATTATCTAATACAGGGAAATGAAATATTTCCTCTCAGTAATGCAAGTAGAACCTGAGTAAAAATGTTGTTTCAGAAGAAAAATGTGCAAGAGTTGATTCTACTTAGACTTCTTCCTCTATGATTAAAAAATTAAGTGGCCCAGTCTTCTTTGATTTACTCTTAACAGCTATTTCCCCAGAACTCTTAGGAGAGGTGCATGGCATATGGATTTGTTAGGACTATAGTTTTGTTCAGATGGATTTTTTTCTCAGATTCATTTTGGTGCAAAAAAAAGAAATTGCAGTGCTATTTTTTAACTACTAATTTAGTTCAGGCATTTTTATTAAATACATCGATGTGTATATACAGGCAATTTTTGTGTTATACAAAATGCATACATTCTGCAGATAAAAGCAAAACAAAAATAATGAAAATGATAAAAGCAAAGCGTGACATAATTACCTACATAATCAAAGCAAAATGTTTCAGCAATCAAATGCTTTAGTTACCTGAATAGACATCATTCATATTTTTAATTTTTTAAGGATTGCTGTAGTATGTAGTTTGTATGCCAACAGAGATGTGGCCTGGATGGGAAAAACCTTCGACTTTCTCCCTAAGTATTGTGGAGCTACTGTTACGGATTGGAAAAGACACAGGCCTGCTCCAGTAAAGGATAACTACTTCTTTCCAATTAGCTGTTTGTTTGTAATATCAATGTTAGATGCTGGTAGATACGTAGGTTGCTCCAAAAGTAATGCCTTCTACTTAGTTCCATGGAAGCTACAACAGAGACAAAAAGAACAATAATGCTATTTGATAGAGCAAATTCTCAGCTACAAAACACTCTTTTTCAACATACTCACCACCATTAGCTGTGCATTTTTGCCAGCGAGGAACAAGAGCCTGCGTGCTGTGCTCATAAATAGCTGCACCAGTACAGGTGGCTTTCGCAGCTGCTATGATGGCACTGTTGCTAGGAAAATGTTGCCCATGCGGTCCATCTTTCATTGGCCGAAACAGATGAAAATCAGAAGATGCCAAATCCAGACTGTATGGTGCGCATGGTAGGGCAGTCCAGCCAAGACTGGCTGTATGCTCCATGGTCTTCAAACTGGTATGGGGCCTGGTGTTATTGTGTTGCAGGAGAAAGATTGTCTCCTTCTCTGGCCTGACCATGGAAGTTTGAGCCTTCAGCTTAGTCAGCGTTGTGATGTTGCGGTCAGAGTAGATGGTTTGTCAGGCTTCCAGGAAATCCAGAAGGATTACTCCTTTCCTAACCCAGAAGATAGTGCACATCACTTTACCTGGTGAGGGCTACGTCTTTAACTTTTTCTTCAACGGGAGATTCACATGTTTCCACTCCATGGACTGCTGTTTTGACTCTGGGTTGTAGTGGTGACATCATGTCTTGTCACTGGTAACGATGTGGTCCAGGAAACTGTCATTTGCAGCCTTGTATTGGTTCAGTAGGTCCTTCAAACTTGTGTTTGTTGTTCTTTCTGTTCCTGTGTAAGCATTTGTAGGACCCACCTGGTGCAAACTTTGCAATATTCCAAAGTTGCCACCATTGTTTCCAATGCATTGGAGCCGATATTCAGCCCCATACAGTTGCCTTGGTGTAATCCACCAATTAGCATGAATGAGCTGATTGAGATGCTCTTCATTTTGTGGTGTGACAGCTGTGCATGACCATCTGGAATATGGTTTGTCTTTCACATTGCTATTGCCACTGCTGAAACGCACTACCCACCTCCTGACTGTGCTGACATCCTCTGTTTAGTCTCCATAAACATTCAACAAGCATTGATGAATGTCAATGGGTGCCATTTTTTACACGTGGAGGAATTCAGTTCCACACTTTTGCTTCATATGCACTTCCATGTCAGACACCATTTTGTCAGAGTGCCGCTCTTCTGCCATCTGTCACATGGCAACAAAATGAAACGGAATATTAGTGGGAAGGTTCAGCGTCTACTGCCATACCACCAACATGAAACTCTGATGTTGTGAGCCACCATAATAATATAGGAGGCATTACTTTCAGAGCATTCCTCTTGTAATAATTTTGATGGATATACTAAGGAAAAATTTTAATAGTGACTATGAGATTCCAAGAAGTGAAAATTAAATGCTTCTGACGTAGAAATACGTTTATAGTCATATGGCTAGCTCTGTGGGATGCATCTGTATAAGCTTGGGAAGTACTTTTCATACAATGATCAATACCTCCAGTTAGCCTTAAATTATAAGTGCAGATGTGTTGTAGGAAGTTAGTAAAAGGAGATGTTAAGATTTGAAAAGCATCTAGGCAGTTTCCTGTATATTAGATCTAAAAGATAGTTCTTTAGATGGTCGTGTAGTGAGTAACATTTAAAATCAGTTTATGTAAATGTGTATTTTATCTTAAATTTAGAAAGTTGAATGTTAGGCTTAGAACAGTAAGTGGCAAGGAGAATTATGTGAATGAGTTTGCAAAATGTGTTCATGTTTCTTTTATTGCAATATTTGATATTGAAGGCACTTTCTGATTTTATCTAGGTGTGCGTCAACAGACTAATCTCTGCAATGAATCTCTCATGTTAGAAAAGTTGCCTGCCTGTGGCAAGTCCTTTGAGGAGATGATGAAGAAAGTGGACTCCAAAAAATGGTGCAACCTGACAGAATTTATCATGTAAGAGTTAATTTTGGTTTCGATACTTCCCACTATGTCCTTAGAAAAAGCCTGATGACCTCAAATACCTTGAAAATGCCTACTAAGGATGTGCAAGTTCTCTAAAAGCAGAATAGGTTGGACATTTCTGTTTTATGCCTCACATATCCCTGGCCTAGGGAACATATGGAGTTCCCTATGAACATGAGGAAAAACCTCTTTACTTTGAGGGTGACAGTACTGGAACAAGCTGCCCAGAGATATTGTGGAGTCTCATTCTCTGGAGAAATCTGAGGCACATCTTTTAGAGTATTCTGATGAATAAATGAAAAAATTGTATTTTTAGGCATAGTCATTTAAAATTCATGTTTTTAAATCTGGTAATACTGGTGTACCCTGATCTTGTGCCTAGCATCCAACAGTAAAAATTACTCAACCTAGATCAAATAGTGGGTTAAAACTGTGAGCTTTGTGTAAAGGAATACATTTCTTTATGCAGTAATTCCTTCATGGCACTTCTCACTTACAAAGGTCTTGGGGAAAAAAAATTGACTCTGTGTTCTGTATCAATAAATAATTGCTTATGGAACTCTGTAACTCTTTTCTTTTTTTTTTGATTTTACATTTATATTATATCTAGAAATAAAGAATTTTCAGAGATAGGGCTAATGACATTGGCCTATGGCATTTACATACTCTTTTTGTGGATGAACCGTCAGGCACCTCTGGTGTTCCGAAGCACGTGGACTTTCCATTGATTTGGGCTTAAAGGTTTTTATTTTTTTGTTTTGCAATTGAAAGGTTATAAAAACACAAATACTACTGGAAAAGCAAAGATGACTATAACATAGGTGACCTATGACTAAATATCTTTGTGTGATTCAACTGTTAAAATTGATAGTCATCATAGTGAGCTGCCAGAAGAATCCCATTCTAGGCAAAAGATGCTTGTATTTCAGAGGCACTGAGAAGCACACGCCACTGAAGACTCTGATGCTATAACCATCATTTAAGCAAATGTATCAGAAAATAGAGGACAGTATGCTGCATGATTCTGAACAGTGAAAGATAAAGTGAGTGTCCTTAAGTTTCAGTAGAGCTAAGTAATCTCTACCTGATATAACTAGGGACAGTGGCGACCAATGAGCCCAGAAAGTGATCTTCCTATGAAGACATTCCTTTCAGCAAAGAGAAATGGATGACTGCTTGTTTTGTATGTCTTCTGCTGCTCATTTATTCAGTTATATCCTTACATACTATGTCACTCCAACCATTCTCTTAAACCAAGTCTCCAAGCTGCCGTGCCTCTCTGGAATTCTGAGGAGTACATCCCCAAACTAATTTCTCATGGGTATAAAGCAAACTATGGAGTACTTTTTTGCATGTGAATTAATAAATAAATTTATAACTTTATATCCAAAAGACAGTACTGTTACAAAACTCTCAGTGTTTGAGTCTGCTAGCTGTTTTCTGAGGGGACAGACCAGCCACAGTAACGTTTACTTGCTATTGGGCTGAAAATCAGAAACATAGGATTTGATTGTTGTCTCTGTTAACTGATTTAGTCACGTGTCATCTATTTTGGTGTAAAGCATTCTGCTATTCCAAGCCTGTGTTACTGTTGCTACAGTCATCTTGCAAATGTGTGAAGTCACATATCTGTTACCCTGGGAGCTCCTAGCCAATCATTCTGTTTGTCAGTTGTGCATTGAAAGGCTGGGAATTACAAAACAATTTATGTTTTGAAAGAGTTCAAGCAGAGCAGTGTTTGTAAGGAGAATATGTGGCTTCTCTGTTTCCATGAAGGAATTAACTGTAACAGACTTGTTCCTGCTGTCTCTACATTTCTTTTGTCCTCATCAAGGCTGTGAGTGACCCAGAGAGCCCCTCAGCTTTGCTGTGAATCAGTGACTGTGTGGCACTGCTTTGTGGCACTTGGAAGATGCTACAGTTCTGATTTTTCTCAAACTTTTAAATTTGAGTCCCTAGCAGAAGAGGAGAGGGCACAATCTGTTTTTAGTTATATGCCTGAAGCTGACACATTGAGTGTACATATGTACCGGATGGAATTCTCTGCTTTGGTTTGAGCATGGTCCAAGGTCTGTCCCATACTGACCAATCATTTTATTTTCTGTACAGCCTCAGTGTAGTTTTATAGAACCTTTTATATCAAAAATAAATTATATGAACAGGAGCAATAGACTGCAATCCCATTGAAAATTGCAAGTATGATCCACCCATGTTCTGTACAGATGTTGAAGATTTGAAAAAGGAATTAACAAAGAGAGATGTGTATGATTAGAGCCAAATTTGTTCTTCTGAAACAATAGTCCTAAAGCTGTTGCTCAGTTTTATAGTCAACAGAAGCCTTGTCTTTACAGTTTGACCTTAAGATAAAGGCAGTTATATGAAGGCTACTCCAGAAAGTAATGCCTCCTATTTTATTATGGTGGCCCGCAATGTCCAAGTTAGATGTTGGTGGTACAGCAGTAGAGTCTGAACCTTTCTGCCAATATTCTGTTCCATTCTGTTGCCATGTGACGGATGGCAGCAGAAGGGCTGTCTGACAAAATGGTGTCTGACATGGAAGTGTGTAGGAAGAAAAGGTGTGGAATTGAATTCCTCCATATGGAAAATATTGTACCTGTTGACATTCGTTGATGCTTGCTGAACGTTTTATGGAGGCCAAACAGTGGGTGTGAGCAGAGTGAGGTGGTGGGTGGTGCATTTCAGCAGTGGCAACAGCAACAATGGTGCAGATTCTTAAGAGTGTGGAGTGCGTGGTTCTTGTTCATTGTTGGCAAAAATGCATAGCTAATGGTGGGAACTGTGCTGAAAAAGAGTGTTTTGTAGCCAAGAATTTGCTGTATCAAACAGTGTTATTGTGCGTTTTGTCTGTTGTAGTTTCCATGGAAATAAATAAGTCATTACTTTCAAAGCAACCTACTTAAGAGTGACTGGTTTGTGAAGTAACACAGTCAAATATTAAAGAAAAGAAAGCCAGGTGACATTAATATCGATGGGATAACAAACTCAAGAAAAAAGGGTGATACTTTATGCCCCCAGCTCTTAAAACTTTGAGCTAAAAACCTCTGCTGGCTGAAGTGTGTGTGCAAGAGCTTTCCAAACTGAGGCATTTTATTTGTCGCTTGTACACGTTTTCTTCACCTTTCAATTGACTGCTGCAAGAAATCTGACCTAGTTGCTGATCAGTGATTACATCTAGCTGCTATTGTCAAAGCAGCTGTAGAAGAGGAATATGCTGTAAAAATCTCAGAAAATAACTGGGCTTGTTTTGCAGTTGAGGGACTTATTCGTGTGAGCTAACTCTTCTGCAATAACATGTCACACTTAGAAAATGGATACCTTATGCCCACTCTTTTCAACATTATCAGATAAGTCTAAATTCTGGATTTTTGCATGTGCTTTTCTCATGTGAAAGATGGAACTGAACAAAAAAAAAGTTTGGTTAAGTAGGAGCATGCTGTTAATAAAGATGAGCTTTTTGTAACACTGTGCACTTTGGTATGTATTGTGGTTTGACCTAGCAGCTAGCCAAGTACCATACAGTTGTTTGCTCACCTTTCTCCCCCACCCCCCAGTGGGAGCAAGGAGAGAATTAGAAGAAAATATGGTAGACCTTGTGGGTTGAGATAAAACCTATTTACTAAGACAGAAAAGGAAGTAAATAGAAATAGCAGTAGTTATATGTATATGCACACACACATCAACAAATGATACACAGAGCAATTGCTTACCACTCACCGACTGATGCAGCAGCCCCTACCTGGCTAACTCTCCTTCATTATATTTACATGGTATCATATGGTATGGAATATCCCTTTGGTGAATTTGGGTCAGCTGCCCTCGTCCTGTCCCCTCTCAGCTCCTTGTGCACCGTCCCTCCCCCCTCTCCCCCAGCCCCTTACTGGCAGAGCTGAAGAGCTTACTACAGAAGCTACTTACTACTACAGAGCTTACTACAAGAAGCTGAAGCATCTTTGGCTCTGTGCAGCACTCCCAACAGCAAATATAAACATGAGTATGTTTATCAGTTTTTTGTTTTTTCTTCTAATGCCAAGCATACTGGAGACTATAAGAAAAACTAGCTTCTGTCCCAGCTGAACTAAGACACTACGGAGCGTGTCTATGCCTGCACCTGATGCTGGCAAGGCACCCCTGAAGGAGAAGAGTCAGTTAGTAGGAAAAATTGGCTGCTGAGTGCTGAAGTGGAAGTGGGGCTGAACCTTTGAGTGGTCAGCACACAATTTTAGATTCAGAGTAGTACCAGTAAAAGGTGTCTCACTCTTCCTCAGTCATACCATATAGAGCTGTGTGTGTATTGGGGTTTATATCCCACTAAACAGACTAATACAGTGCTTATGCTTTATTTTAGACAAATTCATGATAAAAAGTAGCAAATTAGAAATGTATTTGCACAACAGAAGTTCAGTGTGTTGTTGCTGGGTCTCTGGATTATCTTCTGTAATGTTTTTGAGTAATGTTCTGTATGGCTGAAAAGTATTCTTTTATTTCCCTGAAGATTTATTTGGGAAGGGAACCAAAATTCCTTATTTAGTCTTCTGTAACCTCTCCCAGTTTTGTCAGCCCAGATGTTGTAGAACAAAATATTCTTCATTAGCTCAGTGTCTATATGAATGAAGGTTGAAGAAACTTGTAGTTTATGTTGCCTTATATTATATATAATTTTATTACCAAACAGTGACTGCTTTGGTAAAGTTCTTTAATGCTAATTTTTCAACTTTTCTCTATTTCTTAATCACCTTTTCAAATATCAAAACTCAAAGTAATTTTGTATAAAAAAAAAAAATTCTAAGAACCTCATGGAGTTCATGGCAGCAGTGGCAAAGCCAGGCAGATGCTAGTTACTCTCAAGAACCTATTATGTTCCTTCTATGACTCATGCGATTCTTTTCAAAAGCAAAGAAATCAGTTTATAAATCAGTTAGCACGTAAACTAGCAAGTAGAAGAATGGAAAGGAATGCTGCCATGTGTGAGCATTTCTGTCACCGTCATGCTGGTAGCTGACAATAGTAATTTTCATTGCAAAAATAGTAATCCATTATTTAAAAAATTGGAAATAAAATAACTCTCTAAAATGTCACTAGACTGCCAGATGAAGGGCTATGCTGTTTTTGATCAGCTGGTCTAGCTGCAGAGTAAGTGTGAAGGCACAGCTTTTCCCTGAATGATTCTATATTAGAACGTCTTTAAGAGGAACTGTATTTCAAGTGAATCTCCATTACTTCCATGTGAAATATATTTGCTTTGTTTTATATTGTGTAGATATGAGTATGTCCTGATAAATGTGAATAAAGTGGTTAGTTTGAATTCAGAGACGAGGCAAGAACTCTCTTTTTATTACTGCCTAATTGCTTTTCTCCTGATAGCTGCACTGGCTGAAATATGATTTCACAGAATCACAGAATTGTAGGGGTTGGAAGAGACCTCTAGAGTTCGAGTCCAACCCCCCTGCCAAAGCATGTTCCCTAGAGTAGGTTGCACAGGTAGGTGTCTAGACAGGTCTTGAAATCTCCAGGGAAGGAGACTCCACAACCTCCCTGGGCAGCCTATTCCAGTGCTCCGTCACCTGTACTGTGAAGAAGTTCTTCCGCATGTTGGTGCGGAACTTCCTATGCTCCAGTTTTAGTCCATTTCCCCTCATCTTGTCCCCACAGACCACGGAGTAGAGATTGCCCATGTCCATTTGCCTCCCACGCTTTAGATATTTATAGACATTGATCAGATCCCCTCTTAGCCTTCTTTTCTCAAGGCTGAAGAGTCCCAGATTACCGAGCCTTTCCTCATAAGGGAGATGCTCCACGCCTTTTACCATCTTTGTGGCCCTCCGCATATTGGTTGAATGTTTCTCCATCATTGATGGTGGCATCTTTGAGCATAATTCTTGACTAGCTTGCTTTACTTGTGATGCTCTTGGCTCAGGTGTGAGATTAATCTATCCAATGTGCTAGTTGTCCTGGTCCTCCTTCCTAGTCAATAGGAATATACTGGGGAGCCCAGAACTGGATACAGTACTCCAGCTGAGGCCTGACCAGGGCAGAGTAGAGGGGGAGGATCACTTCCCTTGACCTGCTGGCAATGCTCTTTTTAATGCACCCCAGGATCCCGTTGGCCTTCTTGGTCATGAGTGTGCACTGCTGGCTCATGGCCAACCTGTTATCCACCAGGACCCCGGGTCCCTCTCCACAGAGCTTCTCTCCAGCAGGTCATCGCCCAGCCTGTACTGGTGCGTGCGGTGATTTCTCCCCAGGTGCAAGACTCTACACTTGCTTTTGTTAAACCTCATCAGGTTCCTCTCTGCCCAGCTCTCCATCCTGTCCAGGTCTTGGTGAATGGCAGCACAGCCTTCTGGCGTGTCAGCCACTCCTCCCAGCTTTGTATCATCAGCAAACATGCTGAGGGTGGACACTGTACCCTCATCAAGGTTGTTGATGAAGATGTTGAACAAGACCGGACCCTGCACCGACCCCTGGCAAACTCCTGTAGTTACGGGTCTCCAACTGGACTCTGTGCCGCTGATCACTACCCTCTGAGATCTGCCAGTCAGTCCTCAGCCCACCTCACCGTCCACTCATCTATTCCGTGCTTCCTCTGCTTCATTATCAGGATGTCATGGGAGACAGTGTCAAAAGCCTTGCTGAAGTCAAGGTAGACGACATCCACTGCTCTCCCCCCCCATCTACCCAGCCGGTGATGCCATCATAGAAGGCTGCCAGGTTGGTCAAACACGATTTCCCCTTGGTGAATCCATGCTAACTACTCCTGATAACCTTCTTCTTATCCAGTTGCTTGGAGATGGCATCCAGAACAAGCTGTTCCATCACCTTTCCAGGGACAGAGGTGAGGCTGACTGGTCTGTAGTTTCCTGGATCCTCCTTCTTGCCCTTTTTGAAGACTGGAGTGACATTGGCTATCCTCCAGTCTTCAGGCACCTCTCCTGTTCTCCAGGACCTGTTAAAGATGATAGAGAGTGGTTCGGCAATCACCTCTGCCAGCTCCCTTAGCACACGTGGATGGATCTCATCAGAGCCCATGGATTTGTGCGCGTGGATCCCAGCCAGACACTCCCGGACCACCCTCTCGACCATAGGCAAGCCCTCTGTTTCCTGGACTCTCTCTCTTTCCTCCAGGGTCGAGGAGTCCCAAGGGGGAGTCTTTGAAGTGAAGACCGAAGCAAAGAAGGCATTCAATATCTCCGCGTTCTCAGCATCCCCCGTTATCAGGACACCCCCCTCATGTAGCAGGGTAACAACATTTTCCCTAGTCTTCCCTTTACTGTTGACATGCTTAAAAAAACCCTTCTTACTATCTTTTATCTCCTTCATCAGTTTAAATTCCAGGTGGGCTTTAGCCTTCCTTGTCGCATCCCTGCGGGCCCTGACAACATTCCTATACTCCTCCCAAGAGGACAGTCCCTTTTTCCACATTTCATGGACCTTCTTCTTCTCTTTGGTCTTATCCATGAGCTCCTTGCTCATCCACGGAGGTATCCTGCCACCCTTCCCTGATTTCCTACTGTTAGGGATGCACTGATCCTGAGCTCGGAAGAAGTGCTGTTTAAACGTCGACCAGCTCTCATGGGCCCCCTTACCTTCTAGCACTCTAGCCCATGAGATATCTCCAAGTAGGCTCCGGAAGAGGTTGAAGTTGGCTGTCTGAAAATCCAGGGTAGCAGTCCTACCTCAGCAGATGCCTGATGCTAGTGGCTAACCTGCATGCAGCGAGTGCATTTGCACTCTTGTTGATTGGAGCGATGACTGTGCAAACAAGTGGTGACTCTGATGGTAATACATCTTGGAAGGAGGCAGGCTTAGGTAGGTACAAGGACAGTGTATCGGTTGAATGTTTCTCCATTGTTGATGGTGGCATCTTTGAGCATAATTCTTGACTAGCTTGCTTTATTTGTGATGCTCTTGGCTCAGGTGTGAGATTAATCTATACAATGTACTAGTTGTCCTGGTCCTCCTTCCTAGTCAATAGAAACATAAGGAAGACATCTTAAAAGCGATCATATACATCATAGCATCCTAGCTTCTAAGTGTGGGGAAGTTTGTATTGAAATCTAACCTGACAAGGAATAGTATGAATGTGTCTTCAGATGGTGTTAGTGGCTGGGATTGTGACCATTGTCAAATTTGCAACATCTTCTCCTTTCTAGGTTTTCTTTTCTTGTTCTTTCTTTCCTTCTCATGAGGAAAGTTGTATAATTTTGGGTTTAAGCAAGTTTCAGAGCAGAACTATCAGAGAAGAAGAGCCCACTGCTTTCAGGGCTCTCATCTCCTATGCTTGGGCTTTTGAAGGAGGATGCACACTTGAAAATGGTAATGGATTTCTTAATGAGATGGAACAAAGAGGCAAAGCTGATAGGAAAGAAGAAATTGTAGATCTTAGTCTGCTTATGCCTTTGCCTTGGCATATTATAAACTAATCTGAGTTAGAGAAATAACTGACTGTAATAGAGAAAACAGATGAGGCACCCAGCAGAGAACATGCATTTCGGATTTTTGGCACTGAGAAGTATTTATTAGAAATCAAAATGCAGTCTGGTCATGTGAGTCTGATTTCTAGAGTGCTTCCTGCTTCCTCTGACAGGTTCTAGTAGAAGAATTAAAAATTTAAAAATTAAAATACCAATTAAATTCAAATACATGATGTATTTGAATGCCTGCATCAGAAACATGGCATCTCTTTTCTTGAGAAGCCCAAGAGGTGAAAGACTTTCAGTAGTTGATGAAGGAGACAATAGTATTGAAACTTGATCCATGCATAGGAAGTCTTAAAGGTTGCATTTTGCTTGCAGAAGCACAAGCTTGATTGGACTCTGCTGGGTCTTGTCCAGCAGGAGGTAATGCAAAAAATGTGTTCTACAGAAATTACACAAAAATGTGTTACCTTTTCCTTCTGAATTAAGTGTTTGGAAACTGTTAAGTGACAAAACAGGCTTCTGCAGCAGTTCAGTTCCCTGTAACTTGTTCTGTGTACGGACTGTTTTAATTCCTGTTCTTTAGAGTTTTGTCTAACAAAATGGTAGCATTTGATACCTTGAATTAAGTAACAATTCAATGTAATATCTTTATTGCTAAACTGCATATTTATTGTTTGCATGCAGTGAAGATATTTTCTGTGGGTAAAATTTTCCCGTTCCAGAGACAACAAAAAACAACATTGTTTTTTAGAGAGAACAGTCCTTAAGTAGTGTTTCTTTCTTTTCCTCTAAAAACATGTAATGTCATACAGGTTTGGAAGTACACAGTGCCTTTACAAAATGTAGCATTTAGACCCATTCAGAGTCAGAGAGATTAAGCTTCACAGTAGTTAGGCAGATTTTTGGGGGAAGGTGGTTGGGTTCCACACACCCCCTTCCCCCCCCCAAAGACAAATCAGTGCTGGACGGCACAAAATTGCTCAATATAATGCTCTTGTATCAAGGTAGCTGTCCTCAATTAGGATGTTTAATACAAATAAATTCTCTGAGCCACTGAGCTATCTGGTGCTTTTGTATAATTTCTCCTTTCATGACCTTGAGAAGTTGCATTTTTGTTCTCTACTGACTGTTATCAAGCAAATACCTGTTTGTGCATGAAAAGTTCACAGCTGCCTGTTTCAGCTTTTCAGCTGGGAGGTAAAGATCAACGCTGAGCAGGAAATTAAGTGATGAGTGTAAGAGTTTGCTTGTGGTTGTGGTAGGGGTATTTAAGGATGCAGTGTCACCAGCTGTTGTGTAAACTTTACACAACCCACACAGTGCTTTTTGCAGTTGGAACACTTCAGGAAAGAAAACATATTTTGTAATAAGTCAAAATGCAGCCTTCATGGATGTTGTTTTGGGTCCTCTCATTTTATCATCTCCCACCTGGCTTTCTTGAAGATGTCAAGCGCCCTTCTGTCTCTTCTTAGCTTTTATTTACATATTTACATTCAGCTTTTTTTTTTCTTTTTTTCTTAAAAGAAGTTGGAGAGCAGCAATAGTCTTGAAACAATGAAGCTCAGCAATCTTGTACAAATTTTGCCATGACCTTCCTTGGGCTCAGTGATACTGTTTTGAATATAAACGGGATGTCAGTTGATCAACAAGGGTACTTACTGTTTTTCTAGGTGATGCGAATATTGCCGTTCTTCATTTCCAAGTAGTGCTGAAAGCACATGACTCACTTTGCAGAAGCATGAAAATGTGTTTACTAATTAGAATGGATGTTCCCTATTGGCTGCTGTTCTTCAAATGAGATCGTCATTATTTAGCTGAGACGAAACGTGTTTTTTTCTCATGCATATGAATTGTTGTTTTTGGAGTAGACTAGGACCTGTGCTTTGAGTTTCAGAAGGAGTATTTATGGAATCAGAAGGAAAATTTCTGCCAGAACTTGAAGATGAAAAATGGCTCACAGATTTACTATGTTTGGTGGATTTGACAGCTCATTTAAATGAGATAAACATGCATCTTCAAGGTGAAAATCAGCTTATCAGTACTATGTTTCAAACCATAACAGTGTTCAAAATGAAATTTAAATTACGGCAAGCTCAAGTTATGGGAAATAATTTTAAGCATTTTGATATGTTGGCTAAACACAGTGCTGTGAATAGCGAAAAATAGATAGCCTTGATTTCCATTTTGATAAATGAATTTGAGAAAAGGTTTCAAGATTTCTAAAAAAAAATCATCAATTTTTTGATATGTTTGTGACTCCATTTTCAGCTGATATAAATACATTACTTCAAAATTTTCAAATGGAATGTACAGAGTTGCAATCAGTTATTCAGCTCAAAAAATTGATCATGTCTCTTTACTTGATTTTTATAAGACCTATCTTACCAGTGAAAAATATCCCTTACTTCACAGCCATGCATTATTCATGCCATTGCTTTTTGGCAGTGTGTACATTTATGAACTGTTTTTAAGGATGAAGCACAGGAAGAGTAAAATTAGATCTCTGATGAGCACCTTGAGAACTCACTAAGAATTGCAACAACTTCCGTTGAAACACACATTGATGCATTAGTTTCACAAAAATATCCCACTAGTTTTATGGGGGTTTTTTGTTTTAATAAAAATATTTAAAAAATTGTGTTACTTATATACATTAGCTATATTATATACTTTATATGCAGCCCAAGATAATTCCTCTTCACTCAGTGCTTCGCAGGCAAGCCAAAAGGTTGGGCAACCATGATCTCTAGAGCCTAGTCCTTAACTACTTTGTGGCATGCAAACTGTGGATCTGTATTGTGGTTGAGTTTTGTCATTTATAAAACACTGAGAATGTTTGCTTCCTGTGTAAATAAATGAGAGAAGGGTATTATGATTAGATGACAAAAAGGCATTATTATCAATACTTTTTTTTTTTTGCATATAGCCATCAGTAAAAAACACTGAAATGTTTACATATAAAAATCAATGTCTTTCAGACAGTCTTATGTGCTTTTTTTTTTTTTTATTACCATCTCAGATTTAGAAGGCAGTTGTTTTGTTTTAGCTAGCATTTCATAACTGCTCTCTGACTTTGAAACTGAAGCTATACAGTCATTCAAGCTGGTTTTGTTTATTCATTTTTTTTTCAGTAGTATCTGGTCTCTCACTGTCACTACAGGGATACTTAACCTGTGTGAGTTTTTGAAGGCAGATGCTGTGAAGTGATGCTGAAAATATGCCACATTTTTCTAGCTGTTTTAAAGCAGAAAATGTAAAGGGGTGGCTTTCTTTGCTTTGCTTAACCTGTTACCTACATTTTGAGCAGGACATCAAGCAGGACTGAGAATGAGAAACATACGCAACTACTGTGGGCTTAATTTTAACACTTACAAGTCAATATAATGCAGAGATTATTAGGTACTTGGGAAATTTTTGGATTTCTGAGCTGAATGTGACTATTTGTATTTGACACATATGATCTCTACTCAGATAGCTCCCCATGCTAGCAGGACAGTGCAAGAAGTTGAATGTCCTTGGCTCTGAGCAGCCACTGCTCAGCAACAGCTAAAACATTGGGGTGGTGTGAAGTTGTTTTTCTCCCAAAACCAAAAGATATCATCATACCAGACGCTATAAAGGGAAAAAAAACCTCTGTCCCAGCTGAAACCAGGAAGATATCCACCCCTTATTCCATATCATTTATATCATGCTCAGGTCTCATACTTTCCCATACATGCCAATTAATTACTGTCACCTTTCCTGTAGCGCTGTAGCGCCTGCTCTTCTTCTATTCATAGAAGGCCCACAGCAGAAGAGTCCTCTTGAGAGACCAGGCAAGGTAGACAGCTGCTTAATGTCCCCTGTCTCCGAGACAGCTGTACCAAAAGCCCATCAGTACCCTTTTCGGTCTTTGAAATACTCTTTCCTGAGGTAGTCTGTACCCTCTGGGCCAGTCACAGTTGTGTGCTTCTGCCACTCCTTCCCTGTTAGGCTCACTTCAGCGTGGAGTACCACTAGCTCTTGGGATCCCCATCACTCAAGAAATACAGATGGGTTCTTCCCCTTTATAAATTGATGGCGTTAGGTTACACTGTGCACCAGTATCCACTAGAGTCTTATACTGCTGTGGTTCTGATGTGCCAGGCCATTGAATAAACACAATCCAATAAACTTAGTTGTCCCCCTCCTTCAACAGGCTGGAGGCAGAGCCCCTCTAGTATTGGTCATAATATTTGTTGGTCACTTCTGTGAAATGTGAATTAGAAGTCGCTTCATTAAAGTCAGAAATCTGTCTAGAGAACTGTCCACTGGAAACTTAAGCAGCAGTTTTCCAGGAGAATACTCTTTTGCCATTGATTTTTCCTTACGACTCATACCTGTGCCTCTGGGCTTGACGTGAGTTTTCCGTCCCGTTTCCTTGTATCTTGTCTACAGTCACACAGTTAAAACCACAAGCTGGCACATGGTATATCCACTGTATCCTCTCTCTTGAGCAGAGAAATGCTTACTTGTAATAGCTGAGATACTTGTCCGTACTGATGGGAAGCATCACATGTTGTCTTTGAATTACTACAACTCCCAGGACAGTTTCTTCACAGCCGACACACAGGCCTGCAGGGAGGAAGAGAAATTTTCTTCATGTTGTTGAAGTAGGCTAGACAGTTCATCTACCATTGGGTTGTGTCTATTTCTCCAGGCCATTGCAGCAGGTATGCTGGCGCATGATGATGGTGCACTTGGTACACGTTTTTGCCACATAGATTGCGAGCACCTGATACCATCTGGATCTTGGGATAACTGCTTATTGTCCAGGTCGATATTATACACCACCTCCAGCACAGCTAGTTCCCTCAGCTACTGGATACCTTTCTCAGTGGTGTTCTACTTGCCTGGGTAACATAGCAGATCTTCCTTGAAGGGATGTCTCTCCTTCACTGACAAGAGGCTGACACGAGTCACCTCCATAGGGTGAAGGTTTGTGTCTGCTTTCCAATGGCTGAACTGCAAGGCCTGTCCCGAGGGTTGGAGTGGCCACAGGGCCTGTTGCACTGAAATCGGTTTTAAAAATTATTCTGCTTTCTCTCAACTTTTGATGAATAACAAATGGCCCTTCCCCTTCTTTTCTCCTTTGCTGTTCTCTCTGTTTTCCATCAAATGTCAGTGTTACTACAGTATCTGCTGGTGTTGGAACAGGGCAGATACCAGGCATCAGACTTCCTTCAATAGTACCATATCTAGTCATTAGTCATGTTTGCAGTGTTACATGTTAAGCGCATTCTAAATTGAGATAGCAGTGTTGCTGCTGCAAATATGAGAACATCTGTTTACCAAGGAACTTGTTAACAAGCAACTTTGCTATGTGTCAGGAGCTTAGGCGGAAATGATCTGCATTTGTAACTGTGGCCTCTATCATCAAAGTTGTAATTCCTCTTTATAAACTGAGCAGTAGTTTAAAAGCAGTGAGTCACAGATTACGCTATTCTTACAATGAAGAGATTTACAATTTTAAGCCAGAAATGCGGTGTCCAATGTGCATTTTAATTAATACAGCAACTTAATATCTGTTTCATCAGACTGGTGGAGGGATTTTCCTTTACTAATTCAATTTATGTTCACCACAGTGACCACTGCCATTAATATTTGCAAAAATCAAGAAGCACTTTTCCTACAAAACGTGGTAAAAGACTTTAGTTTTCCATGATCCCTGAAGCACAGTTACGTGTACACGTATGTATGCATACTTAAAACCTTATTGCCAGCAGTGTTTTGTTGTAATGGACATGAAAAGTGTACATTTTTTTAATATTCGTTTTGTAAGTACTGAGCACACTAAAATAATATGCATGTCTTCCCCACTACATATATTTTTCCTCTGAAAGTTGGCTCTAGAAGGATTTATTTGGAGTAGTTCAGCCATCTTCATTTTAATCCTTATCCCTGAAGAGTTTATGATTAAGTAATATGTTCTGACATAGCGTGTTGTTCATGTAATAGCATGGTAAATAAAGGTTTAGACAAATTATACTGAAGTTGTAGTTCATGAGCCTAATCACTGTGTAGAGCAGTGACACAGCAATGTTGTGATCATCTCTAAGAAGCAAAGCATACTCTTTGTCCGGAAGATACAGTGCATGAATGAATCTTTGCAAGCCAGATATTTTCAAAGCATTTCAGCTTTTGGATTCCATGATGCCAATTCCACATGCTGGTCTGGCATCTTGTGTTTTTCTGTGCCCTGCCCAGTGCCTTCTCTGTGTCGCTGGTTCTCTCTGCTGCAGAGGTGGGAATTCATGAGGAGACTGACAGCATCTGAAACTCAGTGCAGATTCTTCGGTGTATTAAGTACATCTTTTTCCACATATTATCACTGATGGTGATGTTGGATACATATGCTTAACTTTTTGCAGGATTAGGATTTCCATCCAGTTTGTTTTCTCTAATTTTTGTCTAATACAGGAGATTTATGGGACTGACTCCTGTAGCCGTGGCATAGTGTTGGCTTTAGAGAATGCTTTCCCTCTAAACTGGTGTTCCCAAAAAATAGATTGTGTTTACAGTGAAGTAATTAATAAAATATAGCTTACGAGTGGTGGAAGGCAAAGCCTATTAGAAGCTTCTGCCTTGGTAAAATTCCATTGCTAGTAACCTTTCAATCTTTTTAAATATAGCACTTGGTGTCAGGCCTTATTTCCCTTCCTGTTCTACAGTTGCTTAATACAGTAGCTTCTATTGCTCATTGGAGATAGATATTAGGTATATAAAGTACTGTTCAAATCTATGGTTACTCTTTACTTTTGCATCTGGTTGGTTTACCTTTAGGAAATTAGCAACAATTCAGTAATAGTTGTGCATTTGGGGGGTTTCAGTTAGGTTTGTTCAACTATTTCATTTTCTGCACAGCTGTTGATTTGAAGCCAAGGATGGAGATCTGTAATTATTTCAAAGGATGCTAGAGTGCATTCATTATTCTCAACCCAAGTGAGTAAATCTGTCACAATGCTCATTATTCACTGTTAAGTGAGTAAACTATACTTCATGATGTTGTCATTGAATCAGCAAGGTGGTTTTTTTTTCCCCTTTTCCATATTCATTTTCTTCCTTATGTTTTGTCATGTATTATTTTCTTTTGGCTGAATTCTGTATTGGAAATGCACAACAGCAAATCTGATTGCTTAGGAAGTTCAGGTGTGTCTGTGAGAACACTCTTTTGGGCAGAAAATATCTTAGAAAAGAAACAGTGAAATACAGCCACAATCTGATGCTGAAGGAAAAACGCTCAGAGGCGTTCCACTGTATTTGTAGGCTCATAGCCTCCACTTCAGCTGGAAATGCTCTAAGTAGAACCTTTCTCATTGTATGATGTTTATAATTGTTATTTCAGCTTTTCTCATTCCAGACTGGGTGAATGTTATGATACAGATGATCATTCAGTCTGAACTGTAATTTATTGTATGACTGTGTCTAAGGAAATTTCTTGGTTCAACCTTTAAAGAAATAAAAAGATGATTAAGACGTTGTTACTTACTGAAATATGCCACATACTTCAAAGTACTCTGAAAAACTGCTTCTAAATTGTTAATTGGGGTTGTGGATTGCCTGAAGTGAGTCATAGAATCAAAGAATGGTTCGGGTTGGAAGGGACCTTAGAGATCATCTTGTTCCAACCCCCCTGCCATGGGCAAGGACACCTCCCACTAGACCAGGTTGCTCAAAGCTGCTCCAGCCTGGCCTTGAATACTTCCAGGGAGGGGACATCAACAACTTCTCTGGGCAACATGTTCCAGTGTCTCACCACCCTCACAGGGAAGAATTTCTTTCTTATATCTAGTCTACATCTACCCTCTTCCAGTTTATAGCCATTATCCCTCATCCTGTTGCTACATGCACTTGTAAAAAGTCCTTCCCCAGCTTTCCTGTAGGCCCCCTTCAGGTATTGGAAGACTGCTATAAGGTCCTCCCAAAACCTTCTCTTCTCCAGGCTGAACTGCCCCAACTCTCTCAGCCTGTTCTTGTAGGGGACAGCCCTCTGAGCATCTTCATGACCCTCCTCTGGACCTGCTCCAACAGCTCAACGTCCTTCTTGTGTTGGGGGCCCCAGAACTGGATGCAGTACTCCAGGTGAGGTCTCACGAGAGCAGAATAGCGGGGCAGAATCACCTCCCTTGACCTGCTGGCCATGCTTCTCTTCATGCAGGCTAGGATCTGCTTGGCCTTCTGGGCTGCAAGTGCACACTGCCAGCTCGTGTTGACAGCCCCAAATCCTTCTCCTCAGGGCTGCTCTCAAGCCATTCTCCACCCAGCCTGTATTTGTGCTTGAATGTCCCTGGAGTATCTGGAACAGGCTGCTCAGAGAGGTTGTGCAGTCTCCTGCTCTGGAGATACTAAAGACCTGCTTGGATGCTTTCCTGTGCAACCTACTGTAGGGAACCTGCATTTAGCAAAGGGGTGGACTAGATGATCCCCAGAGGTCCCTTTCAACCTGTACAATTCTGTGATTCTGTGATCCAAGATTCATTCATGCTGGAGGGAAATTCTCTATTTTTTCTGAATACTCAGTGGTCTCAAAATAACAAAAATTATCTCATATTTTATATACCCTGCTATTTGACAACAAGACCTTTCCATGATTATATGACGAATCATGAGGCTGATTTCTGTAAAGTGGAATTGTGCAACAGTAGCAATTGTTTGTTTATTTTTGTTGTTTGTTTTAATTCCTGGTCCATCTCATTAAGCAATGACAAAATATCACTGCATGTGTGCAGAGAATCTCAGGAGTGGTCTGTCCATGAGAGCTGATAGGAGGCATCCTCTTAGTGGAACTGCCAGTGGTTTATTGCCAGTGGCCTGTAAAAGTCTTGTCTTTAATAACTTGATGTACGGTATTCTGCATTTTGAGAACTGTTCAGGATTTCTTGAAAGAATTTTTCTTTGGAAAGTGCTCATTTGTGAAAGCTGTTAATGAAACAATGTATTTGATTTCTTGGTCTCATTGTTAATAAGAATTTGGAAGAGGGAATTGTATTTCTTTGTATTTGTAAACCAATCATCTCTAGAGTTTTTCTATGCAAGGAGGTTGAGGAAGTAGGAGAAAGAATTTATGACATTCCTCCCTGGGGATGTGAGGAACTATGGACAGGATACAAAGCCCTCCACTTTAAGTGCAGCACCATGAGTGGTGGATGACTGGGTACTCTTGAGTACATCTAGATGTCTATTTCAATAGTTTATGTGGGAGATCCATGAAATGCTGTCCCATTAAGGTACATGTGTGCACTAGCATCCCTGATAGTAAATACCCATTGCACAGGTTTGTGGTTATACATAACTATATGCATTTTCTCGCAGGTAAATATCTCACAAAATAAAAATTTCACAGTTTTTACAATAACTAACCACATGATTTTAATTATTTGTTTAAGGGAAAACATAAGGTACTAGAGAAAAAGTATTTGTACACTTCAAATTAGAGTGTAGTTCTGGAATATTGAAAACAATTTTTAAGACAATTGTGTTACGGCTCAGAGGTTGCTTCAAAGAGCATTTAAGAGTTTTTAATGTGCTTTGAAAGTGAATATTTTCAATAACATAAAGTATGAACTAGTAGTTAGTTCTTGAATTAAACTTACACTGCTTCTCCTGAGCATACTAGTGAAAAACATACCTTTATTTGAATTAAGGTGCTCAGACTATGCTTAGTTTTTGTTCTTCATCCTGGCCTAGGAAACTAAGGACTCAAGGCTACATTAATTTTTCGGCTCACTGACCACAAAGCTTGTGATCTGGCTCCCAGTGAATATACCTTTTCTAAGTATTAACTAACAAGGCTCCTTGTAGCTAGACTGAAAGAGATGTTAATGTGGCTCAGCACAGAGAATAACCTTCCCTCACCTCCTTATAATCTGAGAGGTGAATTATTGGAGCTTGTGCTACTGTGCTGTTCTCCACTTACTTGTTCAGGAAATAAATAGAAAATGTCATTTCTACTTTCCTTTCACAAAGTGTGTAATTTGTATGCATTTTTGTTGTAGTACCTCCAGTAAGAGGCCAGGACTTCTTTGTGATAGTTATTTTATTTTACAGAACAAAATGATTTCTTACTCTAGCCTTTACAATTTGAATAAAGGGAGTTACAGGAAACATAAGGGAATTAAGCATAATAAAATCAGTTTTGCATTAAATAGCTATTAATCCCTACGTCCTCTTAAAAAACAACAACAAATAAACAAAAGACACTTGCAAACCAATTGATCAACTACAGAATGCCCATGCCAGTTGCTCCCTTCTAAAGCAGCTGTTACACAGTACCATGCAGAGGATTTTTTTGTTAAAATGTAGGCTTTCCATTGCAGTGCATAAGTACTGAATTAGTAAATTGCAGCAATATTTGAGTGAATTGAGCATTCCTGTCAGACACATAGTTCTCAAATAGGTGAGATTTTTCTTATTTACGTTATCATAAGCTATGGGAAAAAGTAGGTACCTTTTCTTTTGAGAGAGAGTATGAAGGGCAAGTTATGAGGAATTCAAACTATTAAGATAACATTTATGTTCTATTTTGATTCAGTTTTTCGATACAATATAACTCCCTCATTATTTTTATGACTTTTTGGCACCGTTCAGTCAGATTTTTCTGGCTATGTTTGGACGTGAAATGCAAAATCAGTGGGAAATGTTTTTGATTATACCATCTATTGTGAAAAAACTGACAGAATTCTTGAAGGAGTATTAAACTTTTGATAGGACCTTATAACTTGTACTCTGCACAAGCAGATAGGCAAACTGAGGTGACAGCGAGGAGCTGAAGTAGCATTGGTGGGACAGCTTGCTTACCAGAGCATGGCACAGAACAGGGCTGAAGCAGAGTCCGAGACTCTCTGGAGTCCTATCTGGTGTCTGCTAGAAAAAAACATTGACCTGCCTAGACAACTGAATGCTAGCTTCACGTCAGCATTGTAGTTTGTTGATCCTTGACATGCCCTTCTGGTCCTCTGGGACTGTCTCTCCCACACTCAGACATCTTTAGATACGACTCTTTAGATACTAATTTAGTCCAAGGACAAAGAGAATGAATGCTACGGGGTTACACGGAAGAATGGCATTATTAAAATAATAAACAGCGAATATTTATATTTTATTTTTAGCTTATTTCCTGTTTTTTTTGACTGGCTGCTGATCTTGTCACAAAAGCTTCCTTTCTCATTGCTTTGCTTAAAATACATGTGTATTGTTCATGTATGCAATTGTGTGACAGAACATCTAGGTGTGGACTTGTGAGATCATCCTGGCATCGACTCAAACTCCCCAAGAATGAGAACTATGATGAGGTTGCAGAAGGAACTTTCTGTGAGGCCTTTCTCTGTTTGTGAACACAGCTCTGAGAACATTACTCTGCAAGCCTATATTCCCAGCCCATGCTCTTGTAGCATGGGCAGACATTTGTCCTGAGAGACAGTCCTGAGACGGTCTTCAGACTTTACCCAGACACTGAATATCTCTCCTTTACTACTTCATAGCAAAGGATTGAGTCAGCATTTGTCCCCTGTGGTACATAACGTAAGAAATACTCATTCATCAGGAGTTATGTACTGAAAGGGAGGGTAGGTCCTTCGTTATCCCTTGAGGTGTCATGTGGTTTCTTGTTCTTTCCTTTCTATTTTTTCTTTCTCTTTGAAGTGACTTTATTGAGTCACGTAGGACATAAAGATATGTATAAAAATGCAACAGACAATAGTTCAGCTTCCTTATTTCTTCCTCTACTCATGTACTGACCATAAACTCTTCTTCATTTCCCATCTTCTCCTCTATAACCCATTCACTTCCTGAATTTCTTTGGCTTATGATAACACCACAAAGCTCATCTGATTGCTCATTTAGGCTTATTGTTCCCTTATTATTATTTACTTGTCTCTCTCTCTTTTTTTTTAATCCTGAAAGAGAGCCTTTTCTCATAAGTACAAGTTATCCCTGGACAAGTAAGTTCCAGCAGATGCTGTATTGAAACCAAGTTTTAGTCATTCTAAGGGGCTCCCAGTCTTTAATGAATATTGAGAATAAACATAAATAGGAATGACTGTTTTTCGCCTTGTGCATTTGCTGGAGCTGAGAAAGCTATGCAAGATGAAGGTTGTCAAAAGCTGACTTTGTGTTTATTTTTCCATTATCTCCTTGCTGCCTAGAGGTGATCCAAACTGGAATTATTACACAGTAATGCACGCTGTGGCTCAGTTTCAGCATCACATCATCATTGTTGACAAAACAAATGATGGAATAGGCATGAATTATCCATGTTTTGCTCAAAATGTCCTGTTGATGCCACATTTGTATGCATGTTTTTGAATGGCATTCTAGATGTCTCTACTGCAGGGGTTCTAATTCTGCAGAACTTAAACAGCTTTAGGAGGTCCTGATTGTAATAACAGTACCCAAAAGACAGTATTTTGACAGTTGTCTGTCCAGGACCTCAGGATTTCACATGCAATCTCTTGGTTGTATGAATATGAGTCTGTTTTCCATCTGACTCACTATGTTGTGTTTGATACCTACAGCTTCTGTTAATGTGCTTTCAGCAGAGTATCTGCATGGTAGACCCAATCTTATTGGTTATATATGGCACTCAATTTTGGTTTCTTTATATGTAATATACATACATGTTCTATTGAAATCTCTCTTCATTTTCTTCTCCTAGGTATTACGATAACTTTACCCAGTGCACAGAACGTGAAGCCAACAACGCGAGTTGCTTTTGGCCAAACTCCCTTGCAGAGGGGTTTATCACTGGAATTCATAAACAATTCTTTTCAAACTGTACTTTGGAAAACATTCACTGGGAAGATCCGCCAGATGAAATTCTCGTAACTCTGATCTTGGTCCCAGTCACATTAACATGTGCCATGATAACGCTGGTAGTATGGTGCAGTAAGAAAAATGATATCCTGGTGTAAGTTGTTCCCCTGAGCTTTCTTTTTACCGTTTTCTTCTTCCAAAAATAAACTAAGAAAGGAGGATGAAATGAGAAATTTGATTAAAGATTTCAGATCTGCAGAAATTGAACCTGTGAGATGCTGTGATAGAGATGATGCTTCTGTGAACAAACAGCTGCTTTCTTCTACCAAAAGTCAGTGCTTCTGGGCTTGTCTGATGGTGTTGCGGGTGCAAAACTTTCTACTGCCATTGGGTCCTATCATCATGGAATTCACAGGCAGTTCTCAGAAACAGAGTCCCCAGGAAAACTGACCCCTTAGCCACAAGAGAGGTGAAGTTACTTTGCCATGGGCCAAGCTAGTTGATAAAATAAGTTTTGCAAAACAGTGTAGGTTTATGTATACACAGTGTAGCATTGGGTGTGGGGGAGGTGATATCTCTTGAGTTTTGTGCAGGACTCTTGAGGTTTTCGTCTGTGAACCTTGTGGAAGACCATTGGCAAAGGAACTGAATGTGGATGTATAAACCAAGTGGCAACTTTTGGAAGTTAGTTAAAAACATCATTATCAAGAACTGAAAATATTGTCTTGGCAAAAGGATCAATTTATGTATCCGATGACTATTCACACGGGAAAAAATCATGCCACATTATAAAATACTTTAGGAAATTACTTTGAGCATAGTTGGTTGTAATTTTACAACCTTACAAACAAGCTTACAAACAAACTTTGGGAAGAATACAGATCTTACTTTACAGAAAATCTGTGAGAGGAAATTGGTTGATTATAAATACACAAGGAAAGAAGCTTTCATATACTAGACTCTTTTTCCCTTTTATAATTATTATTCTTGATGACTTATGTTCACTGTGTATACTCCCTGCTCTCACTTCAATTTGTGCAAGTGACATCCTTCAAATAAATATAAAGGTGTGATGTTGATTGAGGTGCCTTTCAGAGGGTAATTTTGTACATACTTCATTTTTCCTCCCATCAAGAGTGTGGGAATTGAAGAATGACTATCAAAGAGATATGAATATAGCTTGGAACAGAGATAGGTGGAAAGAAGAAAAAAGAAATCTACTCAAAAGTCTTATTCTCTAAAGCTATTCCTATGTAACAATTTAAATAAACATCATATGCCCAAAATAAAACAAATTCTGTGTTTGTTTTATAATCATTTCTGTCAATTCACAAAATGCATTACAGTTAAAAGCACTTCTGTTATATGCAAACGAAGTCTGTTGCAAGTAACTGTTCATTTTTGCTATACCTTATGCAGACAAATGAAATATAGTTCAAATGGCAAAGGAATGGTGTTTTATATCTATTCTAGTTAGATTTTCTCCTTTAAGATTCTGGCCTGCTGTCTGAGGTCTGTGTGTATGAGGAGGGTTTCCAGGCCTGAATCCAATAAGAAGCGCTCCCTTTATTAAAAATATTTATGTGTGGATACCTAAATAACACCTATAGATACACTGTTTTGTTTTCACATCCTTTCACAAGAGGTGAACACACTGACTTGTTTTTCCATGACCCTATATAGTATAGTGATTGATCCCTGTGTATTTTTCATTCTCTGGATGCTAATGGAAAATTGCTTTTTGTAAAAGAAGTGTGAAATATGTTTGAAGGACTTTGTTTTACTTTTCAGCTTAAGTATTGTTTTCTGTATTAAAATATTTTGATTTTCCAAAACCTTTGGTGAACAAAAGAAAAAACAAACAAAAGAACATTCATTTGAACCAGAAGGTTCATCAACTGTTTTGTGTGGCCAAAACCAAATAATTATTTGTATTATTTTGCTTGGAGTTTCACTTAGCTTCTCATTTTACTTTAAATGTAAATAAGTTTAAAAGCAAAACATTTATGGGGTTCCTGCTCATTTATTTACATTTATTGCAAAAACTCCTGCTTTTTCAAAAAAAGATGAATGCAATATTTCCTGCACGTTCTTGACAAGTTCTGGCTCATTTGAAATGATGTTCAACTGATTAACTAGTCACCTGAAAGGCATGAGACTGCCTGAGTCATTACAAAACAGGTTGGCCTGGGAAATAAATGGAGTAGGAGCTGTCACATTGAATGACATCATAGTACTAGATGTGTATTGTGAGCTTTAAACAAATGCCATGTTTAAATGGTTTCTGTTGAATTTGAAAATAAAACCTAGTGTGAAGTTTTCATAGAGCATAAGAAGTAAGATGCAAAAATTAAGATTCAAAGAACAGTGGATTTTTCTTCATGGTGGAGGGAAAGGATTGTGTAGCTGCTCTGTGCTTTTGATGTGAAAATTTAATCTTGTTTCTTGTGTATGTCTTCCCTCTCTGAAGTAGGATCTTCCATTATTTTTTGGTACAGTTGATAGAAAGGCAGATATGTTCTCACTCACTGTGAGAAAAGATTTCACTAATTTAGTGCAGCCTCAGTGATACAATCTTGAGAAACACTTACAGTTATTTGTAAAGAAAAAAGCAGCCAGTGTCCATTAATGCATTGCTCTGTGCATTAATAGGGAGCCAGAATGGTAGCTGTTGGATCTTTTGACATCATCTGTACTATGTGTTAGTGAGAGTTAACAGTTTTCTGCTGCTACCTTTCCCCAAAAGTCTGTTTGCATTGCCAAGAAAATCACACCTAGGACCAAGAATCTGGCTCATTCTGGAGTTGTAATTTAATTTTCTGTTACAATAGAGTCCCAAAGAAAAATAGGCAGAGATACAAGTAGGAAGAAAATAACTGGTCCAAATCCTTCCTAAAATTAGAATAGTGGTTGAACCCAAGTGATGCCCTAGGCTGGAAGAGAATTCACAGCCTTTCTAAGCAACTAGCAAAGACAGTCACCTTCAGTGCAGTGGTGTATGGAATTTCTTGCATTCAGGAAGAACTGTGAAATTGTATATTTCCGTGGGACGTAAGAGCTTCAGCAAGGTGCTTCATCAGACTGTATCAGAGAGCCCCGTTCTTGGAGACAAAAAAAATTGGTTTTGAATTTGTGATCCTTGTAAGACTAAATGGAGAAAATAAGCTTTACTTAGCCTTTCCAGAGCCATTTGAATTGGGAAGTCTTCATGTTTCATGCTGTCTTGGCTTAGGGATTTTGATACGTCAGTCGTAGTGGAGAAACCCTCTGCCTCGGGGAATGAAACTTAGGATCATCCCTCTCTTTGCCTGATGTAGGTGGTGGTGTCTCTGCCTATCTAAATATCATCTGTGGATCCTGGTGGCAGATATGTACCTTCTCCAATATATTGTTTGGATCTTTTTGAATCTGATGTGAAGTATGGATTTTGCTGGGCAGCAGGACAACTCAGAGGTAATGCTGCAGTGCTGGACATTATTTGTTTATAAATAATGAGGAAACGTCATTCCCAGATAATGAGAAGTCTTGACCTGAATTTGCAAGTGTCTTAGGGAAAACAAAGTTTGAGATTTTTTTTTTGCCTCTTGGGGGCATTTAGAGGATAAGGGCAATTAAAGACTTCTATTACTTCTGAATTCAAAAAGAATGAAGCTCTGTAGGTGCTTAGACAGAAATGTGTAAGAACATTCAATGTTACCTTAATTCTGAGAAATACTGCAGGACATGGCATGAGCTATTTAATGTGAGTTAAACAATCTGTGCTTCTAGTGTTCTTAACAGAATTTTGCAAGAATGAGCTGAGACCCCAAAACAGCTCTGTGATGTGATAAGAAAAGCAGATTTTCTGCAGGAAACCTGAGGGAGGAATAGCTGAATAGTATCAGAGGCTCTGCAGCACAGTGGCTACTACTTTGTCTTTAGGTAAAATCTCAGAAGAGCATTTGGGAAGGGGCAGATAGTAATGGTCAAAACCAACTGTGCCAAGACACTTGGGAAGCAGAGGTGGGAAAAGGCCTTGTTTCTGGATCCTAGGTGGCCACAGGCAGTGTATAGTCACCACCCTCCTTAGAGCTGGCTGGGTTAGAGCTAACTCTGCTCTAAAATGTCTGGAGTCACATTAATGTGATACTGTACTTGACTTTGAGATGTTAGTCTTACTGCCTTTTGCATATGGTCTACCTAATGCAATAACCAGGCTGCTGGAATGGAGACTGATACTTGGGGCTGGAGGTAATGTGTCTTTGTAAGGGTTCCTGAGTGTATTTGCATACAGGCAAGACTGCGGAGCACATGACTGAGTTGTTTGGGAAGCTCCAAGTCTGACAGGGCTGTAACTGAAATTATTCCTTAAGATTTACCATTCAGACGTATCTGAATTCTTAACAAATCCTTCCAGGTGGGGTATTATTTTCTTTCTCAATTTACATATCTGGACTGTAGGTATCTACATGAGAACAGGCTCTCTAATCTGATTTTCATCTCATTCTAAAAGAGATACCTGGTTTTGGTTAGATTAATAGTTAGAAATGCTCTCTATAATCCATCAACTAGATCTTAGTCACACTGTAGCCTCAGATACAAAGTAGACATCTAAATTTTAGAGGAAATTAATCATGCTCCCTTAGTCCTATCTGTTCTTCAATGTCTTGTCTGAAAAGGGAATAATCTCAGGGAGGACAAAATGCAAATAATCACAAGGTACTTGAAGAGTTGTGTGTAGAACATGTTTACCACAATCATTAATATTCAAGACAACAGCAATTAAAACATCAATAGGAAATATATGCAGGGAGAATTTTCAGGATGTAGTCCACTTGATTAACTGTTTGTTGTAATTTTTCTTTGCTTTGCGATTGTTCTTTTTAAACAATAAACTAGAAGAGAGAAAAGAGCCTGTCAAATTATACCCCTGTGTGTTTGCAGAAATGCTATTTTATTTCCCCTCTGTGATTTCCATTAGCATGGGTCTCATCCTCTCTGTTCTCCTGCTGCTCATGCAATTTTTGTCTGACAGTTTCAGTAAAAGTAAAGGTGCAGGATGATAACAGTGGAAGCTTTTTAACACACAGCTGCTTAAAACTGAAATGCCTTGACCGGCATGAAAGCCAATTGAACTATTTCTTGGATAGCTCACCAAGGGGACTGCATATTGCATATATATACAGACAGTGAGTGGGATTACACAGATAATTCCACTGGCACAATGTCTAAATGCATCGCTTTATGAAGTCAAAATGCATTCATTGCTCACCTCATACAAACACATTGGCTTACGCATTTGAAAACAAGCAACGGAAGCCTAGCTATCACAGAATCACAGAATCACAGAATTGTAGGGGTTGGAAGGGACATTGAGAGATCATCGAGTCCAACCCCTCTGCCAAAGCAGGTTCCCTACAGCAGGTTGCACAGGTAGGCGTCCAGGCGGGTCTTGAATATCTCCAGGGAAGGAGACTCCACAACCTCCCTGGGCAGGCTGTTCCAGTGCTCAGTCACCTGCACCATGAAGAAGTTCTTTCTCATGTTGGTGCGGAACTTCCTGTGCTCCAGTTTAAGGCCATTGCCCCTTGTCCCGTCCCCACAGACCACGGAGTAGAGATTGCCCACGTCCATTTGCCTCCCGCACCTAAGATATTTATAAACATTGATCAGGTCCCCTCTCAGCCTTCTTTTCTCAAGGCTGAACAGACCCAGATTACCGAGCCTCTCCTCATAAGGGAGATGCTCCAGGCCCTTTATCATCTTTGTGGCCCTCCGCTGGACTCTGTCCAGGAGGTCCCTATCTTTTTTATACTGGGGTGCCCAGAACTGGATACAGTACTCCAGCTGAGGCCTGACCAGGGCAGAGTAGAGGGGGAGGATCACCTCCCTCAACCTGCTGGCAATGCTCTTTTCAATGCACCCCAGGATCCCATTGGCCTTTTTGGCCACGAGGGCACACTGCTGGCTCATGGCCAACCTGTTGTCCACCAGGACCCCCAGGTCCCTCTCTGTAGAGCTCCTCTCCAGCAGATATCTCCATCATGTACCTAAGAGATTCTTATTTCTCCCTTCCCTTTAACAGGACTGTAACACAGCTGCAAGAGGATATGCTATTTTCCATCTGGGCTAATAGTTTATGTACAATCTCCTCTGTATTCCTCTTTACAGTCATGTGTATGATTTTGTGTGAATGGTATATCTACTCAATATTTGATGCACAAACACACTCTGAACAAGTCAGGGTTATGTGTATGCTTGTCACTTCAAAGAGGAAATCCCACCAATTTATCCAGGTGATACATAGGAGGCTCGTATCCTACTTCAGCATATTTCAGCTATCTGCAAGAACACAGCATCTGGACCAAAATACTGTTGGGAGATTAACTAATGAAAGTGATGAAGCATGTCTGTCTGGTCAGACTTCTGTAACAATATTGCCCACATATCTAGTCAGCTAGAGGTAGAGAAGGCTTTTAGGTACTTTATATTTGGTTAACTGCTGTGAAAAAAAAAAAAAAAAGATACATACTTTATAAGAATTGAACAAACCAGAATTTTTTGTATGGGAATTTGTATGTGAACCAATTTTAAATAGATATGCAATGTCACATGAAATCATTCCTGTACCAACTGACTAGAAGCAAGCTTGTATTAGAGTCAGCTGTAGCCATTTAATTCATATAAATGTTCACGTTTGAATGAAATGACATGTTAAGTTACATAATAATTTTTAAGTATCATTCACCACTTGAGTACATTTTAACCTCAATAAAGAGAGAAGGGTAAAGAAGAAGGAGAAAAATGTGCCAAATTATTCTGTGAACAGACAAGATATTTAATTCTTTATTTTTGCATGCTTTGGTTTGCTCCATAACATAGACTTTGTATAAAAGTACACTACTTTCTGCAAGATCAAGCATGTGCACTTTCTCTATGGCATAAAGCTATTACCACAGCCAACTTCAGAAATTTGGTGCCTTGCTTTCTCTTTACTAAGTGGGGAGATGTCACTATTTGTTGATTAGTCTTTGTGGATGTTAGTCATTTAGTGATTAGTCTTTTAGGACATAGCGATGAACAAGAGCCTGCATGCTGCACTCATGAAAATCTGCACCAGCAGAGCTGACCCACTGCCACTGTTCCCACTGCTGAAATGCACCACCCACCACGTTGCTGTGCTAACATCCACTCTTTGGTATCCACGAATGTTCAGCAAGCGTCACTGAATGTCAATGAATGGGTACTATTTTTTTCTCCATGGAGGAAATCCTTGGCAAAGAGCAAGAAACCACTGAGGTGAACATTTGAAACAGCATAGATGTAGATCTGTATCAGCTTCTGAATTTTTCAAATATAAGTACTTCTGTTTGAGTCTGTCAGAAGTTTTTGCTATGCTATGGATTAAAAGACATGGTTTCCAGAAATTTTAAGAACATGAAATACATGAGAATAAACAAAGTTAATTAAACAAAAATAAAATAAAAGTGCGGCATAGTCACTTTATTTCCAGTGACCAAAATGCAATGAATTCTGCATTTAAAAAAGCCATAACGCTAATCATTTTTTTTTCTTTCCCAGTATCCCCACTCACATTCACTAGTGGCATATATTATACTGAAGTTTTAGCCTTTGAATGTCTGTTGATTTGAAAGTGAAATCTGAAAACCAAATTATCTGATTTCAGCCTGAAATCTGAGTCTTTAGGACAATAACCAATATAATGACAAAATTTAATTGAAAGATTATGTACAAGGGCTGTTCTGAAAGTAATGTCTCCTATTTTATTAAGGTGGTCTACAATATCAGAGGTGGATGTTGGTGGTATGGCAGTAGAGGTTGAACCTTCCTGCCAATATTCCATTACATTTTGTTGCTGTGCAACAGATGGCAGCAGCAGGGCAGTCTGACAAAATGGCATCTGATATGGAAGTGCAGGTGGAGCAACATTGTGTCATTGAATTCCTCCATGTGTAAAAAATGGCATCCATTGACATTCGTAGATGCTTGCTGAATGTTTATGCGGACCAAATAGTTGATGCTAGTGAGGTGGCTTGCTATCCACCAATACCCCCCAAGTCCTTTTCAGCAAGGCTGTGCTCTATCCTTTCATCCCCCAGCCTGTGTTGATAGTGGGGATTGCCACAACCCAGGTGCACTTGGTTTTGTTGAGCCTCGTGAGGTTCTCCTGGGCCCACTGCTCCAGCCTCTGTGGATGGCATCCCGTCCCTCAGGCAGGTCAACTACACCACATGGCTTGGTATCATCTGCAAACTTGCTGAGGGTGCACTCAATCTCACTGTTGATGAAAATACTGAAGAACATCAGTCCCAGCACTCACCCCTGAGGGACACCACTCATCACTGATCTCCACCTGGACACAGAGCCATTGATCACCACTTTCTGGGTATGATCTTGCAGTCAGTTCCTTGTCCATCAAACAGTCCAACCATCAAATCCATATCTTTCCAGTTTGGAGAGAAGGTTGTTGTGGGGGGACTGTGTCAAAGACCTTACTGAAGTCCAGACAGATGACATCAGTGGCTCTCCCCTTGTCCACTGATGCAGTTATGCCATCATAGAAGTCCACTAGGTTGGTCAGGCAAAATGCTTAGCCTTTTGGCTCTGTTGCATTTTCAAGAGAAACTAGTACTACTACAAATAATAATAATACATTTTTTTCTCTGTAATGAACTTGTGCAATTATAACAAAATGTAAATCAGACCTTACAATTTTATTCAGACAGTTCTATTTTAAAGAGGTCTATGTCATTGGTTAGCTGCAGAAATGAATAAAACAAGTGGGTAAAATGTACCCATATGACTCCTAGGTTGTAGACACTGAAAACTTAAATAAAATGTCTGATTTCTTTTAACTGATCTTGAGGAGGTGGTGGTGTAAATAAATAATCTCTGTCTCAGAGGAAACACTTGAGTCGTAGTAAACATGCACTGATGAGTCAATGTATTTTTAACAATTAGAAATATACTTCTCTAAAGAGCTTGAAAAGTTTTGGGTGTCGCTTAGACAATACACTGTGAAACATTTCATGGGTAGAATGGAAGAATTTAATCTACTGTAAGTAAGTGTTGTGTAACAAGTGAATTGGTAAAGATATGTTAAAAAAATGATTATGTTGAGACCTTCTTCTAGATTGATACATTAAAAGAAATTGCAAACAGGTGACTATAAATGTGTTTACAGGATGTTTCATTTAAATTAAAATACAACAGGTATCTCAAAATCTACCTGTAAATCCCTCCTCAGGTAGTGTTTTGAGTAGCTAATAACATGAATTTCTGTGCACTGAAAGAATATCTTCTGTATTACTGATGAGCTTTGTTCCAAAACAGTATGCAGTGTTGGAAGCCTGTTATGATATAGGGCTATAATAATAGTGATGTCTTTCAGGTTATAATGTTTGACATATAAAATCAATAACTCATGGTGCAATTTGCACTTTCCTTAGGTGTTTTTTGCTTGCATCTTTATACTGCTGGCTGTGGTTCATCCTTTTAAAAACTCTCAACAATTCTACTTAGTAAGTTATTGCAGTAATTCGAGTGAAGGTTGGGTTTTGTTGTATTGTAACCATTATTTTGTCTTAAAAACTTGATAGTAAAAGCGATTTATCTGAATTCTTGTTCTTTATGTCTTTACTGTTAAGCCTCTTTGCAGAGTCCTGTGCTCCCATACTGGACAAGTTTGGTGCACTTTGTTTGTTTGTTTTCTGAAAGGCTAGAATACTGTAACTTACTGTGATTTATAGATGATGCATTTTTGTAGCCAGAGAACAGCATCATCTGCATTGTACTCGACTTTTTGAAGGCAGACAGTTGAAACAGAGGTAGGAGTTACAGTTGCTCAGTACTTAAAAAGCTAGCTACTTTTAACTAAGATATCTCACTTAAAGCTCTCAAACATGGAAGTTCTGATTTCACTGAGTTACAGATGAGATAATTGTAGAGATTCAAACTGTTCTTTCTGTTCTCTAAGGTAAGTGTATAGTATATATATCTAATGTAAAGTAAATATTCATTTTCTCATAATATACTTCATTGTAAGAAATTAGATGCGCTTATTTGCTCTCACCTGCTCTCTGGCTGATGACACGAGGTCCTTTCTAAAGCTCTCATCTGGATGTCAAGTGTGCAGATCAGTATCGCACCTGACACTTGTCATAAGAAGTTTGTAGGAGAAGTGTGATTAGAAGCACAGAAGTATATCCTTTGGCAGTTCTCTTACACTGTATTCTTATGATCAGCCAAAGAAATGCACTTCTGGATCTGATCATTCTGAGACCTGCAGTACCCTTTCCATTTGGCTCAAATTCTTTTGAGTCAGATGATGGAGATGCTCTCCAGTCTGGTGAATTCAAAGGAAAAAACCTTTCCTTTTGGAATTCAGTGTGTGGCTGCTTCTTTTGAAGAGGTTAATCTTCATTTTAGCTCAACTGTTTAAACAAATCCATTCAAACATTAACCCCCCTATTGCAGTTCTTCACTCTCAATGGAAACTGCAGTCTTGAAATCTTTTGGCCTCCATAAATATACCAGTCAGGATTTAAGTTACTTTTAAAATGTTGCTGATATTAGAAACATATTAGCAGATGGAAAAGATTATAATTTTTATTAATCTCTCTGTCTTTCTTTTTCTTCTTTGGCAGTTCTTTCCCTTACTGCTTTTGTAGTCTTCTCTTCCTTTTGTTTCACAGAATAGCTGAGAGACTGCCAAGTTTCATATGTTTTTTGTGCTAGATCTTGCAGTCTACCTTATGAGATTTACAGTATATCTAAGCTGATACTTAAAACTTGCAGCAAAAAGATCAGCATGACTGACAGCTAGAACAGAGGTAGTCTGTGTAAGTGGAGGCTGCATGATTGTGCCATGCAATACAGGAGATTGTGGCTGCCTAGCATAGGGAGAATGGAGAGTGCTAAACCTTTCCTTGTCATAAATCTGTTTTAGGAGAATGTTTCAGGAGATAAGCCAGGTTGATTGGGGCTTTGGGCAACCTGATCTAGTGGAAGGTGTCCCTTCCCATGTTAGGGGAGTTGAAACTGTATGTTTTATAAGGTGACTTCCAAACCAAGCTATTCTACGATTCTATAGTTGCCTAAATGTGACTTTTTTTTTCAAATGCTGTAGTTCAGAATAAAGACTGTCACTCAATTTCAGCTTCACAGAAAATGCATTTATCTCCTCTTCATCTTGACTTCTAGATACCTTAGAAATATGTATTATGTCTAGATACAAGAAGAAATGAAAAGAAACAGTCATATTTTCTTGAGAAAAACAAGGATGACAAAATTGCTAACTTAGGTAAAACGATGGAAATTTACAACAGCTGTAGCAAGCATGGTGACAAAGACACATGATCAATATTAAGTACTAAATTAAATTTTAATTATATTGGTAAAATTAATGCAAATATAACTCACTTTTCTCAGTGTATTAACTTAAATATTGTACAGAGATTTTATAACACAAGTAGAGACAAGTAAGATGAATTGGTCATACACAACATATGCTGTTGTGCCCAAAGCTCTTATTAAAATCAAAGTGTTCAGAGGAGAAAGGCCAATTGCATTAAGCAATTGGGCCACCCAGCTCACTGGCAAAAATAGAAGCAGCATTCTCTTTGTTGAATATATGCTCATGGGGATACTTAATTGGAAGGAAAAATATAGCTGTTGATCTTCCAAATATTTCTTCTAAATGGAATATTTCACTTCTTTTCCCCCTGGAAAATACAGTATCCAGAAAAAAAAAAAAAAGAAGAAGAAGAAGAAGAAAATACTGTTCCTGGAATCTCTTATGAAGCATTGTTTCAGAATTCAAGGATGCTACCAATGGAATAAATGCCTCACTGGGTTTGGTGGAGTTTATAAATGGCCAGCCATACAGTATGGTGCACATCCTTAGTGGTTTTATTTTATCCTTATACAGTACACTTCATTGACAGAGAGAATTAATTTGTCACTTATAGTAGATTTTTATCACTTTTAATGAGCTAGGATTTCCAAGTCATCTTTTTATGCATGACTTCTGTGAAGTGTTGCATTTCACTACTAGCCAGGCCAGACATTAAATATCCTTGGTCAATGAGTATGATGTTAAGAGTAAATGCTTCTCTAAAAGGTCCTTCCAAATCTTTTTGGTCCAGCCAGGAGGAAGATTCCTACTGTCAGATTTTGGCTGCTTCTCATTTGTTGTGAGGTGAAGGAGATGCTAGGGCAGTATAGAAACTGCAGCTCCATGGTGGCACACGATGTACTGGCATTTCTTTTCCCTCAGAAAAGCTGCATCATTTGAGCACTTACTCAGGGAAACATAGGATTTTGGGAGGCAGGCTTCTAAAGAAGGAAAGATAATTAAGTCAGTGTGCACTAGCTATGAAAAACCCTCTGTTATATGGAGGATCTTGTTGCTACTGGCATAAACTAAAACTGTCATGGCAAAGCTGAGCCCAGCAACGTCCTTTCCACCTACATGGTTTCCAGCTGGGCTTTATCCCTATGGCCAGCTGGCAGTGGCTGAGCCCTGAGCTGTGTCACCTGGTTGGCCTAAGTCAGGGATAAGGCCCAGCAGACTCATACCACTGATGGCCCCTGGCTCCCTGCCTGGAGGCCAGCCTGCTGCCTTACTTCCTTGACACCTGAACACAATGGAAACTTTGATTAAGTTATTACACCCATTTCTGTGCCTCAAAAGAGTATGACAAAGTTTTTATTTTTAGAAGCCTGTGATTAATGAAAATTGTAAGGTATTTCTGTCCCACCCTCTTTACATTGAAGAAACCAGTACAAATTGGGGTGAAAGAACAGATTACTGATCTGTAGTTTAGGAATAATCTCCAGGATTGATGGCACTTGATGTTAGTTAACAGTGATAAGTGCAGTTGAGCTAAGTCATCTGGTAAACCTGGGAATGTTTTCATTGAGTTGATGCCAGAGAGCAACTTGAGTTAAAGTGCACCTGTCTATCAAAATGCAATCTATCAGTCAGTACTCTTAGGGTGGCATTTAACTTCTTGACCTGCGAAGTTTGTTTGTTTTGGCTCAAAATTGGAGTGTCTCAACTGATCCTTTTAAATTCACCGGAAATTAAATATAGATGGTTTATTTTGCAGATGGTGTGAGTAACTACAGTGCCTAAAGAGGTCAGTGGAATGAGTGCTGTAGCCTGTTTAGTTTGTAAATTCTGTGGACGAGCACTTTCTATCCTTTAGGGTTTGCAGAGACATGCCCCAGCCCATTAGTTAAATAAATAAACTATTAGATAAAACATAAGAGAAGTTCTAGCAAGTCAGATATATGTGTAGTCCAAGATACTCAAAGCCATTCTCTGCAAAAGGAGATTTATTTTATGGAATGCTTGTGAACCTGGCCACTCTTACAGCCCTTTTCCTACATATTCCTTCAATATACAAGACTGTTGTTTTAGCAATCTATGAGATTCCTATGTGCCCATGCGTACATAACAAATCATTTCTTAAAAGAATTTGAGATTATAATGTTGATTTTATTTACTTGCTTCATTTGCTTGTACATTTGCTTGCACAAGCTTGTACATTTCCATGGTTCTGTACCCACTTCCTGTTAAATGAATTAAGGAACTATTCACACCCCAGTGAAGACATCAGAAGTTTTGATCCATTCATCTGTTTTTGACTGAATAAAAATACTACCAGAAGAGATGAACATTATTAGCATTAATCCATATATGAAAACAGCAGCATTAACTATGAAGTATGCTGCATGCAACACATTCCCAGAGGCTGATGATCTAGGCTAAAAGCTAATGATTGCTGCTAATGTTACCAATGCATACTGTTCATTAAGATCCCGTGGGAGACTGTTCATATGAGAGCAATAATTTCAGTAACTCCCAGAATGATATGATCACCCTCCTTAGTCTCATTTCCACTCTTTGGGGTGAAAAAAAGTGCCTCAGAAAAAAAAGAAAAAAGAAAACAAATACTTAGCATTGTGTTATATGCTTCTCTCCTAAGTCATTTGTGGTTAGCAGGGTTTCTGGCTGTTGTAGTGAATCAGAATCATGCAGCTGATGACCATGCCCTATTTATATTCCTCTTTTGGGGCAAGCAGTAGATTGATGAGGAGTCATCTAAGCAGTTGGCAAGGGCAATACAGTTCAGAAGAAACTCAGTGGTGTAGGTCATTTTTATTTCCATTAACCTGTATTTTTTGGGGGGTCCAAAGAAACTGCAGAATCTACTCCACACAGGAGTATTCACTCTGACCATACCCTAGGTTAGGCTTGGCTTGGGTAAAATTTGCTCTATTAATCACTATGGTGCTTCAAATCTACTTTTCCTTATTGCTTGTAATACGATAACTAAGCTCAGGAGAATGAGACCAATTATTCCTCTCTTAAAAAGATGCCATACTTTGGATCTCTTTGAGTCAATACAGAGGACAGCAAGAATTACACCCATGTTATACACCCTTGGCAAATAATCTGACTATAGGAGCCTACCACATTCTATTGACATTACAGGTCTGGACAGTGACAGTCACACATCGACCCAGATGTTACAAGCGGCATATAAATTATCTAAGATGCTCTGCAAAGACATCTGATTATATCTCTGTGTGCCCTTCCAAAATTATGTCTTATATAAAGAAAAAGAGTGTGGCCACAGAAGATTTATCATGATTGCCTGTCGCGATCGAGGGGAGAC
>WBMW01000881.1:60436-134678 GCA_013396635.1 Penelope pileata
GGGCTCCTCCGGGGCGGCAGCGCCGGGACCGCGCCCGTGCGGGGCCGTTCTCCGCCCGCGCCCACCCGGGGAACATCGCGGGGAGGAGAATCGTTTCGGAGCATTTCTTGGGAACAACATTTCTTGCTTGTTTTCCGTCAGTGAATCTCAATAAGCTACAGAAAAAAAAAAGGAATAGAGAAATAATAAAATGGATATTTAAATAAATAGTAAAATAATATCTAAAAGAATTGAAAATATTTATTTATATCTTTCTTCTTCCTCACTCCTTCTGCCGTTCCTCCCTCTCCAAGGCGAACGTTCCTCCTCTCCCCCAGGCACACCGCCCGCGCCGTTGCCATCGTTCTTGCATGGTTTATGTGTCATAAAGCATTGCGGGTCACAGTTACTCCTATTTCAGGCTCAGAAAGACCACTGAAATCAATGGGAACTCTGGGGAAAAAAAAAAAAAGTGCCGAGGAACACGGGGGCAAACTTTGTTGGTTTTGATCGCGTGAGGAGCTCTATTTGCCATCCAGCTTCAAAAGCGTTACACGTTTTAGTAATACGAACAGAAATCGGCCCGGAAAAAATTCTTCCGAGCAATTTTTTATAGGGCAGTGACACATTTTAAGCATTTGTTCCACATGGAGAACGCTTCAGCCGTTGTTTTTACAATCGTTTTGGCTTTCCGATCTACTTCCCTTGAAAGTTTATGTCTCGTAAAGTGAAATCGCGACCGCTGATTCTGGTGAGGATGTGACCGAATAGCGATCAACCTCTCTCACGACGAACCCAGCGGCCACTTCGTGTCTTTTGAGGGTGTTCCGTTTATAAGCACAAAGTGAAAAAAGGGGAAAAAAAAGGAAAAAAAAAAAAGAAATTGAATAAATACAAGCCCAAACGAGCCCAGAGAGGAGCTTCCGCTCGGGAACAGTTTTACCCACGCTCACATCGGTTTGAGACGTGGCTCAGCCAGCGGGGAACAGAAGGGCTGGGACATCGCGGGGGCTCAGGCAGTGCCGCTCCCGCAGCCGTAGGAGCAGTGCGGAACCGTGGGGCCACGGCGCTGCCCGGAGCCCCCGACGGGGCGGCCGCCGTCGGTGCCCGCGCTCCGCCCGCCCGGGGCTGTGCTCGTGGGGATGCGTGGCCGTGGGCTGCGGCTCGGGAGGCCGTCAGGGGAGAGCCGAGCGATACGCTATCGATTATTAAAAAAAAAAATCAAAAAGAAATAAATCCCGGCAAATATCTACTTTGATGGAACGCTTCGCAAAGGCGTTTCGGAGGGATCGATTGCATTCACAGCTGTCCTCAGTTTTGATTTGAGGGAAATGACTAATAGAAAGAAAATTCGTTTTGTGCGCCGTGGTAATAACCGAGGGAGAGCAGCACGGGGCCGGAGCTCCCCGCTCCGCTCTCTCCGGGCCGGGCCGGGCGGTGGGGGCGGCCCCGAGGGGCTGCGCCGGGACCGCGCGGGGCTGCGAGCGCTGGGTTGAGCCGGGAGGGTCCCGGCGGCCCCCGGCCCCGCGGCCGCCCGTGCCCGAGGTGGCACCGCAGCGCTGAGCAGAGGGCATCGCCGCCGCTCTCCGTGCACTAATACGGCTATCAGCAGATCCTGGATAAGCTCCCTCTCGCTCTGTCAACACCCCTCAGCTCCAGCCAGGGCTCCGGGAAGAAGGATGGGAGCTGCCACCGGGGTCCTGTAGCAAGGGGGTGCCCCTTTTAGGGGGTTCGTGGTGACAGATGTTGACGTTTCTAGGGAGCTCGGTAAACAGAAACTTGGACTGGACTTTTTCATAGCCCATGTGTTTTTCATCACTCCCTGTCAGGCTCAGACCAAAGGCAGGAGCTTCCCTCTTCACACTCCTCATCCCCTCTCATCTTCAGCAGTCACTCAGCTCTGGTGACACGGAATAAAGAGCAGAGAAAACACGACGGAGCGGGTTCACTAAGGAATGGGATGGGGGTGAGGATGTGGCTGGTGAGGGGAGTGGGGGGAGCAGAAATCTCCCCACTGCTGCACAGCAGTGAGCATTCAGGTGCAGAGCACATCTGCATACATCAAACTGCAGCTGGGGACACCTCAGGGTGAGCTCTGCAGCATGGCGAGGTGAGAGCTGCAGAGCACAACCACTTGCCAGGGCTTCTCACTGGCTTCTCACAAAGGTCATGCAAGGCATGATGACAGAGATTTCTGCACAGTTTTAATTGGGACTCCTTAGTATCAACAACAACAACAAATATATATTTTTTGACTTTTTCATGTTTACTACCTCAACAAACTCCTATGCAAAACATTAGTTGCGTTGGAAATGCCATGCAAGCCCCAATTGATATTCTTAGCTCAGTTGTCAAATATTCCCTCCAGCAGCCAGCAAAGATGGAGACTTCACCAAACCAGTCAGTTTCGCAAGAAACGAAATACCTGCACCACTGCTCTGTAATGCCAGTGACTTCAACATTCAGGCATGGTTCTGGGGACCGATGGATCACAAAGCAAAATGCATTGGTTGGGCCAATGTTGTGTTCCTCATGCTGCGCCAGGGGAAAAAATACTTAAAAAATAGCACTGTCTAGGAACTGAGCGGTGATCCCATCCAAGCTGAGCCATTGAAAAGCCATGCATATTTCACTGTGCATGTTATCTTGGAGGAACACTCCTTCCAGCAAACAGTATTAGCATGAACAATGTGTTCACTCATGGAGGTGGGCATTGCAGACGAGTAAGACACTGTAGGGCTTTGCAATTTATTATGCTTCCATCCTCCTCCTCCATGTGTTTTATTTCTGCATTTCTGACAGTGCTGGGAGGTCAGGCAGTGATCATGGGAACAGGGTGACACAAAAAGATTTGGAGAAGACCTATCTGCCCCTCAGAACAGGATGAGGATAAGGATGAAGATGAGCACCCCAGCTCCCACCTTATCCCTGTGAATGCATATATGCCCCTACAACTTCAGCTAATTTAACGAGACACTACCTAGCTTCTTTCAAGTCAGCTCACAAACTGAAAGATTTAATGTCAGCAGAGGCTTGTACCTGGCCCCGTGCTTACATCGATCTTGTGTTGGACCTACCATGGCCCATTGCCGAGGGAGATTCAGCTCACCTGAGCCCCACACGTCTGCAAATCAGAAGATTAGGCTCATTGAACCTGGTGATCCGTCAGTAAAGATAACTTTTCTCTTTTCGGGTTATACATTTCTCCCCCTGGGGTTTTGAATGCCACAGGAAGGCTTACAAGGAAAATAGACAGAAAACACAAAAAATTCTGCTGGCACTTCTCTAACGACTGCAAACCAGACAAATGACTCCAGAAATCCAGACAGCCTCCATTACAACCCCCTTTTTGAACAGGGTGATGTGTTCTGAGACCAGGTGGCCATAAAGGTGCCTCCCACTCTCACCGGGGCTGATATAGAAGCAGCCATGCCCACTTCAGTGGGCTCTGGATCAGGCTCTGACTATAGGCTCCATACCCAACAATGTGCAAAAACCTGTCCTCTGCTTTTCACTGGGAAGGCAGCAGGGCAGGCTGTAGGCTGAAAGTGGTGGAAGCCTAACAAGGAACCTTCTGGCCAGACCCTCGACTTGTCTGCGTGTTACCCGTGGTCTGTCGCTGGGGATCCTGCTCGTGGAAGGGGAAGAGACAGCATCTAAAACATTTTCCACCACTAAAAAGAAGAATTTTTCTCACTCTATTCAGAATGCATGAATCAAAATAAATACAAATCAGTGAGGCTTAAGTGAAAATCTTATCTGCAGCCTTAGCTGTGATTCCAGAATGGAGAAAGCCCTTTAGTAACCAGCCTTAACCACGGTTAAATACAGGACATAAATCGGGACCCTCTTTTGCAGATCTTATTCATTAAAATCAGGAAAGTTTCACTTTAGAAAATACTCCAGACAGGGATTTTTTTGAGCCACTATCTGACCATTTTTCAATGTGACATTTAACAATTTAAAATAATAAGTGAAAATTAGTTACCGCCGATGCAGCATTTAAAGCAAGCGAGCCCGTGCTGCCATTGATTTCTCCCCGTGTGTCTCTGTCTCTCTTTCTTTATAAAACTTACGTACTCCGTCGATACAATGCTACCCACTTCGATAATAAATCTGTTGTTTCAAGCCAGGATGCTACCTTTTCCTTTCCCATGTAATTTATAGTCATATCGATTCCTAAGCTCCGGCTCTCTATTTCCCCCCCGTTGTATTAAAAATGAGTTCTAATCGTGAGGCAAATGATCTTCGGTCAAAGCACCTCTCAGAGTATTTTAACTGTGGCTAAGGAGATTTAATGTGATTAATAGAGAAATGAAAGCCTCAAACATCTTAAATGATAATTTTCAGCTTAGGAAAAAAGAGAGGCAGAGGAAGAAGGGAGGTTAATGGAGCCAGGGAAAGCTTTCATAGATCAGCGTGAGCAGATGTTCTTTTGCTTTTCTGTCAACAATTCAGGTTTGTTGTGCATAGAGAAAAACAAGCTTTTCAACTCTCACCATGATCTCAGCCTGTTGCCAGCTCTGCTTGCCTGCAGGATATCTGCTTATCTAGTAAGGGAGCAGGATCAGGCCTCCTCCCCTCTGCTCTGGAAGCAAAACAACCCTTCACACGGGCTGTGAGGTCTGTCACACTCCCCCTCCTCTGTACACACATTTTCAGCCCTTAGATCTTTATTTCATAAAATTCCTTTCGTGTTAGAGATCGGGAAAAAAAAAAAACAACCAAAAAAAGAGAAAAAAACGACCAGGAGATGAATGGAAAAGCTGAGAAATATTAACTGCGTTCAGGTGTGTGTTTGCTGAGAGCAGATGAAAGGAGCTCAGCTCCTTCCTTGAGGGCAGTGAGTGTGCTCAGCCCCACAGCTGTATGGGGTCCCCTGCACGCTGGTGCCCGCACCCTGCCTGCAGCCCCAGAGTAGAAGGAAGCTGCTACTTCACGTAGGAAATTCAAGCAGCCGTTCCTCTCTGGAAGCATCTTTGGGACCCACCTTGCATGCTGAAGCATCCACGTTGAGTGGATGAGTGAAAAACGATAGATGGGTGCATGGGTGTGCCTTGTAGGATTTATGGACAGAAGGCATGCATCTCACTTTAAGCCCTCAGAGCAGGTCTTCTGCTCAATGCAGTTCCCTATCAGCTCAGAGCATCAGCCCTAAAGGTGATGGAGTCCAGTTTGAGCCTTAAAATTGGGATTGTTTGTCTGAATATTCCCCAAGGCAAGGGATAAACATCAACCTTTAGGAAAAATAATAAAGAAAAGCAATCTGCATTTAAGAGAAGATTAAATAATCTGAGATTTATTGTTCACTTCTCAGAGAGCAGGGTTTCTTTATTGTAGTAAAATATTTAAGGTAAAAAATGCCCGTAGGCATCAAATAGAGAATTTCCTTTCAATGCAAAAGGTTAACTCCTGCTCTGTCTGTGCTGTGTAAAAGGCCTATCAGTTCCAGCAGGGTGTTTGTCAGGAAAAGGACAGTGGGAGTAGCCCCCGAGTCGCTGTCTGTGGGGTGGAGAGTATCTGATCTCAGAGGGAAGAGGAGAAAGGAATGAAGCCCATCAGCAGCCCTGTTCTGAAGCACACCTGCCCGAGGCAGGCCTGTCCCACGGTGACACAGGGCTCTGCTCCCAGGCTCCTGCCAGGTAGAGCTCAGGCATTCCTTGAGCTGTCACACACGGGGTCCCTTTGGTTGTGGGTAGGACGTGTGTGCTGAGCCAGAATGTCGCTGCTGGAAGCACTGCTTTTTCTCAACCACTCTAGGCACACCTGGAGGGTGGAGAGCTGCAAAAGCTCTTGTTAGGAAAAAGGGGAGAAAATAATCCTTCTTTGTATACGCTTGCATTTAAAAGAATTTTGGGGAAAAAAAAAAAAAGAAAAATTATATGTTTCTCATATGTTTATCCATGCCTTTAAGACAAGCTCTTGAGGACCATTGGTGCTCCAAGCCTTTGCAGCACCTGAAGAGCTTACATTCTCCAGCCTGTGCACGTGGAGCAGTGCTTCCGTTGTTTTTGTCCATGCCAGGGTTAGGGTGGCCAAAAGGACAAAGCTGACGTGGGGCATGAAGGGGGACAGTCACACAGGGGCTTTGCTGCCACTGTCCCCAGGGATGTTGGCCTGAGGGCTGTGGGGCTGCCAGGAGGACAGCCTGCTTCCCAGCATGGGCAGCAGCAGGGCAATGATGCAGGCAAGAGAGAAGCTGGGGTGCCAGCATGTTTTGCTGTGACTTGGGTGGTGATATGTCCTCCCTCCCCAAACAGTGTGAAATGGCTGTGATTTGTGGAGATATATTCCATGTGGCATTTCACAGGGCCATCCAGGAGTGTTCTCTTCCTTAATGCACCATACAATTCTTCTAGGTTTGTTCTTCCAGGCTTCCGCACTCTTTACTCTAGCTTGAATCCCATCACCCATGTATTTTTCTTTTTCTTTTGTGTAACGTAAAAGCTGCTTTTCTTTAAAAGTTAAGTGACTCGCATGGCAGAAATTGAATGACTTGAAGATTTTTATCTATTATGTATAAAAGCGAACATGTTTTTCCTTCTTCCTTCTTTCTTTCCTCCCTGTCTCCTTCCTTCCTCTCCTCCCATTCTCTTTCCCCCCTTCCCTTCCTCTGACCCAGACACCCTGAAGGTGTTACCCTTGTTAGCTAAGTGTGAATAGAAGATGTGTGTTCCTCCATTTCCCTTCTGGAAGTCCCCCCAAAATTTACACTGTTGTATGTGGGGAGGAAAGGGGATGTACTACTTCCCCAGATTTCTATCTGCCTTTTCAGTGTGGAGTTTTAAACTTAGGCTTTGATTGGAGCAAAGACAACCCTGCTGAGGGTAAGGATGGTGTTTCACCCTCACTTGGTGTTGGTGGTTTGCTGTTGATTTCAAGACTTCATCAACATTCATTCAAGACTTCAAGACCTCATTTCCTTCATCCTGGAATTCACAGACTCAGACTCCTGCTGCAGGGGAAACATAGAATTGATTTGTCCCTTATCACAGAGTATTTTGTGACAGTTGCCTCCTTTTCTGCCATCTTTTCTTCTGCCTTAATATCTTTAATAAGTGTTACCATCTGCTTGGTGCCTGGTGTTACACATTGTGAACGGGGCCGGGCGTTTCCGAGGGGCTGTGACGGTGTTGTTTACCATTAGGCGTAATGAAGATTGCTGGTTTTGCCTGGGGCAGGTGGGCTGGGGCTGAAGCATGCACAGAAATGCAGAACATGTGCTGGTCTGAGCTATCTGCTTCTCTCTCAAAAGGAGGCTGAGCGAGCAGCATTGCTTAGTATGCAGGGACTCTTTCTGCTGCCATTCTCTGGCCTCTGGCATGCTTAACCTTGGAGAGGAAGGCACGGCGTGTTGCGGTGCTGCTAGCCGGTCGGAAGGCACTATCCGTTTTACAAGTGATAGGTGCATGTCAGAATCAGCATAATTAACCGGAATGACAATCCTGTTAAATGTGCTCATGCCATTGCGCCAGCAATAAAGCATGTGTAAATTTACAATTAAGGCCTGTCTTTCTTCTGTACCTTGGAGACGAGTGACAAACATTAAGGAGTTGTATGGCATCGGGAGCTGAAGGGAGGTATTTGTCACAATAAAAACATCAGGTGATGCATTTCCCAGATTATCAGGCCTTCTTATGCAAATACTCTCTTTGCTGGAAATTTCAGGCCGAGTATTATATTTCTGATCTGAAAGGTGATATTTCACTTCTTGGATTTCTGTTTTCATTTGCAAGATGGATGAGAACCGCACTGTTCAGCCACCTTGCAAAGAGGTGTTTGCAATAATCCTCATCCTGTATTATACATCAAGCGGTGCTTTCCTTACATTGGCTGCACTGAACTCTGTGTACCCAAAGAGAAATTTTCAGGGACGCTACGAAGCATTTCCCTACCTTGTACAGAGATGCTACAGCTCCTGCTCCGGCGGATGCTGGAAAACATCAGCACGAGCAAGATAAAGGTGATTTAAAGTGTGCCTGTGAGTCAGGCGCTGAACTGACAGCCATCTTTAACCAGCCTGACCCTGGGATGACCCTGAGCTCAGCTGGTTGTGAGATAGTTGGGTCTATTATGGGACAAAGGATCATATGTCTGACAGGATGCAGAGAACACATTATAGGATCACAGCTGAGTAACAGCGCAAGACATAATGTACATTTATTTGATGAACAACACAAGCAAATCTTGCCAAGAAAATTTAATTTCAACTATTTTGTTTATTCCAAGCCAATCTCTTTCTGTCGCCTATTTCAAGAAATTCATACTTGCTAGATTTTTCTCTTCTAGGAATGAAACAGATGATCATGCTAGCAAAATTTATAAAGCTTGCAGAATGCGTGCTGATAAATTCATATAATGGACCTGCACATTTCCATTGTATTTCCTGCTTCCCATGTGGGCTCAATCTGCATCTATTCAGCATTAGATTTCTAACGTCTTTGCCTAAAACCACATATAATTTGGTCAAGCAAGGCTAGGAATGTCAGAATGAATGCAATAGTGAGATGGAGAGAAAGCCATGGGCTTGAAACTGAGTATAGTCTCATATTTGAGTAACTGCATTCACGTGGAAAGTGCCAGGAGACTAAAACTTGGTGTGACAGGCTTCTCGGGAAGGAAGAGAAATATCCAAGCCCCTTTCCATACTGAACTTCTAGGATATTGCAGCAAAGAGTCTAATATCCTCCATTTCAGCATGGGGAGGAAGGTTGATGGAGATGCAGGCAATGATAATCTATAACCTTGCACATAAAAAATGAGACCAACCCTAGCTTCTCTGTGGAGCTCACTGTATGCCGTGAAGGAAAGAAACTGCTCTGTTAAGGCTGTGGGAGCTGAGGCCAGGGAGGGATGGGGCTTGCCCAAGCCGCTCGGGGTTGTGGGAGGATGAGTGCCTTGGTACTCCAGAGGCAGCACGCAGCACCCCAGAAATGCAGTGCTATATGGCATCTGCAGACACCACCAATGAAGGAGAGCAGAGTGGCTGGTCATACCCATGGTGCTGCTGGTGTGGCATGCAGAAGAGGCAGGAGCATCATGCCTGTCTGAGGACAAGTCTAAACCCCCCCAGGATTAAGGCAGGACTATGTCTGCTGGAGCTGCAGGTGGTGCAGAGCCCCAATCCCTCTACTGCCCCAGGGTCCAACTGCACAGAGCAGGAGGCAAAGACTTCAATCAGCACAAGGAAAATCAAGCATTAACCCCCCTACTTCCCACTGTCCCCCGGTCAACATACTGGGGGTGATGAGGGTGTTGGGATGAAGCACAGCACCGTGGGCAAAGCCGAGAGCAGCTCATCACCTCTGACAGCTTCCGAGGGGATGGGGGGTTAATCTGCTTCCCAGGCCCTGCTGTCAGCAGCCACACGTCCCATTGCTCCAGGCAAGCCTGGATCTGGCTCAGAGTCCTGTACAAACAGCTCACTCTTTGCAGAGCTGCTGTGCCGGGTGACCTCTCCTAATATATGACTGGTTTATATGCGGGCTGATTGCTTCCAAAGGGGGGAACAACACAAAGTGATTCAGCGTGACCTCATTAGCTCGGCTCACACTGGTAAATGGATGACCACCATTAGGAAGGCTCTGTCGTGGCAGCGTTTCCATCGTATTACCTGTGGATAGTATCATAATCTTGCTATAACCTGCTGCAAAGATTTATGCACTGTGCTAACTTGCGTACTACAGCTGCTTTCTGTCTTATAAATATTGACTTCTGTGCCAAAAACAACAACTTGGTACAACGGGAATTAATCTTCTGCTTGACTGATGCATCTTTACAGGCCAGTTTGTCTTTAGCAAATAGAGCTCAAGAGAGTTCTATGATTTAGAAAAATACTTTATAAGTTGATCTAAAATATAGGCTGTGATAAGCAGAGGCATCATTAAAGTGACATGGGGGCTATATTTTGCCTTCTAGATTTTCCTGACCGTACCATCTGCTTGTCATCTCAGCTTGTGTGAAATTTTAAAGAAATTGCCAGACTCTGGGTCCTGAATCTTTTCAATATTTCACGGTTTCTCTGATAATTTATCTATCACGCTATCCAAATGGTTTTAATTCACTTGGTTTTTAATAAAAAAAAATCGTTAGAGGACCTGATTTATCAAAACACTTACAGACTTTGTACCTTTTGTCCTCAGCTATAGCACTACAACACCAGGGAAGCAAAATGCATCCCCCATCTGGTGCTAGACACTGGGATGAATTCACAGTATTGCAGGATTCTGGAACTAACAGCAAACAGCAACTTGTGGAGTCAAGGTGCTAAAAATATTAAAAGCCGGAACATTAACTCATCTTATTCGAGATCCTTCTAGGAGGATGTTTGCACTATTGTGACTAAACAAAGATAATTTTCTGTGCAAAGGAAACATTTAAGATATTAGACCTAAGGGTGATCTTACTGTGTTTTGACAACGGCCCTTTTTTGAAGGTTGAATTTTTAGGGCTCCAATTACACATATTTTTGTAAGCCTGTCCATGCTATGCATGAGAGTGAAAGAAAGTGAATACTCCCTGCTGCAGTGGAATTTTGGACTTGACCATGCTGTTACTGATCATATAGAAGTCAGGAAAGTGTTGGGGCTTAGGACCATGCTGACTCAGCTATGTTACCACATCATATGGTCTTGTACTCTGTGGGCCAGATCTGACTGACTCACAGCTGAATTTTATTTGGATGGAGACTTCAGTGTTGGTTCTTGAATGACGTTAATGAAGCACACTTCCACACATCCCTGAGTAGGCAGGCTGGTGGTGGGACTTCCCTGGGATGAAATTCATGCTCCCAAAATGGAGCCGGTCACTGGGTTGTCTCCAAGCCCCTACCTAGGCAGTTGTTTGCTTTGTGCAATGCCATGATGATGCCTTCAGAGCCACTAGCTCTCGTTCTTCCACTGAAATCCTCCTTTATGTATACTGAAATCTGTGGTAAAAACCCCGATAACCTCTTTAGGGTGGAATCAGGGACGGAGACATCTGATCTGGTTGAGGCTTCTACTGGCACGAGGTTTGAGAGATCAAATCCTGGACCACAGCTCCTGTGAAGGTTGAAGGAATCTGAATGGCTCATGTTATTCCACACCACAAGTTAATTTTGCTGTAAGTATAAGGCTTCAATTTATTGGTAAAAAAGACCAAAGGAAAATACTGCAGGCACATAATATGAACAAATTAAGAGTCCTTTAGAAAACTTTCTTGTTATGTAGTGAAATTAAGCATTTGAGTTTTAAATTTGATAAGCTATTAGCTTTTATTTTTTTATGGTTAACTTCCATACTCACTCAATGAATAGGAACTCAGGCAAGTATCACATGTTTGCACTGGCTGAGCTTTATGGCAACCGAATTTTAAAATTTTATGATGCTTATTCATAGGAAATGGAAGTGTCCATGTGCTTGAAATTATGGTGCAGTGTCTTCAAACAATAATTGCTTTTTGTCTCTCCAGGGGAGACAGCCATGTAAGGTAAATTAAGACAGAATTTTAAGGTTCATCTGTTTAAGGGTCTTAGCAATGCAAATATTCCTACAAGGGATAAGAGCATTTATTTTGCGGTCAAGCCTCTAAAAAAACCAATGGAACTGATTAAAATCACTTTCAATTAATGGGAATTGTAATCAATAGAAATATTCATTAATAGAGCTTTGAAAATGTTAACTGAGAATTCAGTTTCTCTTGTGATTATAAGCTCTGCAGTTATTTAATTGCTTCAGGTGTAGAAGTAGGTTCATTCACAATAAAGTGCACCTAATGCAGTCATTTTTTAACACACAGTTCCAAATAGTAGCAATGATTAGATTAAATTAAAAAAAAAAAAAAAAGGGAAAAAGGAAAGGAAATTGCATGGCTGGAATCCTTAAGTGGGTCATAACTAGATACAGATCTTCTGTAAGTGCCTGATAAACCGTGCATCTAATTATAAATATGCCAAAGCACAGATGGGATCTTAAGTAAATACATGTTCATACCAGCATACTCACGGATTTACATGAAGAAAACAAACACATTTTGAACTCTAGGAATGATCAAGGTATAGAAAGTAACGTGGGCTGTAGTTTAGATGTGCTAAATCCCAGACTTCAGATTGCAAGGTAGGAAACCTTATGATAGTTTAGTCTTAATTTTGAATCTAAACCTATGAAGGAGAGGATATTTGCTTAAAGAACCTTCCACGAATGGACACCACAGTAGTAATTCCTGTTGTTCTTTTGTTACTGAAGGGCAAAGCAGACAGTGGCACTTGGGCAGCCTTTCTGGTCTGTGGTACACTAGGCATCAGTGGGAGCTGTAGCTGAAGGCCCTGGACCGGCCATAGTGAAGCAGCAATAATTCCTTCCTACATTTATAAAGCTAAGCACAGGCGTTACTCTGGATTTCAAGAATCAAAGCCTAGCTATGAAAAGCTATCCAGCTTCAAGCCCTGCTGAGTCCTCAGGTAGCAGCTAAACCAAGCCCTGGGACGGCACAATTGCAAGAGAGAGACTTCAGAGACTGTGTGCACGGGGTGCTGTGAGCCCCTCAGGTATCTAGAAGAGTCCCCTTGGTCTAAGAGTTGTCCACCAGAGTGCATTTGAGGTGAGCACCTGTGGGCTGGAGGTTCATCATGGGCATTCACTTAGGAGAGAAAGGGGAGATCTTTTCTCATGCCTCCCTCTCTGCATTCCTTCTCTTGTATCGAGTTCTTGTATATCCTTCAAGGTGAACCTGAATGACACAGCTTGCAGGATGCCAGCAAAAAGTGCATGGAAGGTCTGATCTTGAGCCCTACTCCTGTTGCTCTGGAAAAAGTTGACATTTGATGTCACTGGAGGACAAGACTGAGGAGCAGAATGGGAAGAGAGGCAGGAACCGTATTTCTCCTGGTGCTGGTGAAGTCACTCTTGGCATGTTTGTTTTTTTTCCTCAGTTTCAAGTGTTTGTAAATTCCTCCCAAACTTCTCTAGGGCTGAAAGCTTTGATGCTTGATCTCAGCTCATAAAAGACCTTTTTATTTTTTTCTGCTGAAGGTTTGAGGAAAATTCTTTGATCCAACTTTAAGTCACAGAAGAGTGAGACAACGACACTTTTTACAGACTATGACTTAAAAACAAGCAAGCAAGCAAGCAAACAAAACTAAAAACTAAGAAAAGGGTGGCTGATCTTGATGTCTGAATGTTCTTCCATGAAGACCAATGTCTTAGCCAAGCTGTAGTCCCACAAGCTTCAAGGAATGTTATGCACAGAAAACTTGTGGGTAAAACCTCAAGTTTGAAAAACGCTGTGTTGAGAAACAACTTCTGGGTATGCATTGGAAAATATCCCTTTGAGAAACACAAACAGAGGAAAACCCTCTAGTGCAACGACGTGGGTAGTAGAGAAGAGGTGTGTATGCCATGTGGCTGGTCCCACTGGAACTTGGTGGTCGCGGGGATCTGTCAATGCCTGCAGATGTGCCCCTCAGACTGGAAGGGACTCGCCAACCCCTGCAGCTTCCGGCCTATTTGGAAACCAGTTCAAGCTCTGAATTTTGGCAACTGGCTTCTGCACCCAAGCTGTTCTGAGCAATGGGTTTGCTACTGGTGTTTGCATCATCTAAATACTAAATTTACAGCAAATATCCTACTGTTGCATTTCATCTTCATTTTTAAAATGTGCTGACAATGGCTTTAAAACAAATTTAAATCTTCCAGTGAGTAAAATAGATGATTGAATAAAGAGATGGTGGGAGTACAGCTAAACTGTCTCTGTGGGTCCATAGACACAGATGGACTCAGGTTGCAGTGATTCAGCGATGAGTGGATGCCTGCTTGACTGGACTATGGAATGCCCAAGCATATAGAGCTACCCTTCCTCGTATGCTCTTGGTGAGCTTTAACCTTTTTCACCTGATGGGCCATATAGACCTAGATCCCATTTGAAATTCGAGTACTTACCCTTCATAAATCATCAATTTAAATTTATTTATTTATTTATTTAGCTGCAAAGTGCTAAGCATGTTCTCTTGGCCTGATTTGGCGTGATGACAAATAAAAGCCTATAAAATAGCTGATACCCTGAAATAATACCAGCAGGAACATGTAATGAAGGCAAAGTAATAGTGTTTACAAAATCAAGGCTTATCATGCTGTGTAGAGCAAGGCTCTTATTTCAGCTGCATTCAGATCTGAGCTCTTCTCACTGGCTTTGTCTTAATAACAAGCACACATCTCACACTGGCAAATAGAGCAATCCCTATTGAGAATAATATGCCCGTTGCTGTCATAATGGATCTCTGCTGACACATTTAACAGCTTGAAAGTATACACTTCAGACACTATAACTTACACTAATTAATCTTTATTACATCATTACTGCCTTATAAAAACTAAAAAAGCAGAACCTCTGCAAGAATTTGTCACTGATATTAATGAATATGCCAGACCTTAGTAAAGTTACAGTTAAACTTTATTTTTGTTCAGTGATGCTCTAAGAACCTTGTGCAAACAGTGAGTGAATGAAGCCAGTCAACTGAAACTCTGCTCTCCATCATGGTAGATTATAACCGTAGCGTGTTCTTATCTGATGCTGAGTTACGGGTGCCTGTGTTTAGAATTCAGAGGATTACTGAAGAGATTATCTGATCTGTCAATCACGCTGATATCTTGATGGGTTGGAATACTGCTACAGATTTAGCATAGTGTCTTTGCTCTAATGTTCGTTCTGGATGTCATGGTTAACCAACATCTTAATTACATAAAATAAATAATCTCTCCAATGGCTTGTTATTGCAATGCAAGTCTCAGCAGTGCCATGTAAGCAGAGTCCATAGCTGGGAGTCACTGAGAACTGCAGGGTCCCACTGAAGGACTGCTACAATAAGGAATTCAGTAAGCCTCTCCCATGACGAGTTGAATGAATCTGATTCTTGCCTGCTTTGGAAACTAAATATCCTCAGGCCTGACGAGAGGACTTAGATGACCAGATAGAAAATCCACAGCTTCTCTCATTCTGTTGCCTTGCAGGCCCTGGAGGTTTCACATTGTCTTATTGGCATCTGGGTTAACAGACGAACACATCAATAAGTTCATTCCATTTCTTTACCTCACCCTCTCCATGTTCCTAGAACAGCTATTTGTTCTCATCCCTCTGTCTGTCTCACAAGAGAAGAGGTGTTTTGGTGAGGAGAGAAGGTTTTCCAGGGAGAGATGGACAGACAGCTATATGCTACCTGAGCATTCATGGTATGGAATAAATGGCATTTTGCACTACCAGCTGTGTATGATTGCTTGGAGACAAGGGGGTGGGGTGTAACAATGCTAGGCACCAGAGAAGGGATGTACAGATAGTCTCCAAAGCCCAGTAAAAAAAATCTGATAAGAGGGAGCAAGAAGTTTCAGCACAGCGCTTCTTCATTTACATACTTTAGATTTCTTTGGCTTCTTATCAGTGCTATTTAGGCAACCCCAGGTCTGAAACTGCTGAAAGATCTAACATGATTCAAACATGAAAGTTTTCGTGGTGGCAGCTGCCAGGGCTGGCTGTTCTCCATCACAGCCTGGAGTGGAATTGCAGCAGGATGGTGCCGGTGGGCTAACAGTGCCCCCTCATAACTCTGCAGAGGAAGGGAACATCACTGAAATAGCTGGATCTCTTGGCATTGCTGAGGGAAGCTGGATACATCAAAAAAAGTTATTTTAGGGTACAGCTACATCTATAAGGCTTTTTCAGCATAGAAGATCAGGGATGGTTTTGAAAGGGATGTTCAAAGGGATGGCCGAGTGCTCACTCTTACAGCAACACCGACTCATCTGCACCGTGCATTGCACTCTCATCTAAAATTGCGGATACCTAAAAATCAGCACCATTAATTCTCTGCCCGGGCACTGAAAACAAACACAACAGTTACAGTGGTTAACATATATGGCACATTCCTCTTGATGAGCACAAAGCAGTAGGTGTTGTAAATGTTTTCTGTGACTTTCTGCTACGGCTGAATGCAGACAGTAAGAAATGGACCAGATTTTCCTACAAATAGTGCCCCAAACTCATAGCTAGGCTGGTTGATGGGAAATAAACTATTTCTGAGGAAGATCTGAGAAAATAGCTCCAAGGATGCACAAATAGGAGTTCTAGTAATTGCATTTTTAAATTCACGATCACGCTTTATTTATAGTCATTTTAAGTAGAAGTTCTTGTGTTCCTGTCTCTAGATACCTCTATCTGCATGAAGTGCACTCGGGTATTTGCTTCAAGATTACTCACGCTTATCCCAACAGAGAACAGAAATGATCTGAAATCATAGAATCATCTGAGCTGGAAGGGACATTTAAAGTTCACCTAGTCCAACTCCAATGATCAGCTACATGTGTATACATGAGAACAGGCACAGCCAGGCAATCAAAAAGTTGGGAAGTCATTAGCTGGATAAGATTTAGAAGGACATGTGGCCAAAATGCAAGAAATTATTCGCAGTTAGCATTAAATTAATTTTTTGGAGCATTTTTCTAGTCTATCTTAATGTGTTTCTCATTGAACTTTTGCTGGCTATGCCTCATATGCGTAACAAGTCCTGTGTAACTGAGACAAAAGCAATGATCTGTAAATACAAACTGTGCCCTGTGACAGCTGCGACTTAAATGCAAGAAAGAGGAGGAAGAGCTACAAAGTTTGTTTCACCTCATTGCTACATTCCTGGAACAGGAGAATGACTGGTGGAAGTAGCACACTTTCCTCTGATCCTTACTGTGCAGTGGGCTGCCTTGCTTTACCATTTGCACATCCTGGGCCAGATCCTTTCCTACCAGAAGGTCACTGTGGTCTGCACATCAAAAAGTAGTTCTAAACTGGAGAGGAAAAAGCCCCCTGTGCTTCTTACTTTGGACTCAGTAACACCAATTGGGCAAAGTGACCTTGCATGCACATTATTCAAAATGATGTGCATGCCGTGTTGGTCCCAGTTCAAAGAAACAGCATCCTGCTTTAAAAATAAAACGGTAGAAATTGGTAATTTAACGGCATGTAATAAGCAGTTTTCAGCTTTCCCTGCTGTGAATCAAGTCCATTTCTTCCTGTCTTAATCAGGATTTTATTTAAATAAGTTTCATTGTGCCACAAGAAACAAAATTGGCAACTCATTCTCTTGCAATGGGTTTCACTGTCTGTGGCTCCAGCTTAAAGACTCTCAGCAGTGCTGGCAGAATTGAATTTTGCAGCCCCAACATGGGAGGGCTGGGCTCATCCTAATGCTGGACAGGAAGGACAAAGGAAGGGCTGGAATCGAGGAGAGCCTTGGAGAGCCAGCCTTGCTCCTCCTGTGCCAATGGGGTGGGACATCTGCCACATCCACTGATTTGGCTTTCTGGGGCTCTGCTGTAGATAAAGCAAAGCTATTTTTCTGTTCCTACCAGTCATCTGCCCGAGGTAGCTGCTGACTTGCCAGCGGCAGTGCCAGCTGTGGTTGTTAGCTTGTCACATTGAATGCGATGTGGAAGGCAGAACAAACCGAGGAGCCACTCTCAACCGCAGCGGGAGAGAGGCTTCGATTGGCAATGTGCCTTTGAAACTGCCTTTCCCCCAGTGAAAGGCTGGCTGTTCTAGCTTACTGCTTTATGCAGGTATTATTTTCCCCTCCTGCAGCACCGCTGTGAAATGTGTGCCTTGCCTTTGAACTTAAAGATCAGGATAAATTCTCCACTTCATCAGAGTTTGACTTATGTTGAATAGGACTAAAGGGAAAGAGGCAGCATTAGTTTGATCCTGGGTGTAATTTAGATTTACTGAGAAGTGTTAGGCCATGGGTCTGTCATGTCCTCTGCTTGACAGCCAGCCTGAACACCAGCTCTGCCTCCTCGGCTGTTCCTTGCCTGTAGGATTTTCCCTTCCTGGAGGGAAGACTCCACTGCCCATTGCTTACCAAAAATGGCGAGGCTTGAATGAAAGCAGAGTTGGAATTCAAGGAGTTCCATAAGCTACCCAAACTTGAGGAGTGTGGGATTGTGTGGGTTTGAGTGGTATTTTATCAGTTCTTATTCTTCTGACTTGCTGTTTTCAGACAGCAGGAAGCAAAACTTGTCTTGGTCCTAAATTGGTTGATATGGCCTTGTTGGGTTAGGACTGCCCCAGTTTAACCAACAAGATGGCCTAATCTTAAATCTATATACAAATTTTCAAAAGAAATACAGAGTGTGGTAAGCTTGGGTTGAGGCTTGCTTCTGTTACCAGAAAGGAATAACATAGGTTCCTTGGGGCCAACATAGCCTGGAGAAATAGGAGTAACCTTCTGGTGGCTTCTGCGGCATCAGTTGTGGGAGATTTTTTGAGCGCTTCGGAGGAATCTCTGGCCTCCAACTCTCCCATCATCTCTGAAAGGAGTGGTTTAGGGCAAGAAAGAATGACCCAAGGTGGATGTTGCATATGGATCCTTCCTAAAGCTCTGGTATCACTCGCCATCAGCGCAGGCAAGATGTGCAGTTTACCCTTAGGCTAGTGACTGCTGTGTCTTAGGAGCGATCTGGGGGTCAAAGCATTTTTGGGAGCACCCAGGTTGCTACTGCTCTGGGGACAGTCAGCTGGGAACCGTCGATCCTTCCTCCATGAACAGTTCTCCAGCTTGCAAAGTATCCTGATGAATGTTTGAAACACTTAGTTATGTCCTTAAATGCTTAGGTTAAAGCAGTAATTGTAGCTAATCGCTGAAGGGAATAATTAGACACTTCTAGATATCAGATGGCCATAACACAGTAATACCTGTCTTGTCACATTTTATGGTCTAGCGACGTGATGAAGGTTTTGAAGGTAATTGAATGGCAGGCATTTGGTAGAACAGCCTGTGATTAAAGGAGCAAATAGCCTAACAAGCGTGGTCAGGTACAGTGTGCGTTTCAGCTTCTCATTTTGCTGAAGGCCAAAAATTTATGCTACACCCAGTGGCTACTGACTCTCTTCAGACCAGGTACATGCAATAAAACTGGAATGTTAATGGGGCTGACTGCAAGCCCTTAAAGGGTCTGTGTCCTTGCAGGTACTGGCTGTGCCTTATTCTAAGTCGTTTCACTCTTGAATTTTAATTTAAACCAGACTAGTTGAAATGCTTATGGGAAGGAATTAATATAAGAGGCAACATGTTTTGACACATACTGAACATCCTCATTTCAAAGTGAAATCCAGCTCTCATATTTTCCTGCAGGTGAGATGACATAGCAAATATTTTAAAGTAGTGCCTGTGGTCTATGAGAAAGGCATTGCACTAATAAATGTGGAAGGATGCCAGCATTGTGGAATTATTGACAGGTCTGATGCAAAATTCAATTTTTCCAATACCACTCCAATGAAACAGAACGGATGGGATATCAGACTCTCAGGGTCTGTGATTGCAGGTACATCACTCACGGAACGCCCTCCCAGCCGTGCAGCAAAGTGAGAAAGGCCAACGTTACACTTAAAATCACAAGCTTGCCAGTCCTTTTTCTGCATCAGGTAGGTGTCTTACTACCTGCAGGATTAAATCTTCTCTCTGTAAATATTTTTATAATCTGTCCTGCCCCTGGATAACCAGAGTAGGGATCCTTTAAACTTGGGAACAGCTCAAGGAGTAACTCCCAAGGAAATTGTTTAAATGTCAGCTGCCTCAGCTCAGTTTCCCAAAGGTATTTATGGTCTAACTCTTCTGTGGCTAAATTTCCACCAAGGCCAGAGGGAAGCCAAAACCCCTAAAGGATTTAGGTTTCCAGATATCATTCTGAATTTGACCTCTAGCATCGTAAAGTCTCTTGTTGAGTGGCATAAAATGTTTCCTGCTCTCCAGAGATTAAGCATATTGGCTATCTACACTAATCCCCATCTGTCAAAAAACAACAAAAAAAACCAAAACAAAACAAAAAAGAGAATGAGCTGAGCTCAGTAGCTGGAAAGCAAGTGTCTCTCCAGCGTAACACTCACTCAGTGAACCTTCAAGCCAAGCTATGCTTGGAGGTTTGCCACATCTTCTGTTTTCTCATGGACTGGATGTTGACAGCAGTTGAGATCCTCATATTGCCCAGACTCTCCTGACATGAGAACAGTACAGTGATTACAGATTAAGGGTGTTGGTTACATCTGTTTCAGGGCTGCTCCGCTCTCTCTGCTAACGAGCTGAACTGCCCCAGGCCAGTTCCCTGTTGTTTGTGGCTCTCCTACCTTTTCTCACACTTGCTCAGGAGGCAAAGCACAGACACTTGTTCTGCGTGGAGGCTGGCTGCCGAGCATATCCTTAGCAGCTCATGTCACCAGATGGATCAGCTGGATTAGCACGTGAGGCTCTTGCAATGGATCCGTAGTGTTGGCAATAATGGCAGGAGGGACAGATATAGTCCTGGTGAGTTTTGAATATGATTAAATGCACACTGGCTTAGGGGTGTGTGACCTACACAAGTCCGTGCTCGATAGCTTTTGCCCTATGCCTTGACTTTTAGGCTCCCCTGAAAATGATGGGTTTATGTTTTTACTGAAATGCCACAGCCTTCCTGCACACATCCTCCTTTTAAAATTAAAACGAGTAAGCAGGGACCAAAAGTCTATACACTTGCCCCCATCAAATGAGGGCATGGAGCAAAAAATAGAAGAATGAATAAAAAAGTGAATAAAGTTTAGAAACATACGAAAGCAGAAGTAATGGGGGAATCTATGGAGAGAAAATAATACATGGAATCTGATGATAAGTATCTTGGCTTATTTTTACACGAACTGTTTGTCTCTTTAAATAACTTTTTTTTTTTTTTTTTTTAAAAATCTTTTAGGAAAGACAATAATCTAACTTGTGGCATAGTGCAAAGGAGAGGTGAGCTTGGGGAGGAGGGCCAGAAACAGCTGATGTCGATGCTCTGCAGTCGGGTTTTGTTGTAGTGTCGGCTTCTTCCTGCCTCCCCTTGCTGTTGTGCTTGGATAGTACCTCCTGCAGGGAGGGGCAAGCGTGCTGGTCAAGGAGCGGCTTGCAGCCTCCTGTGGCCTCAGCTTCTCAGAGTACATTGTCCTTGCAGGCCATTTGTCACCAGCCTTACATTTAGGATGAAATAAATGAGGCATTTAAGTGAACTTTTCCCATCTTTTCAACTCTCACTTTATTTGAGCCAGCACAATCGGGCAGTGTTGAGTTCTACACTCAGGAATATAATCTACAGAAGTCTTCAGTCTGGTGGCAGTGCCAGGATGTTTAGCTGGGGCTTAAAACTCACTAGGTCCCAGCTTATTTTAGCCTTGTTCTCTCCTGCGTGGGATTAGAGTGCCTCTGCTGTCAAAATTACTAATAGACCCCTCCGGCAGAAACTGTTTCTTCCGCGATGATATGTACCGTGCTACTTCACATCTGGAGTGCTGCAGGGCCGCTCTTTTGGCTACCTCTCACTTTGTGGGGAGAGAGACGGAAAAATGACTGTCTTTGCTGGTGCACCTTCAACATACTTTGGTTCAGTTTACATTAAATACCCAGGAGTGAGGACAGAATGACAGCTACTGTACTGTGTGAGCTGCCCAAAGGTAGACTCTGTTAATACAGAAGTTAGACAGTGTGACAGATAGATGGGAGATAAGCAAAAGGCTATTATCCCAAGGTAAAGTTATTTCAACATACTGCCAATAACCCCTACATATAATTTGGATGAGAGGTGGGAAAGGCATGACTTCAGCTGAGATCCCTTGACTGCCATCTACACCTTTCAGTGAGGCTCTGACACTTTATCAAAGAGGGGTGAAAAAAAGAAAGATCAGTCTTTATATTCTGGGCAGATGTCCAATAAGAAACTCTAGCAGAAGATTAAAGTCTTTAACATGAAAGAGAGATCTAGTGCAATGTGTAATATCTAGCAGTTCTAAAAATAAGCGTGTTTGTCAAGTCTGCAACAATCAGGCTGATTGCTAGCTTTGACAGTATGACATACAGCTTGCAATCTGGCGCAGGGCAAAAATGTTATTCAAATATCTTCACAGTCAAGCTGGCCTTTGCATTGAGGTGGGAGAGACTGTACCACAGGCCAGGCTGGATGTACCTAGCTCCTTTCTCCAGCTGTAACACCCTATCTCACAGTGAGATGAGGAGGGGCTGGAAAGGCAATTTCTAAAGTGCATTAAAAAAATATTCCCGCCTGATCTTGAAAGTCTGAACAGAAGATTCTAATTGTTCCTGGCACGCCTGTGGGAGCATCACATGTGGAGACTGAGTTGTTCAGTTGGCCGTTGGGAAAAGGAGAAGGATAAGCCAAGAGAGATGATGGTCTTTCAGCAAACAGTGTCAGAGCTGGGCCTACAACTGCCCTGTGCCCCTAGACACTGAGAACAGATAATGGGTCAGAGAAAGAGCTGTGCACAAAGCATAATTTCTTGTACACTGATTGATTTCACAGGGTCTTTGCTTCTGAACTCCTCTGTGAGTAGGAAAGGAACATTGCATCAGTTTCAAAGACAGGGATGGGATTTGGGAAGGAAGAAAACTGAGGAGAAAAAGCCGTGCAGCTTGACCGTAGCCATAGAGTGAACTGATGTACAAAGTAGGAGTCACATATAGAATTGCTCTCTTCCAGCTTGTAGGTGTGGTGAAGGAGAAATAAATATAAGCCCAGGACACTGAACAACCTACCAGCCTATGCTCAGAAAGCAGCCCTATGTTGATGGCCACAAAACTGAACAGTGGCCCTCAAAGGACTTCAGCTTACTTTCTAGGAGCGAGCTGCTGTCTTTAGGCTGCAAAGAGTCCCTCCATGGCAGCACTCTGCTCCTGAGCCAACACAGAGCTCCTCTGAGCGAGGCATCAATGCACCCACACCCCTTCTGTAGACACTGAGCCCCAGCCAGAGCTGGACTGAGACCAAGATCGAACTGGATGCCATAATAAAGGAGCCCCAAAACAGCAAGTGTTTGTTCTGCCTGACAAGTAGGATTGGCTTCATTTGCTCTTTGAAAGGAAAGAGGTTTTAAAAACTCCAGCTTTCATCTCTTCCTTACTGGGGATGAAATGGGGCGGTCAGTGGTTTCCAAAGAGTCCAAGATCTGCAGTGAAGTCTCTGGGTACAAAACTCTGACATCCCATTCCCTGTCTCTCCTGGCTAACCTTCCTGTGCACCCCATGAGCTCCACACTTGTAAACTGCTCCTTTCATTTCCAGGTGTCCTTCTGATCTCCTCTCCAAGGTATGGGATATTTTTTTCTGCTTATTTTTCTTTCCATGAAGCCAAACACTGAAATCTCAATGTGAACATAGTATTAACCTCACTAAATCTTGTTTTAGGCCAAAGGAACAGCCACATGAATTGCAAAGCTAATGTTCTTCAGCACCTCATTAAAATCCAGGACAGCTGACTGCGGATGCTCACATGACCAGAACTGCAGGCATTTGCAACCCTTCACTTTAATAAAATTCTGGAATACTTTAGTAAAACATTGCAGCTCCACCCGCTCCCCAAGACACCTCTGGGGTTTGTGAGCCTGAGGAAAGAAAGCATCAGGCAACAGAACTATTTCTGGGTCTGGCAGGCGTCCTCTGATAACAAATAGTTGCTTTGATTCCTGCAGCTTTTTTTCTTCTTTTAAATGCAGAACCTATGACTGCATATTTTCTTCCTGGGGCTAAGCAGCGATGGTTCATACCCACTACTGCACATCATCTTCTGGAGCAAATATCTTCTCATGCTCCCTTCCTGAGAAAATAAAACACAAGCTTTGTTGTCTGTGGCAGGTCCTGTTTTTATGTAAATTGACTAGGTTTGGAAAAAGGCAAAGGTTTTAGGCAAATACAGTCACAGAGGGCTGGCTTAGTGTCTCACTGTTTGTCCCTAGGGCTAGACTGGATGGGGAACGCCCAGTTTCACTTAGAGGTGGGACAACAGAGTTAGTTCATGTGCTCCTTAACTGTTCCTATGCCAATTCACAAGGCTGTTGCTTGTGCTGTTGAGAGCACATCCGTCTCTGATGGAACTGCAGGGAATTATACTATGCTTGTTATAGGGAGAGGTGTTGGATATACTGGTCCATTACATATTTTGAAGTAGTGCAGAAAGTTTATGTAATGAGAAATGACCTTCTGGTAGCATTCTGAGTGAGAACTGGGAAAGTGTTCCCATGCACAACGTGTCCAAAATGTTTCTGGTTTCTGGGAAAGCCTTGTCCAATTCCTCTTTATAAGGTAAGGAATTAGATCAATAGCTATAATTTACCTGCTCACTCACCCGTAAGTGTGAATTGCAATTCCATACCTCCTTGACCCTAAAAAGATATGTATGGGTTTAATGACTCTAATTCAGATGGTATTTTAGCCACAGACACTGTTGGCAACGGCAGCGTTTCTTGCATGGCAGGATAAGGGTTCATTACCCTGGGAGAGCAAATCCAAACCCATACCTAGGAACAGATCCAACGCCAGTCTAGCCACACTCCAGCAACCTGCTTCAGAGTGTCCAACCACTTGAGCAATGCTGATTGACGCCCCGTCAGTGATGTGTTTTTTGGGATCACAGCTGTTACCCTGGGCTCACCAGGAGGATTGGCATGTGAAGCTTTCAGGAGGGAAAGAAAGATCCTGTTCTCTGCCAGTTTCAACACTGCTGTGTGATGTGTAGGAGGCAGCAAAGCATGTCCAGAAACCAGCCAAGCTGGAAGAACAGCCAAACGTTTTGTGAGAGTGGTTCCTGCTTTCAGCTGAGCAAAGGCACTAATGTTTCCTCAGTGCATTATTTCTGACATTTAAAAATGTCATAAAAATTCAGTAAAACCTGGCTTTATTACAGTTGGTATGAATTTCGTCAGTGATTTCAGTGGAGCTAGAATTTTACCTTGGGCATACAGACTGACAAATTAGCTATAAAAATTTACCTATTTAAACTTACTCCAAAACACTCTTGTAGACAGGTTTATGATATGAGATGTAAGATCATATTGCCAGTTAAGCTGAGTCATATGCTGAAAGCCCTTTCAAATTTAAGGCATGATACTTGGGAATAGGATGACAGCCCATACCATTCCACTCTTTAGTAGCACATAATAGAGCAAGTGCCACCTGTTACAAAAGCTGTCAACACTCTATTCAGTGGAAGGGTGATTGAACAATGAAAAACACTTGTCTGATCCACTCAGAATTTATAGTGATATGCTTCTGAGTTCATTTTGTTTCTTAACTTTAAGAAAACATATAAACATGAATGCATCTATCTACATCAATGACCTTTGCCCCTGAGCTGGCAAATTTATTTTGCTTTTTTATGTATTCTTGCAAACATATTATTCCGTATCTACTTGCACAGTTGCTTCCTCCATAACATTTCCCTTAATCACCTCTTTCATACATCATATCACCGAGTTCCCCCAGTCTACAGGAAATAACATGCTCAATCTCACCAGGATGAAGTTGGTATTGCAATTTTTTTTTCCCAGTTCTTCCTTTCCTCCCCTGTTTTTTTTTTAGGTTAAGACAAGCAGTGTCCAGCCATGCTGTATGAGCAGGACATGTGGTGGGGGCTGGAGGTTATTCCTTCCTGAATAAGAGCCTTGGAAGGTCACCTCCTTTTTACCAATCCTGATTGCCATCGCAAGAAAGATGCGTATGGCTAACTTCCATTTTCCCGTGCTGTCTTGGCTTAAGGAGAGTATTTTTCTCTCTTACTTATAAATAATTTTACCTGAAGGCTTTGTGTGAATTGTGCCAGATGAACCTTGTTTGTTAAGGATACTTAGCACAATTACCATATAACACCTGTTTTGTTATGACATTTCCCACACATACAATCAATCCACTGTAGTCACCCAGAGCCTGAGGATTCACTTCACTTCTTAAGATTTGTTTCTATTTGTTTAAATAAACATTTAAAGCAAAGCAAAGTTGAAATCCCATTTGATCAGGTTCTGGTAAGTAATTTGAAGAGTTGCATTGAAAACTGGGGAGACCGCTGAAGTGCATTTCTCCTCATCCCAGGCTGCTTGGAGAAATGAGGATGGTTGAGATGCAGGTGACAGGAGGGACTACTGCTTAAGCCACCATCTTGCAAAGACTTTCAAGCAGGTGTACTCTTAGGGCTGACCAGGACTAACCTGATGTCCTGTTTCCAGTGCAACTGTCTGAAATACTTGCCAAAACCTGATCCATAAGCCCAGCCGTGTCTGCACCATCACACCACGGTGCTGCTGACTACATGTGAGCCCTAGTTGCCTCTGTGTGTCCTCTCGAGCCATGTCAGAGACTCCTGCAGCTTTGCTCTGACACATGCAAGACATCTCCTTCAAGGGAGGAGTGGAAGGTGGAGAAGGTGCTGGTGGGCAGGCCACGTCCTGCCTGCACATGCAGGCCCAATGCAGCTGTTACAGCTCCAAAGGGCCAGGAGGCCTTTGATGTGTGGATGCCATCAGTGCTTCCACCTTCTTGGGCACTTCTGAAGACGTGGAAGGGAATTTCAAGGGATTTTTCTCTTGCAACTCAGCCCATTGCCCTTTGTGACGTGTGTGAGGGAGTCAGGCCATGCACCCATTGCTCCTTGTCCTGCTGCCATGCACCTCTGTGAAGAGCCTGCCTCCATCTTCTCGATAACTCCTCTGAAGGTACAGACAGGCTGCTGTTACGTCCTCCTAAGGCCACCTCTTCCCCAGGTGGTACAGGCCCAGGTCTCTCACCCTCTCCTCACTGGGAAAATGCTCCAGCTCGAACCGTCTCAGTGGATCTCTGCTGAGCTTCCTCCAGCTTATCCATGTCTTTCATTTATTAGAGGGTCTGACACAGAACTTCATATGTCATTTTCTTCTACATCAGTTTGATTTATAGTGTATTAATTTATGAAACCTTCTGATTTCCCCTCCCCACCCCAGAATCAGAAAGCTTCAAAGTTATTTCCAAGATGAAGACTTATTTTTCCAAAAGTTTACTGAATCACTCTGGAAAACTCCATCAAAATGCCAGACTTCTGCACACAGTTATTTTTCAATTATGAAAAAAGATGCTTACATGGAAAGATGTGTCACTGCAAAAGTTGATGAAGCTGAAGCAGTTGTTATATTAAGATTGAATTCTCTGAGGGTTGGATTCTTATTTCATAGAAATTGGCATGCCAATGCACCGCTAACTGCAGCTGACAACCAGATCCTGAATAAAACCTTGTAATTTAAAAAGTATAAATGGATTCAAAAAATAATCAGGAAAAAAAGTCATGAAAAGAAAGCCATCAGGAATAATTCCATTACAAGAAAACGTAGGTGCAGCCTTCTGCTTAGTAGGGCTTGCTGGATACTAAAAGGATTTACTGAATAAAAATGTTTGTCCTCAACTGATAGTCTTCCCCAAACATTTGAGCAAGGCTGGGCAGAGCTATGTGGACCCTTGGTCTGGCACAGGCCTGTCATTGATTTTTGTACTTTACTTACAACTAACAACATGCAAGCCATCATCAGTCACACAGCTCTTCCTTACCCAGCAGAGGCTACTGTATTTCCCTGATTTTCAGATGAAGTCATGCATAGCTTTATTTACATATATCTTGTGAAGTACAGCCTGTGGGATGTAAAGCATCACTGTGCCTAACTTCTGTAAAAATATCAATTTAAGACACCCCAAGTGACATCAGTCACTAAGAAAAATGCATTTGAAACGTCTGTGCTCTGACTTGTTTTTGCACAAGAAATCACATACCACTGATGCACATTTTGTTTTGAACTACAAACTTCAGACTTTTTGCTCCCTGCAAGGCATAGTGAGCTACCACTGCTGAGCAGTGTGGAGGATTTAGCAGGCGCAGTTAGCAAAGAACCCCCTGGAAATCCCATCAGTGTGTCAAGGCTGATGTTATTGATGTATATGGGGAGACTTCTCATTCCAACCCCTGCTGCTCCTTTAGAAACCCAGAGGATTGTTAACATGGTTAGAGAGAGTTCATGAACTCTGCTCTGTATGAATGCAAAGTATCTGGAACATTGATATGGAAGTGGAGACTCTCTTGCCTTTGTTTCTATTCATGTTCCTTTACATAATATTTTAATGATTAAGAACCAGATTTGGCCCTCTGATATGCCTGCTGACTCCTCTGAAGTCACTCGGTTGTTACCAAACACAGAATTTAATCCTGAATTTTGTAAAAATGAGGTGATAAAAAGCACAGCACTCCTAACTTTGTAGAATTTTTAAATAAAACTGTCATTTTCACTTTCACAATCATCTATTGTTGATTCTACTAAAAAGAAAAAGAGAAAAGGAAGTTTAAAAGACACAGCACAACGCCGTGGATCTGGCTTTTGTGATGGAGGCATAAGCATAGGGTAAATTCCTTATTAGTTTTTCCACTAGGCAAGTGAAGGTGGAGTGTGACCCCAGTGAAGGATCTCTTCCAGCATCCTCAAGGACACAAATGGCTTCTAGGGTGGCAGATGGGAGGCCACTTTGCCCCAGCAGCCAGAGGTTCACAGTGGGAGCTGAGCTGTGCCATCCGGACGTACACTGCAGCTTCAGAATTTCTCTGGGAGTGCCAAATTGCTCATTGAGCCACTGGTGCAGTGCGAATCACTGAGGTGACCATGAGGTATGACATGAAGCAGGGAGATGCAACAGTCAAAGCCTCACTTGAGAAAAATACACTTTTTGCTGGACTAGGTCCAACTCACCACCTACTCCCAGCCTGCCATCAGCCACATCTGCTGCCTACCCTCCCTATCCAGAGAGGTTCAACAGGCCTTGGTAGGCTACATCCCATCCTTTACCCATAGCATGCTCCCACTTCTTCAGTCTGGCCTCACTTACTGGCTGAGAACTCCTGAAAGGGAGGCAGGTTGATGGTCTAACCATACAGACGCTTCCTAAATTGCCTGTATACAAGGCACTGTTAAAATTCCCCTTTCTCCCCCGTCACCCTTCCTTTTTTTTTTTTTTCTTTTTTTTTTAGTATAGCTTTCTCTTTTTGACAGCTTGGACTCCTTGATATTCAGTGGGCCAAATTCTGAGAGTACAAAATTGATTTAGCTTGCATACAAAAGGTCATCTTATGCTGAGCTCTGAATTTGAGTTTCTTGGTACTCTAAAATTATAGGATGAGTTATGAAATGCACAATAGCTGCTAAATAACTTTTAACACCTCACGGTTATAACTAATAAAATGTTTACAGCTAGCACATAATTAAGAAAACTGCTTGATATAGCTCCAGGCTGTAGATCACTTAGGAAGAGCACATACATATTGCAGCAGCAATCTAGTTTTCATCGAGTGTTTGTTCACAATAATAGCTGGGGAAATCACTTAATTTTCACAGCTAGTACACTGAATAACTTACAGAAGACAATGAGATGGGGCTCAGACATGGAGAAAAGAGGCATCTTTGGCTGTCCTCATCTTCCTGATGGTAGTCAGCTTCGGCAATCGAGTCAAAACTCTGCAACTGCATGGCAGGAATTTCTGTAGCACCACTTTTTCTTGAAAAGTGATAGGTATATGCCTCTGAGCCCCTGTGTTGATCCTGACGTTACGTTCTTTGTGTGGCTGGGCTCTCCTGGCCCATACTGGCACAGGTAGCCAAAAGAGAGCCTTTCAGCTGCGGCAGCTTTCATTTAATGCACAACTGAATAAACCCAGTGGACCAGACGCAAGGTAAATGCCTATCTCCAACACACCTTCTCATTTTGCTGGCTTGCTTCATGCACTTAGGTATGGAGGAGTTCAGCTAAAAGATTTTGTTTGAGACTGAAACCACATGCAGTGATTTCAGATGTGATGGCTGGTGAAAATGTTAGGTGATGTAACATGATACTACGTTTTCTCTGTAGTAGGACAAAAAGGAAAAAAAATATTGGTAACAACTATGGCACAGTAATTTGTTCAAACTAAGTGCTAGAACAGCAACGCGTCTACTGCCACCACCAAAGCCCCAGTCCCATGACTCATATTTTGGAATTGAAGCCTGACTAAAAACACTGACTTTTTGCACCTGGAAAATGTGTAGCCAGATGAACGCTGAGCAATATTGCCGCTTTTGATTAGCTCTGCCCAATGATAAGCCGTAACACTTCTCTATTTTTATTCTGTTTTTAGTAGACGTTTATTCTGTGACACACTCTCTTGCAGTGTAAACTTACCTGTCTCCAACAGAAATAAAACACATTTCAACCAGCTACATTTTGCCACTAGACATAACATTGCTCTGCTTATACTGTCAGTGGTCCTGTCATTTTTTCCTGGAGTGTTGTATGATATTGTGCTTCTGGGTCCTGCTATAACAAGTGAAGTCAGGAATTTCCTTCTCAGAGCGAAGCCTTCATTGCTGATGGCTTTATTGACATGGAGATGACGGCTAAGGGTAATGTATATTAAAGGCACAGCAGTCTGCTGGGATTGGTGACGGTCATTCCTGAAATGCTTAATATGATCACAAATTTTTCGTTGTTTTGTCAAGAAAGAACATGCTTTGTTGGAAGGCATCCTAATTTCAAGAGTTCAGGCTTGAACTTAGCTTTTAGACATGAGGGTACACTGGCTGACTCCTGAAGTTCTTCATTGTGTCCAGATCCTCTTGCTTGGCAAAATAAGTAGAAAAGGCATCATGGTCATTTTTAGGTTTGGCTATAAGGGATTTCTCCTCTTAGCAGAAATTCAGTGCACATGGGTGCAAATCTGCAGCAGATTCCAAACACGGTTCTCTCATTACCTCCAAGAAGGGAGAACAAACCTACTGTCTCTTGTGGGCACCCAGCTCCCCCCAGGTGATAAGAAGGATGTGGGTACCTTGAGTATATGCCAGTGGGAACATGACACAGAAGCCCTGGTTGTGCAAAGGCAGTCCATTCAGAGAGACGCTGGCAAGCAAACCTTTATCTCTGTTCTTTCATTGTCTTAAGACAAAAAGCCCACTGAGATAATGCCTTACGACTGATCATTGATACTCTGCATTACGATTAAGTTAAAGAATGTGTGATGTTATTTTATGTGGCTATAATGTCCGTGTCTGAGCTGCAATTTCTGTGCTCTTTGAGGTGACATGGTTGGTCTCTGTGTATTCTCTCCATGTCTCAGACAGGGAGCAGATACTGCATTTGATCATTCAGCTGGAATATAAATGACTCTTACTGTTTCTGATGCATAAATCAGAATGGATCCCAGGTTATTCATCAAATGTTCCAGAGCAATTCTTAAATGTAGCGATGTGTGTTCACCCACGCACTCCTTGCTGTCCGGATAGGAATCATCCTTTTAATACACTTGAGATTGAACTTCTCAGAAAACTTTTTTTTTTTTTGCTAGCTTCTAGCTGTTCTGTGATCAGCAAATAAAGGATTAAAGAAAAGTTCTTGCTGTTTTATCACTGAAATCACGACTACTATCTCACAAAATTAAATTGCATGGACAAAAGTCCAATGGCTTGGAACTTTGAAACATAACTTCCATACAAATTTTCATTTCAATTTCTCGTCAATAATTCTCAGAAGATGGCTTCATTTCATTGCTATGTCTTTATGAAGGACATTTTCTTAAAAATCACAAATGTTTCAGGGAACCAATGTTTATTTGCACATATAAAATCTTAGTATGCACTCTACATGATTATGAATGGCTGTCACTCATGTTTCGTTCCAGTGGAATTACTGGTGAGACTATGACTAATAAAATTGGTTGTGAACCAAAATTCAATAACAGCAAAGTTAATTACATGTTTGCAAGAGTATAAACTTACAGTTTGATCAATATGTAAATTCTGACCTTCAATGGTCTTTTCAGCCTTCTTTTAAGCTTTTAGTCTTGCAGAGATTAACTTAACTGCCTAGAACTTCCTTTTATGAAGTTACCAGAATGTGAGAATAAGGATTTTCAAATGCTAAGATTATATTTTTCAGAAATTTTTAAAAATGCAAATGGTATGTATGCTGTAAGTATTCATTAATCTGAGGAGCAGTGTTAAACTAATACATATTTAATCTAAAAAGAACAGATATATAACATTTTTGATATTTCTTTTCATAAGAATTATGTAATTAACTCTTTTAAAATAGCATGCTTGAAACGCATTGCTTGAGACTCCCATATGAACTGAACAAGAGTTTTGTGTAAGGGATAGCTGTAGAATCAAAGCATTTGTGAAGTTATTTGTCTCCCAGGGTCTGCCATCGTAGCCTTTATGTATCAGTGATCCTCTTTCCCTGACCAAATGATTGCTTTTTAAGCCAGCTTTCCCAAAGTGGATCTAAAGATGCCAGAGCACCTGGTTTTATACTGTTTCTGCTGAGGAATCTATTTCTCTTTCAGGTTAAACAGGCCGATCATTCTCTATATTTAAAATTGCTGTGGGTGCTATAAACCTTTATTACACCCTTTATTCAGGACAATCAAGAAAACACATTTTTGGATACATAACATTTTGGTTTAGCTCTAATCTGATTTTAGGATGACATGTTGTTTGAGCGAACGGTTTGCAGAATACTGCCAGCTGCACCATGACAATTCACTGAAAAGTACATTGTTTCTATCTAGACATTCATCATTTCAGGGAAATCTGTATGACCGCTGGGCTGGTTTTGTGTGTTACGTTTATGTCCTCAGAGCCAATACGGAGTTACAGTGACTGTAATAGAAAACGAAGGAAGTCCTAGCTCAGACATGATTACACCCTACTATGTAATATGAGGCTCTGTTTTTCTGGAGGAGTTGTGGTTACAAAGAAAACCACAAAACCAAAACAGTTGGATGCTTTCTAGCATGTTTGGATCGAGTGGCTTCTGCAGTACGGCATACGTGCTCCTGTTCAGCTCTCTGACAGCTCTTAGATGCTGATGTAGGTTGCTTGATGGACATAGAAAGAACTTCTCTCAGTGTTGTTTAATGATTATTCCTTCAGGAAGAACACATCTGATTGGGAAATTAAATGGTACGGCTCATCTAACTGCAGCTTTGCCACTGGAGCCTCCCTCTGCAACCGAATGTCCCGCTGTTTTGAGACTCATCAACAGGTCCCATCTGTTCCTCTTCTGCTTTGTGACCAGCTTTGTTAGTGCTAGAGCAGAGGAACTACCAGCCCCTTCATTTTAGATGGCCATGGGAAAATAATTTTTCTCACGATCTAAACCAATATTCTCTGATATTATCAACGTTACCCGGGAGATTCTATATGCTTCATGCAATTCATTCCTCGATTTCTGCCCTGTTGGAACAACAGAATCACTGAAGAGAATAATAATAAAAAATCCGTAATTTGCTTTAATGTCAGTAGTCATTCCAGGCCTGACTAAAGTTGGAATAATGTTGCATAGGAAAAGGCTTTTTAATGTACAAAATTATAACGTCATACACATCACGGGATCATAGCAGGTCAGCCTGTAATGGCATGGAGAGCTTACTCCAGATCCCAGCCTAAGAGGTGCTCTTTAGAAGGAGGCCTGATCTCCCCTGATCTTGGGCACCTCTTTTCCCCAGCACTGACATAGCTGGGAACCAGAGGACCCTACCACCTGCATGAGGCCCTTGGCACCTTGCAGAACTGCTGTATTATTGCATACTGAGGTGGGAGACTACTGCTGGAGTATATGGTTTAGTGTATTTTGTAAGGTATTTGCTAAAGAAGAATAAAAAAGACTTGGTAACATATGATGAATGTCTAATTTACCCTTGTTGATGTGGTTTAATTATAATGCTGAAACAGAGAAGAGAGAGGAAAGTATCAGGCAATACACAAGAAGCGAACCTAGGGAGAATTACTTGGTCATTGAAATCTAAAAGTCAGGAAGGTTTCGATCTTTGGGCTCACCTATAATTTGTGCACCATAAATGTAGACTGAAGTCGTTAGGGACTTTGTAATGACAGTGCTGTCTATAACAGTATCATCAAGCAAGACATTGGCATAAATCATTGGCACTTTGCAAAGTGTCACTTCTGTCAACCTCCTAGTGATGTGATCTTTAGTCTTTCAAATCTATAGACTGGCATTTGGATCAGCTAAGCACCTAACATCCTGTCTTGCATATTAAAGCTGCTTTAGCCAATATCTAAATGCTGAAGTAATGCCTGTTAAAAATATTTTTAAATGATTTGCATAATATAATCCCACTACTTTAAAGCTTTCCTTTAGGGCATAACTGTACAATCTGTCCTCCTTTGATGAATTCACAACAACCTTAATCAATAATAAAAAAAAATGCTACTAATTGAAGCAAAAGGCCCTGTAAAATAACGAAATGCATGCCATGAAAAATCAGATACTAAAATAATCACAATTTATATAATACTTACAAACAAATCTTATGAAGACTAAAGCTTTTCAATTTGAAATAAATTTAGATGATATACAGGCTTTTATGGATTGGTACTGCATCTATATGGATTGATGGAATAAATAACGTAAAAAAATTTAATAAAGGCCGAGAGCGGACAGCAAGTGAGGAAGGCTGTCTTCCATCTCCCCAGCAAACCTCAACACTAGAAATCAGTGATGTAGCACCTCTCTGGACAATAGTGAAATCCTATCACAAGTGTCATGTTTTTCCACGGGTGAGATTTTAGAGCTGATGTGTTGCTAAACATGGAAAGCAAACAGTGACGGGTACAGTTGTGGCACTGGACCACTGTTAGTACAACTGATAAATTGTTAGAAGGCCCCTGTTATGGTCTTGTTCTGTAACTGTTGTATCAAGAACATTTAATTGACAGGTATAGATGCTGTCATAACGTCTACCTGGAGCTACTAAGAACTGTCTGCAGAACTTGGAGGTGTTCTTCTGACTGCACTGAGAAGTGTAGTTACTTCATCATACTCATCTCCTCCATCCTCAAGCTATTACAGCTCAAGGCTGCATCTTGCACGAAATTTTAGAAGGATTTTCTTTTGGATTATGAATATATTTGTTGAAGGCACTTCAAGAACCTATCTTGCAGTCTGTGCCAAAAATGAACTGATGCCGTCTTTGCTACAAGTACGTGTAGCTCTATGAATGTAAAAAATTTTATGATCCTCTGCACTCTAGACTCACAGTCTAGAAATCTTGCACCTCTTAGACTACAGGTGTTTGGAACAAGTTAGTTTAGAAGAGTGTATTTCATTTTCTTGCCCTTTGGCCTCTGAAGGTTCCTGGAATATTTATAAAATGCCTGTAAAATGTTACAAAAACATCGACCTGTTTTCAATGAAGTTACGTGTCATCTCCTTTGTTGGGAAAATTGGAGGGGTTGAATGGGAGTCAATGAAGCATAGCAATTTAATTAACACTAAACATCTTCACCTTTAGGCTGAATATTAAGAAAGACTTATGCTCTATTTGAAAAAATACATATTAGAGGTGTTCAAATTTCATGAAGACCTTACGGAATTCTGGTGTAAGTAGCTGTATAGGCTCATTTGTCAGTAAATAAACAAATCTAGAACTGTTACTTAGAGTACAGTGGTGTACATAAGGTCCATGATGGACTGAAGACTTATTCTTCTATATTATCTGTCCAAGCATAACATAATTTCAGTTTATAAATACCATCACAGCAAAAGTGGACAGCAGAATAATGGCAGCATTCACTCAAAATCTTTATAACAGTGGGAATCACAGATGGATGACTTCGCAAATCTATTTTATTGTGGTTTTGATTACATAAGGTAATAAATGAGTGACTTAGCCAGGCTGTATCAATAAATTCGAAGAAAAATGGCTACAAATGGACATGGTATAAACAAGTGTGCTCAGAAGTTAAAGATTTATACCTGTTTTTGGAATAAAAGCTGTCATATCTTTGTAGATATGTTGAAGTCTTCAGTGTCTAATTTGGAAAACCTCTTTTTCAGGCGAGAATAGAAGTCTACATTAAATGCCCTTAATGATCAAAAGCGCAGGCGAGAGATGTAATTTCTTATTTAAAAGAAAAGGTATTTTAGAATTAACTTGGAAATATAGTAAAAGCTCCATCCATCATCCACCTGAAACTTAGAGGAGAAGCCCCTCTCCCACCTTTGCTATTTAAAGTTAACGTATTCATAGAATATTATCTCCTGGATTTTTTTTTTCCGGTTTAAATTGTGCAACAGTGAAGTCATAGCTTTCCAAAAAGAGTAGAAAGGAAAACTGAACTAATATTTGCATTTCTGCTTACCTGATCCTGTTTGTCTATAAGCTCAAAAAATATCTGTTTGTGTTTATATAACCTTTTTCTACTGTGAATTACGTTAAGTGATGAGAGATGAGAGAATATGTGTGTATTTAAACGGATGAAGCAAAAGAATTACAAGGAAGATGCCTATCAAATGTCTTGCTAGCAACTGGAATGAAAAGAAGAAACTATCAGCGCTCAATTAATGACTGTCCTTCTATGGGCTTTATGGGGCTAGGATTTTCTTCCATACTACGTGAGCCATAGTAAGAAAAACAAGCGCACAAATCATACTAGATTCAGAGAAAGTCTAGCAAATAAAGAAGAGATGGTACTCTAACTCCATTTCCAGTACCACTGCAGGTAAATGTTTTATCCGAACAGTCAGCCGCAAAACAAAAGCTCATTAGATTTCATGGTTAACATTTCATGACAATGAATAAATTCACTGCATCCAAAGCAGGAGCAGAGGAGTGGTCTCAGCAGAAAAAAAACTCTCCCCTGATACTCCGTTTCCTCTTTACAGCAGGCTCAGCATTCAAGGAGCTGAATAATTTCACTGGGTACTGAGGTCAAAGAGCTAAATTTTCTGCCCTTAGACAAAGTCATTGTAGGGTAACTCTGATGAAGCCAGTTAAGTCAGATTGGTGGAAAAGCAGTCTAAGTGAGAATGGATCTGTCCCAAGAACATAAGAAGATGCTCAGCAGCTACCAGAAAATGCCATTTCTCTTGTAGTATAGCTTCTTGGCAGGATATCAGATGGGGGAATGAGGTTAAGGGAAATCCCGCCTCTCTTCTGATTTAATACTGCCTAGCAGGCCCTCTCTCTTCTTATCATAGAACATTGTTTTTCCCACACACATAAGCAGCAATGGTTCAAATCAAGTTTAGCACTTCAAGCATGTTAAGGCCTATATGATGGAGTAGAATAGGAGATCCTTACCTAGTGACAATTGTTCCATACCCCAAAAAAATACACTTACATTAATTCAGTGCCATGTGCTGCTAACTGAAAGGGTAGCCTTACATCACTGTGGGCTTCAATTTCATCAGGAGCAAGTCTGAATCTCGTTGCAGTGCTCAGATGGCCAAGCCGTCTTCATGATATTTCATCTTCCTGCAGAGAGCTTTACTGATGAGTATGGACGTACCCAAGAGCATGGCTGCTTTCTCTGACTCCAGGACCCTGAACTTTTGTTGTTTAGTCTCCAGTTTGCTTCTTTTCACTTGCGAATCTACATTAAGAATATAATAAGATTCCCTGCATCTCCTTTTCTTCTTTCCAAGCAGTGTTGCTGATACTTCCACTTCCTCTGTTCTCCTGACATGGACAATTCTTTTCTGTCCTTTTCTCATTTGCTCCCCAGGCACGAGTTTGGAGGAGCAGCAGCAGCTGACTCTTCCCAACACTCAAGGTTCAGCTGGCCTGGAAGAAGAAGGCAGTATCTCCTAACTCCCCCGAGTTGTAGGCATAACATCTAGACTGAGGGCAGAGTGGCTGCAGGAGGTTTATTGCATAGCTGTAGGTAGTAAATGCTATGAGGTCGGCTACCAAGGTGGCTAATTTAACGTGTGACTGTGCTGCTTTCCTCTTCTGGGAGTTTCACAGGCAACTAGGCATTAAGTTCTTACTGATTTTGAGGAAATTAGCCTGACTTTCCTAGGACCTTTGAAAATGTCCTGTTATTATTTATGCAAGTCTTTAAATTCTTGTACCAGCTCTAATAAAAGGTGTTATTGCTTTGCTTATGATTTACTAGGGAGGCTGCTGACCACCTGGGAAACAGAAGACACCAATTAGTCACCCAGTTAAGTGCCTCGACCTCAATGGGAGACAGCTGCAGCCAAGTAGCATCTTCTTATCTCCTCTGCTCTCTTCCGGTATCTATCACCATCAAAATATTTACTCTCACCACATTTCAAAAGGAACACTCGCTTGACATGAACTTTACATCCAGTATTATTTGTGGTGCTCCATGTTTCAGGCCCTTTGTAGAATTCACCAATATAGCCAAAAATGCTTCAAATTCCACTGCTTGTTTATATTTTTTGTACAACATCACATAGTCTGCACTGGTCCTGACTTCAAGGTGCTACAGCTTTTAATAGAATAGTTCAACTCTTCAGTGGCAAACTGAGTTTCATACTAAAACTGTGACATTTTCAGGATTGATACTTCTGATGAAGTAGGAAATGCCTTTAATCTGGCCATTGTCATAGCACAAAAGAGAGATTTTAAAATATGCTAATATACTTTTAAATTATAAACTCATAATTCTGAACTCTTTTTTTAATGCAAAGGTGTAAGGTGTACTTGTGTTCCTTTAAGCTTTCAGGATATTTTCAGGAAATGTTTTTAAAGCTTTGCTTCAAGTATTACTTACCCTCACACCTGGTATCAGGCAAAGGACCTCAGAAAAGTGTTTGCATCTTCAATAACTTATCAGAAAACGCGTGTAAAAATACTCAAAGGCAATGCGCACAACCGTTACTTGTAGACTTATGATGACAATGTGTATCAAACACTCAACACATATCTAGGCAGCAGCTAAAGTTCAGCTACTCAACTTTAACCCCCAAGAGGAGGTCAACAGGAAAAGGAATGCATGTTACAGCTCACACTGATGTTAAGTGAGATCCTTCAATGGGGCTTGAACTCCTACTCAAGATATCAGCCACAGGTCTGAGTGCCTTGGAATGCAAATTGAGCTTGTTACAAAGCATCGGAGGAGTCATAAAAATTCTACATCAAAGATGTAGATACCGCCTGAGTTTTATTCAAGGGATATTTCAACACCCATCCAACACCAGCTTCCAATCTGGGGCAATGGCAGGGAATACTTTGAACTATGTTGTCTTATGGGGCATGCAGAATGCTATTGATTAGACTTCCTCTGGCTTCACAAATGCATTATCGTTCTTTGTTCCACTAAATTAACACCAGAAATGTGAGATCTTGAAACAAAGGCTCCATGAAACGCTCTCAGAGATGAAAATACTCCATTTTTATTGAATGCTCTTTCATTTAGGCTCTTTCCTATACTGGTAAAAGCAAAGGAATCTCACTTCTGAGTCTTACCAGACCAAATCATGAAATGTACAATTTTACTGCCCATGAGATGCCTCTAAACTTTAGAAATTAATTTTAAATAATTTAGATATGCAATGCTTCACCTTCGAGTGTGGCAAAAAGTAAATAAATCCAGGGAGTGTGAAAGAGAATGGCACGGATAAAAAAATCCCAGTATTTGTTGATCATTGTTTAAAGTTCAAAGCACATGAAAGAGACCAGTAAAGAACCACAGGGATTACATTTTATTCATCTCTTAAATTAGGGGGAAGGATGTACCAAGGAAGTGAAGAAATTCAGATAAATTGAGGGGAAATGAAGTGGAGCAATAAAATTCAAAATAATGATAATTTGCATGCACTCAGGTGTTTTACTGTTAGTGAATGAATGAAAGGGAATTCAAAATCACACGACAAAAGGCATGCAGAGGATACAAAAAGAGAATGGAACAATGGTTTTTGTGGAACCAGCCACACAGGCTCTAGCTTACAAATCAAGACCAAGGACAATAAGACCTATGAAAAGAAGCCACCAGCCACCAGTTTGGATGTCTTTGCATCATTCCTGTGATAAAGGCGAGAGAAAAGATATGTGACTCCAATCTGTTTTCTCTCTTAACTTCTGGAAGGTTTTAAGATACTACACTGCAGAAAGAGGTGCAAAAATGCAGGCAGAGACAGATGAGCAGCAATGTTCATGGGGAAAGAAGAACTGTACCTCCAATCTTGTTTTTCAACCATGATTTTTTCTTACAGGTTCTCTTTGCATTGTTTTTGCTGGGAGGAATTTACCCACTGTTTCCTTGCATGCCATTCTATGTTTCTTTTAAGATCTGCACTCGGCGTGTTGTGCCAACCAACCTTTGGTGAACGCTGTCCTGCCATCACCTGGCAGCTCTAGCAGAGCAAACCATGCCACAGGGATCCTGAACCTGTGACAAATCTGCTCTCACTTGAGAACGGTGTTTTATACTGCACAGTTGTTTCCTGCCGAATCTGTGCGCTCTGCTCCCTCTGCAATATTCATTAACACAAGTCACTTGCACTGTAAATATTTATTTAACTTTAAGATTTATATAGTGTCTTTCTGTACAGCATCTAGGTGGTATTTGCAGAAATTAAAAACATAAGTTATATGAAGCTTTCAATAATGTTTTGCATTAAACTGCTACTGTTGTCAGAAATAAATCAGCCATATTGTCATGAAATGAAATAAACCTAACAAAACCCAAACAAGCAGAAGTACAAAATCAATCAACCAAAAGCTAACGAAATAAATGTGGCTTGCATAAATACAAGCAAGAGAGATTGGCTATCAGCTGCATCTCTGAAATACCTAGACATGAATGAAAGCAGGCATCATCAATCTGCATTGATTGCACTTGTTTGCCATGCAGTGCTTCCTGTCTGACCCGAACACTAGCTGGAAGCCATATTGCTAACATTATTTGTAGGCAAACGCGTGTTTGCAGCCGAGCCGGTGTTGAAGGTGTGCAATCATGGTGACTGCTAGGTTTAGGAATGCGAAAGGTGAGCATTTTTCTCCAGCAGCAAAGGCAGTTCAAGAGGCTCCAGCCTTTGCTGCAGCCTCCTTGTTCATTTTCTCTTTTGTCTCTCTGTTCATCACTCCATAGGCCGCTTAAGGGCAGCTATTAGTGTTGTTTTGCTATATGGCTAATTGTGAGTTGTTCTAGATTGAATACCTCCAAAAGCACCATTAACAAAGAAAATCAGAAAGAACAAGTTCCCCCGGTCATTGTACTGACACAGGTTAGGACACAACCTCACAAACAGATAAAACAGCACCACTGAGAGACCACTGACCCCTAGGAGAGAGAAAAGAGGAGGAAACACAGGCTGCAGAAAGCTCTTAGGCCAGCTTTTGTGACAGAGGGAATGTTTGTGTATACACAAACTGAGTTAGGGAGCCGTGCCCATCTACAGGGGTGGCTGCAGGAGAAAGGGACATCACTTGAGACCCTTTGGACTTGGGAAGATTTTTCCAAGGTCCCCAGAAGTCTGGAGCTGACTCTGGTCCCTACAGCTGTGCATCCATTGCACTGCCTGTGAACTGCTACTTTAATCCCTGGGCTCAGCTCTTTTTGTGTTGGGTTGTGTGCTCAACGCACTGTAAGGCAGAGCACATAACCAACTAACTCCATACATCCAAGCTACAATGAACATTGGTTTGCTCTTAGCATGCATTATTTCTAAGGGCTTCCTTTATCAATGGGTTTCTCCCGCAGTAAAATATACAAAGAGAGGGAGCCTGAATCCACCACAGCATTTCAAGCTGAGCTGTTCCCTTTGAAAGGCAGCCAGCTCACGAGGTGCCTACATGAAAAGCCAAGCACTCCAAAATGTTGGCCAACCTTAGATCGCCTTCTTCTCCATGATCTATATTTCCATTTTACCATTTCACCAGCTGATTACCTAAGTTCTGAAGTGTGCTGGGTTAAGTTTGGTTTTCATTTGCACCCCGTCACAGAAATAACGCTGCCCAGCTGCAGAAGAGAGCAAAAATGAATCCAGCGTGGTTTCACTTGCATATCAGTCCTGCAGCCACGATCGTCTCTGCTTGCATTAAGTAGGATTTATTTTTCCCTTTGTGAGGAATCAGTGGTTTGACTTAACGATATTACTTAGCGTAATGATGCTGGTGCAGGGACCATCTCTTATTACAGCCATTTGGTAACAGATGCAGAGACAAATAAATGCAGCTTCGAACAGCATTTTCCCATCTTTCTCCTTTTAGTACCATATTGTGCTTTATAAAAGATCCTTTACAACTCTTTGCTAAGGAAACCCATCTGCATCATTTGCCCCTTTAAAGAGCATCTCTGGTGAAATAGATTTCACAGGCGGTGTAGTGAGGGTTGCATAGGAAATTGGATTTTTTTCCTCACTTTGTTGTACAAAAGGTTAAAATTTATTTCTGTTTGATCGTGCACACCTCAAAGATGTCCCCTGCAGGCTCTGTCTGTTGGCAGTTAACATGGGTTTAAAGAATGCTCTCTAGGCCATTTTGCAGTGGGAAAGTAGTAAGTCTTACATGGAAATGCAAACAAAACCTTCAAAGCTTTTGATCTTCTTGGGGACTTGATGAAATCTCTTGAGCAAATTGAAGGATTACATGCAACAGCAAATATGTACAAGTATAACAAATTAACTGTAAATGATATAACTAATCTAAAATGGAAGTATAAGATATTAGAGTCTTATGGCAACATTTGAACTTTGCTTCACTAAAACTCAAGCATATTTTAAAAGAAATGGTAAATGACTATTGACTACAAATATTCATTCAAATGCAAAAGAGAATTGCTCTGGGGTTTCTTTTCCTTTAATCTCCTCCTGATTTGATCTAAGCACATCCTTCTAACCTTAATGCAGCGGAGCAGGAGGGAGTAGGGGGGACAAGCTGTGAAATTCATACTGCTAATCCCCTGAGGACTTTCTAATCAGACAAGAGCCACTAGGGAGATAGTTTCCTAAAGGTCTTTTGTTTCTCCTCGTGTAAAGAACACAGAGAGCAGGTAGGCTGCTGCGCATGGTACACCGGGACTTTTGCATGGTAAAACAGTAACACTTTGAAAGGCGGTGGGATTACCATATCTTCTTGTACTGATTGTCATTCAAAAAAGTGACCTATAAATTTCCCCCTGCTTTAAGCAGGGGTAGTGTGGTGACCTGGTCAACCCAGGTTCAAGTGTCATTGATTGGATGATGATGGACAAGGAAGAGTCCTTTGCCAGACATGAATCTACTTGACATTTCACTCATCAAGCACCTCGGGTTTATTTTCGAAATCAGGCTTTTCTCTTGCTTCGCTTACAGTTCAGCAACAGTGGCATGCACAGGCACATCATCACGTTTGCATCTGGTCACAGCTCTGGGCAGCAGGCGTAAAGGAAGAAAAGCCTATGGATAATTTTCATTGCACCTAACTTTTAAATGAATGGGGTGAGCAGCAGCCGGGACTGAGACACTGAGAACCTGACATCATTAAGAACTTCAAAAGAGGAGGACTGCAAAGCTTCTCCTGCAGCACCATCAACTAATTTGTCATTCCTTTGGGAATGCTTCTGTTCAAAATGCTAGAAAATAATTCACAGTCATGAGAAGAGTTGGTGAAAAAAGTCCAAATGGTCATCTTTGTCAGGCCCTTTTGAAGTTTAATATCTCAGTTCATGAAATGTGAAGTATTCCTAACGCGGGCAGTCATTCGAAGGACCTTGTGCAGAAAGCTGTCTTTTGTAACTTGCGTTGTTATGTCACTTGAGTTTACAGATGGGATTATGTACCCATGTTCTCTATTGAAATCTAGCAATCAAACCTTTCAAAGTTGCGATTTAATTATTACCACCGCCTGAATTGCGTAACAGGTCCCAGATATTAAGGGCTTGATTGGACACAATTTTTGCATCTGTTTTTCCAGTTCAATAAGTATAAATTCAAGTGTGAACTCAGTAGGAATTCATGTTTGCACTGAGCATGGTGTTTTGGCCACACAGAAAAGCTGCACTGCTTGAACTGTACCAAAAATGCAGCACAGTCCTCCTCCCCAAGCCATCAGAGGTGTAGTTGTGTTAGGATAAAAGAGCTTTGCTTCAGCATGAATATCTCACAATAAGGAAAGGGAACGCACTGCAGTGCTCCTCCTGCATTACCACCAGGAACTGTGCCAGTGTGGCCACTTTGGTGTAGAGCACTGGTGTCACTGGTGTCACGGGGTGACCCTGCTCAGAGCAGTGTGTGTGGCCCACCCACGGCCTGGAGCGCGGCCCCGGGTCAGGGGAAGCGCAGTGCTGCTGCTTATCAGGGGTGACTCGGTTGTATCAGCTGGGTGAAGGCCCTCGGAGCGCATGGCCTTTCAGCACTGATTTGCCCTGTCAGGATGATGAGTTTATCTGGAAGCTCCCTGTGGCTGGCTGGGACAGATACCACGGGCACACTCATACACCGCTCCCCACTCCCTCCCAGTGTGACCGCCAGGGCCGAGCCCTCCACGTGCTATCTATTCCAGCAGTGATAGCGAGTGCTCTGGCGGGCGGAACGTAGTGTCATCAAGACCCCACAAAGTACTGAATACAACTGGTCCACATTTGCAGAGAAAATATTTCTTATTCTATGCAAAAACCAGCTTTGGTCCAGCTACAAAAATTGACAAATTCCTGCCAAGTTCAGAGTTTATTCATTTTTTTCCAGAACAGTCAAGATATTTTGTCTTTTATTTAAGCATGTAATTGAATGAGGAAAGAGATATTTAATCCTCTCACCCCTGATGTCTAAACAAAACATCTTCATAATACGGAATGGACTCTTTTTTGATAGTGTTTTTCAAGGTTGAAGGATGCAACCTCACAGAGAAAACTGAGAGCACTTTTGGGTGACGCCATATTTTCCTTCAGCTTGCAGACTCTAAAATTAGTTTTCTCAATTTATTAATGAGAGTATCCACTTGTGCTCTTTCTGCTAACATAACGTGATAAGGAAAATCTCCTTGAAATAAATGTACAATTTTGATTTGTGGAAGAACGCAGAAAAACTGTGTTTGGTGGCAGTGCTGAGCTAGTAACGGCTGACACAGGTATGGCGTGTTGGAAGAGCAATCCAGGAGGCATGGGCATTGCTGATTTAATTGCATAACTTAGCAGGTGAAAGAGAGATAGTATGAGCTCCCTGGCTACTTTTCCACATGCTTTAGGCAAAACAGAGCAACCATGCCAGCTAATGGGAATCTGCTAAATATGGTTGGGCATAAGCAAGCTGCAAGCCAAATGCAACGTGAGAGTAATTTGAGCAGTGATTTTTTGAGATTTGAGAGTAAAGTGAGCAGTCATTTGGGTGCCTGATGGTGGAATATAGGCAAGCCCTTGTGAAAAATCTGCAGATGCATTTTATGAAAACGAGCTGAGTTCAGCTCACATGAGTAACAGAAATTCCCTGCGGAACAACTGAGGCCGCCTGCTTGCAGCCTCGTGTCTGGTGCCTGTATTGCTTGGTGAGGGCTGAGCGCAGCCCGTCCTTGGGTTGCTGCAGTCATATGGTTTCCCCCCTTTCCATGACTGATCATTTTCAGGACTCTCTAAAGTACTTAATATCTCTGAGACCTTTATCCCTCTCTCAGACTTGGGTGAAACTACTCAGTGGGCTCAGAGAAGAGACAGGACAGAAAGACAGGAGGCTGACCAGTAAGCAGACAGACAGAAATCATGACCCACTCAGTTTAGCTTCCTTTTGTGGCCATCCTAGCAATCTTCTGGGATCAGGGGACTGCATACAACAGCCAGCTACATACAGCAGTCTCATGGCTTATCCTGAAAGCCAGCCTGCTCTCCTTGTGCCAGTAAGCCAAGCTGTATGTGTCCACATTCCTCAGCTTTTCTTGCTGCTATACAGAAGAATGACCAAAACCGAACCTAATCTTCAGACTGAATTCATTACTACGAATTTCTACGACTCAGAAAAGAATGTCATTTCCTGCAGTACCATGTAAATATTGGCCACAGTGAAAAAAAAATGGAAATTTGCAGTGCAAACCTAGCTGAAGGCAAAGCAGACTTTGTATGCAATAACATTGACTTGCATTAAACTGACAACATTTTTCTTGAGACACATTTTTATTGGTACATTTTAAAGAAATTCTGGCATGAAAAAACATAATTAGAAATGCATAAAACCCAAAGCACAGGCCTGGAAGGTATATATCACCACACAGACAGCTCGTTCTTTGTCCCCCTTCCCTCAAAGCCAGTTTGTGAAATGGCATTGCAACCTGATTGCTTCTCTCCAAAATTCTGCAAGTACAGTTAATAAAAAGCCAGGAATTTCCCATTTTTGGTTATGAAAAGGAAGTTTCCAAGATTGGAGTCACAGATAAACTGAATAGCCCCTCTCTAAATTGCCTTGCTACTTCCGTCTCCTTCCCAGTGCGTAGAGTACAATAAAATATTTATATGCATCCTGGCAGCAGCCCAACTCAGAAATATTATACAGCTGGGCCTATTGATTTTGATGTGTGTGGAACAAATGTCTGCCCATGTGAGGAAAGGAGCCAGAAATAAGACCCAAAATCCTAACACCTAAAATGTCTATTTTAAATATGTATCAGAAATCTCAGGTAATTAGCTTCCTTCTCTCTCTTTTTAAACCACAGCTTTAATAGATGGTCTTACCCTGACGTTAACTCTCTGCTGAACAATCCTGTCCATGCTGAAGGACATTCTTGTGTGATGGTAGGAGGCAACCTTGCTTGAACCACTTCTACGTGGTTTTCCACAGCAACAACCACTGCAATACTTAGGATTTGTGAGAGGCTAGGCAGCTCTTTCCCTTCAATTTTCTCCTCTAGATTGTAGCACAAACACTGCTAAACATTCCACTGTCTAATTTGAGAACAGAAACTGATGCCTACAGAAAAAGAGATTTTTAACTGGATGAGAAAAACAAAAAAATTCAGCATCAACTACAAATGAAGCCCAGAACACTTGCTAAATACATTTTGCTTCTTCTAAGAAAGGCATATAAATAATAACCTTCCATAGCAAGTCTGCTCTTAATGCATGTTGGGAAAATGTATATGAATTCTCATGCAAATGATAAGAAATGATTCTCAGGACTGTTTCTTTCTTTCTTTTTTTTTTTTTCTGAGTAAGCAGCAGCTATATGAGCTTTGAAAGGGAAATTTATCTGGAGGAAAAATTATTTTTGCCAAAATGATTAAGCATTTGGGGAGACGGCTGTCAAAACAGAACTGCAAACTTTCTTGGTTAAAATCTTTATTGATTAAATTCCTGTGAAAATATTAATAGGACAAAGCCATAAACACATTTTCTATTCCACAATGCAATAAAAAAATAAATCAAATATATCAAAATAACATTATGGGTAACTGTAAATTTCGGTCAGATCTGATGACACAATAAATTTCTGGCACTAGAGAAAAATGAGGATATTATATTTAGGATGCATATACTTCCTAATGTTGCATTTTACATTCTTTTTAAGCATTTATTTTCTGAAAGGACTCAGAAGTATTTTGTAGAAATGTAAATTAGGCATAACATGGCAAAATGCTTTTTTTTCTGGGCCTTTCTCAGCAGCCGTAGATGTGCCACAAGGCATAAGACACGTGCTGCTCTCCATTAAGATTCAAAGCAGAACAAAGCAGAAGACATGGGGTGCAAAGGGAAGGAGGTGTATGAAAGATTTGTCTTTGCTCTTGGTGTAAAATAACAAAGCTGCTTCTTCCAACAGATTCTGTCACCAAACAGAGGCGTAAATCTCCCCTTCCCCTGCAAGTCAGGATCTCTATGTATAGTCCAGCTACGAAACAACACCACACAGCACTTAATTTCCTCTTTTAAGAAACATTGCTTAAATGCGTTATCAGGATTATTACAGAACCAGCTGCTATAACCCAACCTTTAGGCACCCACTGACCTGTGTGAGAATGTGGATTTGGCCCCATGTGAATGGCAGAGATGTGCCACTGTATTTGTATTTCATTTCCACTCTGAACCACACAGCTTTTATCTGACTGGAATCAATACATTGAAAATATGTTATTCATCTGAGTTACTACTTAACATGATAGTTTTTAGCAGAATCAACAGTCTTATCACTGTTTGCAGCGGTGTGTAAACACTCTGTGACTGTATCTCTCGAGCACTATCACAGAACGTGATAGTGAAGTGCCTGTTATTTAGATATCGTTTTCTTAATAGCCACGTTACATGGAAAGGCCATTCGCAGCTTGGCAGGCAAGTACCTTTTTTCTATTAGCAAGGTTTTGTTTGATTTGCAGACCTTCTGAGAACAGCTTCCCAGGGCAGGGCTGCCCTGTCCTCGGCTGCTCTGCTGCTCGGGTCGGCACCGTGGCAGCTTGCGAGATGGCTCACCCTTCTGTTGTCTCAGGAAATCACCTGAGGTAGGGAGCTACCAACAATTTGAATATGAGATATTAAAATTCTTGAGAATTTCTGATCCTGGGGGAGATAAGGCTACGTGCCTCATCCACATTTTTACCTGATTTAGAAGAGAGGAACAATTGGGATGCTGGGAAGAGGAATATTTGTTTCAATTAAGTTTCAGCCTGGTGTAGTTTAATAGCAGTGAATCCAGCACAGGATAAAGACAAATTGTCAATATATTAACAAAGAAAAGGTTTATCCACTCAACCCTAGCTGCTCCAATCATATCTTACTTGTAAAGCTAGGCTGAGCAGCTTTTAGAAGAAAAGATTTTAAGCACCAGGAGTGGCATTCGTGAAACAAGGCCATTTCTCCAAAATCACATCCAGCTCAGACTCACTGTTCCATTAGAAAACTGCTCCTTCTCTGGGATGAAAAAAACACCAAAGACCTAAAAGCCATTGTAACTCTCCCTCAGCAGAGCACATAGCTGTAACCACATGGCACGGAGAAGTCATGGGCACCAGGCTGCCCTCCAGCCCCCTGTGCTCACCAGTGGTGGACGAGGACGTGCGCCGTGGTCCTCACCCGGGGCTGTGCCTCTCAGGGTGTGCTGGGCACTGTTCTCTGCCCTGGTGCGGCCATCTGAAGGGACATTGTGACAAATGGGAGGTGCCACAAAGTCTGCCAGTGTCCCAGCCCGCTGGAAATACACAGAAATTGGTCAATCTGTAGAAAACAGAGGCTACACTGCTGCACATGATTTCAGCACAGATGAACTAATATTAAATAGCTCCTTTCAGGAAAAAAAAAAAGGCAATTTTGACTGCAGACTAAACATAACCAGTTTTTCATTAGTGTGTTGACAATTAAAAAGAAAACAAAGAAGTTATAGCACTATTTATGACACCCTAGAAACAAACATTTGTTGGGCTGAAACATTCCTCATGCAGAAAATATTTATGGAAGTCAGGCATACTCAGCACGCTTGTGTCCAGTTCATTGGAAATAGTGTTCAAAAACAGCTTGTTCTAAAAATATTACCAAACTGAATTGGCAAAGATCGCTGGAAAGTTGGATTATTTGCCTTGAGAGCTTATGTATGCAAACTGAAATCACCAGGAGCAGTATAAATCTTAAATGCTGAGTTATTCAGAGCGCTTTCTACATCTCCTTTCCAGAATTTTTCTGCCTCTGAATTGTGCTGCTCGCTTCCTGCCATCCTGCCATGTCTCTCCGGGCTATGTAGTCTGTGATTGCACAAATACACCCAACAGGAATGGATGTATTTAAGGAGACTGTGATGTGCCCTGGGAGGATGTGAATATAGCAGGAGAAAGGACGACTGCCCAGCAGCTCTGCTTCACTCACTTCATTAGCTTACTGCAAAGCCTACTTTTACTTCACTAGCCGTACTAAACCTCAGTGTTATGTTTTTTCTTCCTCTGTGGCAACCATTTTCTTTCCTTTTCTGCTGCTGGGTGAGGCCAGAGCTCTCAGACCAACCCAGAGCCTGTCCTGCAGCTCCTCTGCCATGGCCACCTGCAGCAGACCCCCACGGTGGGGACATCCAGGTGCCACTGCCTGGGCTTCATTGGGATAAACACACACACACAGGTAGGTGTCTTAAGGAGAAATTTTAATGAGGGAGGACAGAAGTGTGGCAGTGTCCTCAAACGAGTGGAAACTGATGAGAGGACATGCTTTCCGATGGAAGCGAGAAGCACAGGTTCTTGTTTAATACATTTTATCTTAGCTCCTATTAAATGCTTCTGTCTCCCTGCTCCTGAGCTGGCAGGGAGTCTGCACATACAAGACACTCCACAGTCCAATCATTTCTTCCTGCAGTTTCTGCCCCAGAGGTGCCTTGTTGTGAGCAGTCCCTGGTGGGGAGGGCGGGAGGGGAGAGCCATGGAGCTGCCCGCAGCCCTCCCTCCAGCCCTGTCTGCATAGGGGCTGTGCAACCCCTCTTTTCTCTCTGCTTGGATTTCTCTGACAAAACATGTTGATTATTGCAAAATTCTCAAGTAAGCCTCCATATCTTTTGATGAAATACAATCCTTTGGACAGGAAAAATACAATTTTTTTCAATAAAACCCATCCGAGAGCAGACTTTTCTTGGCTCGTTGAAATCTCAGCTTTTTTCTCTCCCCCCTCTTTTTATGCCTATCTCCACCAAAATCTTTCACTTTCCTATCTTGTTGGTGGATCAGGTACTCTGTCATAGACTTTGCCCAAGTAAATGGCTCCTTACAAAAAATATCTGTGAAGATTTCATTCTAAACAAAACAAGGGGAAAAAAAAAGACTGCTCCCTCTTCTAGGGAGAGTTATTTTGGTTTCAAAGCTGAAATAATGGAGCAGGTGGTAAATCTAAACTTAATAATCCAGGATGATTAACTGCATTTTCATGTTATGAGAACATACAGAAGAACACTGTACATGAGTAAATGTTTAATTTCTACAAATCCTCACCCTCTTCCTCTCACAGATATGTCAATATATTGCGATATGTAGGCACTTTCTATTTTTTTTTAATTCCTTTACTGGTTTCATCCTTTAATACTTTTGAAGGAAGTGGACATTCAAGTGCCCAACAGTGACATTCCTTACAGATAAATCTAAATTTGACATGGAAAATGATACCCTTCCGCACTGTGCTTTCTAACAGCCAAAGTAAAGATTAAGATGATATTAAGAAAAAAGAAAATACTCAGCTGTGATCGTGGACAAATCTTGCTCGGATATGCTGTCAGCACACTAGCATCTTGCTAGGTGCATCCTGACTAAGTGCTGTTTTAAGAAAATAAAAATGAAGGAATCATTAAAAATGTGTTGTATCCATTCAAATCAAGGCCCTCGTAATCAACGTCAGACCCCCAAGGTCACCTGGTCAGCTTGTGATTACAACAGCAACTTCAGTGCTTGGTATTGTCCTGCGGCTGTGGCAGGTCAATGGAAAAATGTTCTTTAAACACCATAAGCATCTGATTGTGCAATACCTAAATCAGTGTCATTGATTATTCACAGTGCTGGACCGCTCAAAGCTGGGGAAGTAATTAGGGCTTTTTGTGTGGATTATCCACTGAGAAAAGGTCAAATAACTACAAACAGTGCCAGAAAACAGGAGCCACCAAGGACCTCAGCCTCCGTGATCAGTTAAGAAATGCTAAAGCAGGGTTTGATAATGATGTGCTTATGCCAGGTTCTACAGAATTTGATCATTCTGTCATAGAAATCCAATGAAGCATGAGTGATGGCTACTTTTTCCCTTGAAGCTCGCTTCAGGTCCCTGATGCCCGTCAAGCAAGTTTGTCAGTGAAACTTGACTGAGAAGAATTTAAAAGGCAGTTTTTGTTCCAAGGGGAAATGTGTATATATGTGTATATACATACTTATATATATGCACGTGTGTGTGTAAGTAAATCACTGCCCAGTCATTTTAAACACATGGTTTCTGATTTAGATCCAAATATTTGCCTTCGTTCATCTTTTGTCTTCCCTGCTGAAAAACCTGCTGTCACTGATGGGCCATGCTGCAGATCCTTTACCAGAATATCCCCCTTCCTCTCCAAATGGAGAGGCTGTACAAAGAACAGCTTTCTGCTAATGACTTTTCCCCTATTGAAATGTGAGAAGCAATAAAAGAAGTCCACAGTTTTGTAACAGCATCTCCAACGTTTGCTGAGTTTACAGGGATGCTGCTACTTAGCAACACCTTGTAAATTTAATTGCCAAGCCAGGGTGTACAAAGCATTCCAGTTCCATATGGGAGCCATTCCCTACAGACCTCCTTCCCTGGGAGCTCCTCCTGTTGTAAATCTCTCCCCCTCCTTCCGTCTCTGAATTGCACTAACACTTTGGATGATTAGGGCTGCAGCAGCGATCAACGTTTTCTCCCAGCCATTCCTTCCCATTGATCATTTAAATGAGGGATTATTCTGTTTTCCCATTTTAGCCCGTGGATCAATTGCCGAAAACAATAGATGGAGTTTTGTTCAGAAAATTGGTGCATCAAGAGGAATGCATAAAGACTGTCCTCCTTGCACAGGCGAAAATAACTTCATGTTGCTCAGGCCAAGGGAGAAAGTTGATGAAAGAGGACATACAGCTAAATAAAAATTAAGCGAGCAAAAGAAACAGTGATAGCCAACAGTATGCAGATCTGGCCATCTAATAGTGAAAACAGAGGAAGGTCAGAGGCAGTCAGACGGAAGTGACTGACTACATTTCACAGCCCTCTTGGAGAACTTGCGCTGTGGAAGAGTATTCAAAGTGTGCAATGAACAACTGGGGCCTTTATTTTCATTGGAAATCTTATGGTACTGGCAAGAGAAGACTGACAAGTACGTGACAGGCTGAGCCGCTGGGCCATCTTGTAGGGCTCGGTGGACAAAGAGAAACAAATAGTTCCCTTTGCTCTCCAAGCATCTAGAGATGGGCCTTTGGACATTTAGTGGGGTTTGAATTCTTAGACTTACGGCTTTGGCAAAAAAAAAAAAAGAGAACTTGCCCTGGTAGAGGCAGCATTCTTAAGGCGAGCAGGGTGGTCCACCTTCGTTAGAATGTCTGCTTAAATATTGCTCTCTGGAAAACGTCCACGTCACTTTCATCTAAAGACCCCTGTTGAACTTACACATCAATGATATGGAATAAACATTTTGTTACTACAAATTAAGTTAGGCCCAGTGTTGTCAGGCAGAACTGCAACCCAATCACTATATGTGTATAAGAAATTCCCCAGGGTGAACCATTTATATTTACTGATCTTAAAATTTGTTATAGCTCTATATTCACCACAGTATTGGGCATCAGCCCCATGTGTTTTGCAGTCCTCTGGACCTGATTGGGATTTTTTTTAATTTTTGATTTTATATTTTTTTTTGCTTTATGTCGAGACTTAGCAGGTAGCTTAGGTACAAAGCAGGAGTGAAGAACATGCAGAAAACCATGACATCCCATGGAGCTCAGAGTCAGCTTCTGCTTCTCTGCCTCAGGACAGGTGTTGCGATGCTCCGGACTTCCTGGTTCTCCACAGCATGGTTAAAAACATGTACAACTGTTACAGAATAATAGAATCATAGAATGGCTTAGATTGGAAGGGCCCTTAAAGCCCACCCAGTTCCACCCCCCTGCCATGGGCAGCATTGCCACCCACCAGCTCAGGCTGCCCAGGGCCCATCCAACCTGGCCTTGAGCACCTCCAGGGATGGGGCACCCACAGCTCTCTGGGCAGCTGTGCCAGAGCCTCACCACCCTCTGAGAAAAGAATTTCTTCCTAACACTTAACTTAAACCTTCCCTCTTTTAGTTACTTAGCACGTATCTGCTTGGGGAACCAAAAAGAAGAGAGAAAAAGAAGAAGAAGACACTGGAACAGGTTGCCCAGAGAAGTCGTTGATGTCCCCTCCCTGGAAGTATTCAAAGCCAGGCTGGATGGGGCTTTGAGCAACCTGGTCTAGTGGGAGGGGTCCTTGCCCATGCCAGGGGGGTTGGAACAAGATGATCTCTAAGGTCCCTTACAACCTGAACCATTCTATGATTCTATGATTCTATAAGCCTTTGGTAAAGCTACAGGTGAAAGTCAACCCAGAGTAAAAAGGTGGGCAGCGATGTAGGCATCACTAAAGATGCAAGAGATCCTATTTCCCACCCGCAAAGCTGCAGGAGAAGCAGTGCAGTGCCTCAGCTGCTGAACTCATCAGTAGCGCAGTGCTTCTATCTGCAGACGGGCGTCAGTGCCAGCATTTACAGGCACCCAGCTGCAGAGAGCTGCACGAGGCCAGGTGGAGGCAGGCCAGAGGGCTGGGGGCAGAGAGAGGCCCCTGGTCCATGTAAATCTATACACGTGGCAGGGACCCACAGCCCATGGGAGGGTGTGGAGAGGCCGAGGCAGCAGGCTGTCCATTCCAGGGTGAATCTGGAAGCTGTTCTGCTCTGCAGGGAATCCTTGCTGGGATTAGCAGCCTTATCTCTATTTTCCATGTCACGCTGATAGGGAGCTTTCACTATGGCCCTTTTATCATCCGTATACAACAAAAGGGATTTTAGTTCTGGCAGTTGCCATTATTTTAGTTAGTAAAACTAGAAGTGTTGCTTAACTCTTTCATCAGATTTTTATTTTATTTCCCATTATGATTGTACAGTAAAACTTTACTGTAACATATTGTAAGTTAAGGTATATAGCTCTCCCATCAACAGCTGTCTGCTGATTTGCAGTCCAATAAGCTTTCTTGCTGCAGATTTCATGCGTACAGTTGTGTTGAGGTGTAATATATCACTGCAGCATTTTTAAACTCAGAGCAATAATGTATTCAATTAGGCTGGAAATAAAACATCTAGCTTTCCTTACAATAAATCTTTTATTAAACCCTCTACATCACATGTTCAACAAGGAAATAATACATGTCATTCAGACTAAGGGTTATTGTAGACTGCTGAGGGAAACATGAAATTCTGGAGGTTTCATCAGTCCTGTGAAATCCTGCAACATGGTAAGCGTACAAATTAGAAAAGGATGTAATAGGTGGCTAATGACACCTCTTGGGATACTCTTCCAGCCCATATTTGCTGTTATGATCAGTAGTTTCATTTAAGCTGCAGGAGTTGAAAAGTCATACTAAAGCAGAGTGAAAACACCTCTGAGTTCATTAGATGTGGTTGTAATTTAAACTCAGAAGGCATTGCTTTTCTTCTCTGTCATTCTTCATATTACTGGAGACATAGTGCTCGAGTTCCCAATAAAAGCATTGTACATGATCGCATACCTACAGTCCCTGCAAAACACGTTTACACCTCGACATCTGCAGCAGTGCCACAGTCCGAGCAGCATCCTAATTCACCCCAGATGTCTCTTTAAAGGAAATACTGTAGCAGGGCTACTGTTCATAATACTTTCTGGGCATTGCCGATATTGCTTTGAAAGCCTTTGATTTTTCAAGCGTCACAGACATCTGCAGTCACTTTTTTTTTTTTTCCTTTTCCCTGCGGAGGGCAAGCCTATATCATGTGTTTAAATATAAATAGAGATTTTGGTAATATTCATCCCTGGAAATGTTGACTATACATCAGCTCCTATCCATCAGCTGAATTACATAACAAGGATTTCATTATAGGCAGGTTCTGCACAGCAGAGGGCTGAGCACTCTCAAGCCAGTGTTGTATCGACTATGGCTGAGAGTGCTCTCAGAGAGTGCCAGAGCTCCTTACTCACTTCAGCCAGTGTTTAACCAGTTCAGAAGTCTGCCAGATGACTTGCAGTGTTTGGTGATGCTCACTTCACAGCCAGGACTGTGGTGAATAAGACTCCATTTTCGCAGGCCCCCAAACACCTCTCCCTTTCAGACAGGGTGATGTGGACAAGGGACTCAGCAGCCCCAGCATTGATGGACATGGGAGATGAGCCAAACAGAGCTGCAGGGATCTACAGGACTAGAAGCATGAGAAGGGAGGAAAATAAAGCATGCTCAAAGAAAAGGGTTTTCCCAGGTCCAGAATTTTAAAGACATACAAGTTTCACTGGCCTTATTTACACTTACACGGATCTGACTCGCTATAATTATTTTAGAATCTGATTCCACAGTCTGTAAGGACCATGGTCAACCTCTGGCCATCAGAAAATCAAAGAATGGTTGAAGTTGGGAGGGATGTCTGGAGACCATCTAATCCAATCCTCCTGTTCAGAGCTGGGTCAGCTGGAGGAGGTTCCTCACAGAATCACACAATCACAGAATCATACGAGTTGGAAGGGACCTCTGGAGATCATCTAGTCCAACCCCCTGCTAAAGCAGCCCCTGACAGTAGGTTACATGGGAAAGCACCCAGATGGGTTTTGAATATCTCCAGAGAAGACTCCACAACCTCTCTGGGCAGCCTGTTCCAGTGCTCTATAACCCTCACAGTAAAGACATTTTTCCTCATGTTGATATGGAACTTCCTGTGTCCCAGTCTGTGCCCCTTGCCCCTTGTCCTGTTGCTGGGCACAGCTGAAAAGAGCCTGGTCCCATCCACTTGACTCCCGCACTTTTGATATTTATAATTGTTGGCAAGATCCTCTCTCAGCCTTCTCTTCTCCAGGCTGAACAGCCTCAGGTCTCTCAGCCTTTCCTCATGAGGGAGATGCTCCAGGTTCATAACCCTCTTTGTGGCTCTCCACTGGGCTCTCTCCAGCAGTTCCCCGTCTTTCTTGAACTGGGGAGCCCAGAACTGCACACAGATACCCTCCCTCAACCTGCTGGCCACACTCTTTAATGCACCCCACAATACCATTGGCCTGCTTGGCTACCAGGGCACACTGCTGGCTCATGGCCAACCTGCTGTCCACCAGGAAACCCAGGTCCTTCTCCTCAGAGCTCCTCTCCAGCAGGTCAGCTCCTAACCTGTACTGATGCATGCGGGTATTCTTGCCCAGGTGCAGGACTCTACACTTGCCCTTGTTGAACCTCACAAGGTTACTCTCCACGCAACTCTCCAGCCTGCCCAGGTCTCGCTGAATGGCAGCACAGCCTTCTGGTGTGTCAGTCACTCCTCTCAGCAAATTTGCTGAGGGTGCACTGTATCCCTTCATCCAGGTCATAAATGTCCTTAAGACATTGCCAGACAGAATTCTGATTATCTTCAAAGATGGATGCTCCACAAACTCTCTAGCTAATTTGTTCTAGTGTTTGATGACCCTGAGCCTTCTTTGACCTCAACAATCCTAGCTTTCAGTCTCTCATCATATGTCAGATGCTTCAGTCCTTTAATCACCTTCTTGGCCCTTTGCTAGACTCGCACCAGTATGCCCATGCCTTTAGTGCACAGGGGAGCCCAGAACCAGACACAGCACTCCAGGTGTGGTCTCACCAGTGCTGAGAAGAGGAGAAAGATCTCCTCCCTTGTCCTGCTGGTGATGATCTTCCTAATGCAACCCAGGATGCTGTTGGCCTTCTTTGCCCCCAGGCCACTCTGCTGGCTCATGTTCAGCTTGGTGTCCCCTGAGACCCTGAGGTCCCTTTCTGCAAAGTTGTTTTGTGGATGGTTGGCTCTCAGCATGTACTGGTGCAGGGGTTAGCGGTCCCCAGGTTCAGGACTTGCACTTCCTCTTGCTGAAGTGCACTTCCCCTCCAGCTGCATCCTTCTAAGCCCAGCAGTTCAGGCAGTTTCCAGTCCACCTCACTGTTCACTTCTCTAGCCTGTACTTCATCAGTTTGTGGTTCTTGCAAAGACATTTCTCTTTCTAGCTACAGGGGTCAAGATGTATAAATGCTACATAAATGCACTCATACATGCTGTGTGTGTGCTATAGCAATTGACCATCTCAGAGAACAATAGCAACATCTTAATTAATAGATTTTCTGAAACTCAATATCACATTAAGAAAGAATCCAACCCTGAAAACCTCTTGAAGAAAAATCACAATGCTGTCAATTTGCTGTCAGGTGAGGAAACCTGCAGATTTTTCCCTTCTGCTTAATTTTTTATGCAGCCTCTTTAGGCCCTGGACCCACCAAAATGTGCATGGTGACATCCCACACTAATGGCAGAGTTCATACATGAAATATATGTAGAATTAGTCACCATGCGAATATGAAAGCTGTGATCTCTTTGGGATAAAGAACATGCAAAGTTACAATACATATTTTAAGCATGTAGAATATTTTTTAATCCTTCTAGCCTCATTTTTAACTGTCTTCTCCCACGATGCCCATAAAGCAAGCTATGCGGGGCACTTGCAAAAGCAGAGCACTTGATGACATTATAGACACTATAAATTTTGTGGAAAAATTTCACATCATTCTTCACAGTTCATTTTTTAATTTGAAAAATCACAGATGCTAAAGTCAAATTTAATCTCCCATTTAAGAATATGAAACTGAAACCTTTCCGAGTGGATAAAACAGCGAATGTAATGAATGCGCCAAAATACTACGGAGGCAGTTCTTTCTTTCTTCCCAGTGTAAAATCTCTCAGTGGGGTATTTCTGAAGGCTCATGGTTTGAATTTCACGGAATACAATCCAGAGAGAGAAGACAAGGAGAGGAAACAATCAGGGAAAGAGGCTGAGCTGACAGTGCAGTTTCTTTGCAGTGACAACCACACGTATTCATAAATATTTTACAAGTGCAGCTTTCAGCCTGGTAAATTTAACTGCCACATTAATGCAGCCTGCAAGTTTATAACCTGGACACTTGCGTGTTGTGAATGTCCAGTATTCTGCAGATGATGACAGGGAAAAGGTTTATATTTTGAAGGCTGCCCTCCTGTAGAGTGCTTTCTAACTGCAAGAGTGTGTTATATGGCAGCTGTTCTTCTTGCATAATACTACAAGTCATCAATTACTAATTCTGCTGAAAGATGTCACATATATAGCCTTGATGACATATTCCATGCTGTCCAAGAATGGAGCAGAATATTTTCGTGTCCAAGAACACCACAGAATTGTCTCAGGAGAGCTGCAGAAAAAGCTGGATGCTTTTTACATTTGTAATGTTTTGCTGTTAACACTGCAGAGCTTCTAAAATGAAAACGATGAAAATAAATGTCATAATCAGAGCCAATTACGAGCAAAATGATTGCTGCTGACAATCGGAAATATTATCAGGATCACAAATACCACTGTTCAGCATTAAGACTGCTTTCTACAGGTCAGTGTTAAAATTAGTGGTCACCTGAAGACCTTAAATACGTTTCAGCAAATGGTGTGGATCTTTCCACTTATTTGGATAAAACAGGGAGAGAATGACAAATTGGATCCTGAAAGGAAGATGACATTGTTAAAGGGTGGACTAGAACTGAAAAACTGACAGGGTCTGGAAATGCACAAATGTCCAGCCAACTATGCTAGACTTGGCGAGGGCAAATGCCACGATCACTCTATAGAGCAGAGGTGTTTTATATTGAATCCCTTCATCTGGCTTCTGGACTCTGACATTATAATGACAGAAATAAGGAAAAAGTCAAGGGGAAAGCAATAAAAGCTAAGAAAGGATTTTCTGAGGAAATTTCTAAGCCACTGTGAAATCTGATTTGCCCTGATCCTGTATTGAAACTTCGTTTAATCTTTCACACGAATTACACTCCTGGCTACAGAACCAGCCCCATCCCACTTGCTGCCACGTCAAAGGAGCACTAATCCAGTGGCAGAGGATGTGGTTTGATTAAGCTTGTCTTCCCTGCAGCCTCTGCTGATGGCAGTTCTAAAGAAACCTTCCCATCTCTCACATATTCCTCAAGCAAAGCCAGCAAGCTCAGTGCAAGCCCCTATACACATGTCCCTCTAAAAGTCAAGGTGAATTTATCCCCATGGACAAATGCCTCTAAAAAGCAGCCTGCCAGCAAAGCTAACCACTGGCTCCTTGACTATTTTCTGCCAGAGCCCAACCCTATGGATGATATCCACCAGTCTGATTAATCCTGCAGCAAGCAGCAAGGTGGTGCTTGTTAGGTGAAATCATATTTTTCAGTGAAATGAGCTACATACTACAAAATTCTTCTTTTTCTCATTTGTATGCACACACCACAGTCATTTGCAGCCAACTACAACCAAAATCACTTCGGATCTGGTCCTATAGATGACTTTGATCTGCAGAGTAAGGCCCTATGAAGTGCAGACCTTTCTTTCAATTGTTTCCAACAGGAGGGATAGAAGCAGTCAAGTGTTTGTTACAGTAACTCAGGAGAACTGCTTTAAAACTGATTGAATCGATTTCCCTTTATCTTGTTACCTCTGACCTGAGCAATTTTAAAGAATTCAAGTCAAGTAACTGCAATCCATGACTGACATTATATCCATACGTTGCTCTCTTTCTTTCTGTTCCCAAAGTTCTGTTGCATGTCCTGCAGGGTTGAACTTTCCCAAGTGAGAATGAGCCACCTGAGAGGGTATCCCCACGTGCAGCAATGTGAATTTCAGCACTTCTCTGTAAGAGTTCCCAAACTACTTCCCTTTTTCACTTTGCCCGGCATGTATTTCTGCTTAATTGTTTGTCTTCTAGGTGTAAGAACAAAAGATTGTGCAACGTATTTAGTGCCCACTGTCTTACAAATGCAATGAAATAAAGATGTATGGAGGCAATGAGTCATCTGTTAGTGCATGGTTATGTCAAATACTCTGTAAGTGTGTTGGTTAGTTGAAAAAATGAATGGTAAAAAATGTATAGCGTGTTCTTGATGCACCTTGTCTTCTGTGCCTAACCTTTCGAAAATGGGACCTCTCAGCACATAGCATACATTCAATAATATACTTCTGTGTTGTTTAAATGGCCACAAAATATTGTATCTGTGCTTTTCTGTCAGCCTCCAGCTTATGTCTCCAAATATTCCAGGAGGTGAGAAGAAAGATTGTAGCTGTATGGCCCTCCCAACCCCCCAGTATATCCTCCCCCTTATTATTTTTTCTAAAACCTCTTAGAAAACCTTTCTGGATTTGATTTATTTTTCATCCCAGTCACAGATAGATACAGGCAATAAGCAATACGCCCTCTGCTTGCTCCTTTCCAATCTTGTATGCACAGTTATTAATCTTCATAATGTTTCTCAGACAGGTCTTTGTTCCCTAATGACTCCAGGCACACCTTTGGGCATATTAGTAGGCAAAAACCCTGGTGTTTTTCAGGGCAGACTTCCCATAGTTTAGTTTATGAACCAAGTTCTGAATATTTACTTAGGCACTGATTCAAACTTGGACCCAGATTTTTAAAAGTAGAAGGCAACTGCTGCCTTCAGTATTGTATCGTTTTAGACGTGTTTTAGACACTTAAGATCATAAGTTTTGTTATAGGTCAATGCCACTAAAGTTGTCAAGTCCATTTTTAAGGTGGGAGTTAGTTGTGTCAATCATTTACACTAAAGATATGAAATGAATCAATGCTAAATCCTATTTAAAATGGTACTGAAATTGAACAGAATGTAGATTAATACAGGCCATGCTGCCAGTCTCCAGACTTCTAGTAATCTTGTGTCTCAGAAAAATGCCTACCAAAAGTGTCACTGCATTATAAGCAAGCCACATAATTTACACTAAGATATATCACTAAAATCCCATGTTTCATTGCATCAGGTAACCATTGCACAAGGCCAGATAGTTGACTGTGTGAATTTACAAGGTTTCTGTTCCTCCTGTGAAGTACAAATATTGGTCACTGACAAAGAAGAAGAAAACTGTGTCTGCTTAGTCAAGATGGTTTGATACAGTGTAGAGGGTTCTCTGCTACCCAAGGAGCCCATGGTGATCATTTAAAAAAGACCAAATGACTGAGGAATGATTGTCCCATAAGCTTTGCTTCAAAATAATGATTTTGCATCTAGAAGTTGTGCTAAATTAGAAGCAGATTTGGAGAAGATTTTAGAATAGATAATTTCAAAGCATTGGTTCTTCCAACTCTACGTAAACTGTAAGGCATGAAGCGTTCTCAGCAATGCAGAGCTTATTGTATAGGTTCACATAAACCTCTTCCATACAGAAGAAACTTTGGTCTTTGTGAATTTAAGAAAGGATAAAAAAGGATAAAATTTTACTTTTTAAAAATACTTTGAAGTTGTACTTTCTATTTCTTTTTCTGTTAACCAATGGCCACAGAGCAAGCAGGGGAAAATAACACAGAAATTATTTGCATATGGACAATGAATCACATTTAAAGAAAGGGATAACTTCTGTGCACGGAATTTTTAATTTATCACTGATGACAATATATTGCCCTTAAAATTCTACAAAGATACTCTCTTAACACATAATAGTTTGTGATTTCCTTTCATCAAGAAAGAAAAACGACCCTAAATGGTTCTGTTTCTTTAAAACTACCGTGCTATTTGACTGTTGCATTTCACAGGCACAGAGAAACAGATTTTAAACAAAAACAATAACATACTTTGATGGAATATTTCCATGCCTGAGTTTTCAGTCTGCGCCACGAAGTCAATGATCTGCAAGACCTTGCCCAGGAGATCACAGATTCACCACTACTTCACTGTTTGACACCACTGTTCTTTCTCAACTGCTAAAACACAGCAGTGCCTGTCTTGGGTATTATTTAGAGCGCTCTAAATCAGGAACTAATCTACGCAACACAAAATGTCACCAGGATTTGTTTTATTTGGAATGATCATAAGGCCAAAAGATAAAACTTCGACATAAGTATATATATCACATCACAGAAATAGACCTTCAAGTGCATTATGGAAATGTGTGGTCAGTGCCTGCTGGAGAAGGGACTTAATAATTAAAAAAAAAAGCTTAGTGGAAATCCTTTAATCACCTTGTATGATACAATGTATCTCCTAACCACCTTTCAACACTTCAGCTGAAATTAGGTGTAGGATCCCTCAGGTAAAGGCAGACTCTGCCAATGTTTTAATCCCCTCTGTGAGGGTAATCAAAAGAAAAAAAGATAGCAAATAGGATCTCACGATGTGATCTCAAGATCTCTGAGAGGCTCTTGAGAACAATAATTTTGTGTAGCTGCCAGGTGTCTTTGTTCCTTGTTTTTTATGATGATCTTTCTGGTTGCGTCACAATAGAGTAAATGCTGCAGATAAGATCACAGGCATATAAAAACCTGGTATTTACATGCACCATGCACACTGCCTTGTCTTATTACAGGTGCATATATAACTTCTTACTAAGAAAAGCCAGCATATTCCTTAGTCCTATTAATCAGAATTAGAGAATGAGTATGTTAAATTTATTAAAGCCTGCACCTCTCTGCAAGAAGGCTTCCTTTCAGTATGTTTAATCTGAACATAATTAATTGGATAGTATATTAAGCAAATTAATATTTGGAGATAATTTTATAATTTTCAGCACATATTTCAAGCGAACTCTCAGCTCCCCTCGCCGTCAGCGGTGTGATGTCCTCAGCTGGAAGAAGGAAACAGCTGCTCAATGTACTTTATTTTAGAATTAATGATTAACTTTTACCTCCCTACTCTGTTCCCAGAGGTGGAATAACAGTTTCCCTAAAATTCTTCAGAGTTTATTTTACTGCTTAGGGTAGTTAAAATGAAAATGCTTTTTCCTCTTGTGAGCTGGCACAAGAACACGCTCAGCTGGCCAGGTTGGGTCAAGCCAGGCTATATTTCATGCAACAAAATATGCAGGACCAAAGTCAATATTTAAGAACTGCTATTAATATTTAGCTATCATGTATACCTTTATTAATTACTTCTCTATTTTTAATATATTTAAATGAAAGCAGCACATATGAATATATCTCCCTGCTCCACTCCCCTCTCTTTACCGTATTTCTGCAACCCTGCAGCCACCCTCCTGCTGGGTAGCTGGGTGAGGACAGGAATCCTGCCAAAGACTGCTGCGGTGGGGGTAACCGGAGGCACTGAAAGGGAGAGGGAAGATTGCACTTTGTCCAAGTCATGCTACCCTGTCCTTTCCCTCCATCCTTTATTGCTGGAAATAGTCTTCTGCCTGCTGGTTTGTAAAGGAGAGGATCTACTCATGAAGAAAGCTCATACATGGAAGCAATGCCAAGCAATTTCTTGGGATTCAGTCTGTGTTTCATTTACTGAAATGTCAAGGCTGCTATTGCATGAAGACTTTTCAGTAGTTCACTCTATGAACTACTGTGAAAAGGAATAAGATTATTGAAGAAAGCTTGCTTTTACTTGACAGGTTTTCAAGTAACAGATCTAATTATCATGCCGTAAACTGACAATTTCATGGGATAATCTTCTGATAAATACTGTGTTGAAGCCAACACATCTTCTCATTATGGCAATTGGAATGGAAAAAATATTTTCCTTGCCATAGGCACACTAGAACACGGTCAGGCAGGAGCTGTGACAAAAACAGGTGGCAATTCTATTATAATTAATATGTTCAGTCTCAAACATGGAACTGGAGAACAATTCCTACAGGCAGCTACTATCCACTGCTTTTTGCAGCGGTGTCATTTTAGCAGAGCCACGTGAGAATACGGCGTTGTTGGTGCTATGTGCTTGTTTGAATCTATGTATGTACCCCAAACTTTATTATTTGAACCATTTTGGTTTCAACCTCAGTTGAAATGAGTAAATGTTTTTCAGATGCTACATTCTTTAAAAGCTCATGAAAATATGAAGATGATTAGGGAAGAGATTCCATAAATTCCGGATGAAGAACAAGCTGAAGAGTGAATTCAAGAGTTGTGCAGCATAAGAGACTCTACACTGGAGGCAGCAAGATCTTTCACTAGTTCCAGTGCTCAAAAATTACATATTTAGAAAGCCTAGTAATAGATTCTGTAGAAGAACAGATCAAATCTAAGTACCTATCTGCCCTCACATGCTCTCTCAAGACCCACACGATGTGGAATCCATTGGTTGGCAGCCTCTCCTGGCCAGACAGGTCGTTGGGCTGGCAGCACTTTCCATTTTCCTCAGAGGTGTACGCTTCAGCAGCCAATACCCAGCGACAGGGATATTCCTTGCAGTGAAAGCAAGTCATCATCTTATCTCCTCAAATTTCCTCTTTGATTTAGGTGCATCTAGAACTAAATGTCCAGCTTGAGACCATTATTTATTCTCTTTTCTAGAAAGCTGACAACTCCCATGTGTGATGAAAGCACTGTGCACTCCGTTCCCACCACTTTCAGACAAACACATCACAAAAACAGTCCGTGACAAAAACGTGCAGATCTGGCTCTCCTCCTATCATCCTGCTTTCAGGTAAGCCATATATCAAAGGTTTTACTTTGCTAATGTCACACAGTCAAAATAAAAATACATGTAGGGGAGACAGAAATTGAGAGAAAAAGGACAATATTCTGAGCAATATGACTTTAGACCTGCAGGTCATGAGGCCACAACGTAGGAAACAAACAAATCTTGCCACAGTCTTCCTGAGGTGAGACAGTCTGAATCTCCTCCGATGCTGGTTCCAGCACCAGCTATTATTGCGATGATATAGGACTTTTTAAACAAAAAGTTAGCAATGTTTTAGAGGACTAGATGTGAAAGTGGTCTCTCTCTTTGTTGCTCTCGGATTGAACTGATTTCTTTGAAGGAGCTGAAGAAGGGCCTGCCCGCAGGGTTTTTCACCTCAAGGTGCAGGCTGTTGGGCAGGACTGTGCTGAAAAGTACGGACAAATAGCATTTATTTAAGACCGTGATACTGTTCTAGTTCTGATATATCTTTGACCCTCAGCCCATTCACACCACTTCCAGATCCATCTCTTGTGGTTTCTGAAGCGATATACTTGTCTGTGAATTGGGATTATTATCATGTAACTCACAACAGTAAGTTAGTTTAATTATATTATTGTTGGCCAGCAAAGATTTATTGGGTAATTTTGGGAAAGCATCAATACCTTTTTAACCACACAGCACTCATATATGCCAATTTTTATATTCAGAGCCATGTCCCATCAGGACAAGAATGTGAAAATGAATTCAGATGTCATGCTGTTGGTATGGTTCAAATAAAGAGTGTTCTGACATCTCTCAAAGCCAGCTGGATAACCGCAAGGTGCAGGTGTTTCCAAGAAAACCTGGCACGGCTTATGAATGCTGGACTGTTTAGCCTCAGGCTTCCTGACCGAAACACCTTCCTAACACTGTGTCAAGAAAAGAAGTATATCAGCTCATAGAATAATAATTCTTAAATCTTACTCTGTCAGACAGTGGCAACTTCTTGAAGAAGCTACTAATAACTGTGGGGGGGGGGAGAAAAATTGCAAGAGAAGGTGATTGTATATATGGATATGAACTGGCAACCTGATATACATGAGATGCTCAAACCTTTTGGATCAATTCTCTACAGTAAGTTGGCAAGGCTTCCAGACTGAGAACTGTTTTCCTGTTCCTAGCAGTTGCCATGAATTTACTGGAAGCACTGACTCATGCTTAATTAGTGGTGCCTTGGGTTATTTTTATACTGTTTTTACGCATTTGTAGTATCTGCTATTTTTAAAGTAGATATTATTCTTCCAAATACTTCATTGTAATACGGCATAATGATTTTTCAGTAAAATATTGAAATCTGAAGAAAATATCTTTTCAATATCTTGTTTTGACTTAATTCCAAGCAGACAAATCTATGGATGATAAGCTTTCTTCATGTAAGTCAGTTAATCAAGTAATGGATTAGATATTAACTAATACATGGAGTTGGCTGCACACGTAAATTCTGCAGAGATAATGAAATGATACCTATTAATATGATTGCACAGCTCTTTGTACTGAAACAGAAAGCAACATTTCTTTCCATCTGAAGGGAGAGCAGGGAAGTGTTAATGCCTTAAATCCATGACAATTCTCAGTGGAAAACATCTTTGCTTGTAGTGTTTGTTCACCACATGGTGCATGCTTCAGAGGGTGTTAAATCAGCAAAACTGCTGAATTTGAAATATTGGCAACATTCATCTGCCTCTGAATTCAGTTATGCTATGTGTAAAGATCCTAAACAGAATCTCATAGTGTAACAGCAATGTGGAATTGCATATTAAACATACCTAACCTGTCATTAAAAACCTCTAATTACAGCCATCAGATGAGTCCCCGTGCTGCTACTTGTCATGCTACATGTATATATCATTTAAATGGGAGAAGACAGCATTTCTGATTATGTCGCTTAACGTACAATATCCGAAAGTTATGGGCCTGAACCTGTTCCCATGGAGGTCAATGACAGTTTTGCCATTGTCTTCAATTAGAACAGGATGTGGCTTTATGACATTACAGTTTCATTTGCATTAATTAATTTACTTAGTAGGTAATGAAAAACTTGGAAAAACAGCCCTCTGGCTCACGAGTTTGGTACCGTGTTTAATACTATCATTAGGAATTATTGCATTGATAAACTTCTAAGCAGAAATGGTTAAGATGGATCAGTGTGTAGGACAAAGTCAAGCTTACCAGCAGTTGACCGGGAAGCTCTGAAACTGCTCTCTGTGTCCTAACCTGTTTTATTTTATTCTTCACTGACTAGGTCTGGGACGTTGAATCTTTAATGCTTAATAGTGTAGACGAAAGCATGATGGTTTCGTATTTAACAGATTTATATGCTTTATAAATCAAGAAGATATTTGCTCAGAAGATACCATAGAACTGGCAGCTGAGTTTCTGGGTCTGCAGTCTCACTGGGAATGGCAAGGACAGACAGGGAACGAGGTGCAGTGGTTCTTTCACTTGGAGCCAGGGGCTACAGATGTGGAAAGGTCCATATAGATGTTGCCAAATGCAAACACAGCTCCATGGAAGTAGGCTCATATAGTGTGCTTTGATTTCTTAAATAAAACATAACACATCAGTCTCACAAGTTTTTTATCCTTTTAATTGCTAACAGTATCTGTTATGTTAGCATCAGGTTCATGCCTGGGAAAAATAAGAAGATGCGAAAATGGTGGTGGAGCCAATCTAGTAGGAATGCACTATGACGACTGGTGGGGATGTAGGTGAGTCCTAAAATGCACAGTCTGAGACTGAAGAATCCTAAGGAACCCATACAAACCACTTCGCACAGAAAGATTACAAACCAAATGATCTTCCAGTGAGCTAGTGGTGGCTGGAGCACATCACTGTCACTTGCTGGAGGGGTGGAATGTGCCAGGGGTGGACACGCATTTGGGATTTCTGTGAGCTCCCATGTGAGAATGAGTTCCACATTCTGCCACACAATTTCTGTGTCATCTCGGCAAAATCACTTCTACTTCTGGATGCTGCTCCTACAGCCTGGGGGCAATAACTCCACCTCATAAGGTTTTTGGTTGTGCTGGTTTTGTAAGGTGCTTAGCTACCCACGTGTTGGGAGCCATAAAGTACCCACATCAACTGAAAACCCATCAGTCAGAGCTTGAAAACACATCAGTCTCTGTATTTGGAGCTTTTTATTAAATTAAGAAGAAAAAAAAGTGAGACAATATTAGCTTGGGGTCTGCTTGCCTCCGTTAGCATATTGCTGTGACCATCTTGGAATATTTTTAGCCAGGCATGCTGCAGTTCATGGACATTATTGCAGAAATAGTTGCTGAGAAAAGCTATTTTATTAATTGGGTAGTCTCACTGTAAACCATGTGATATTCCAGAAGACACTTTATAAATAAAGTATATTTGCATCAGGAGTTTTTCAAGGTTCTCTATTTTACAAAACAATAATTCACAGCTTAAACGAAATCCATCACGGTGAAGTTTATCAGTTGAGCACTTTAATAAAACAGGAATAAATGCAATTTCTAGCAGAGACAACAAATGCTTCTTATTTGGCACAATATTTTACATATCTACGTATCACTTTAAAGATGGTAATTGATGATGTTCCTCTTGTACAGAAAAGGAGTTTGCATGGCAAGAAATGAGCCTATACATCTGCCTAACTTTGATCAGTCTTTTTTATGTGAACACGAAGATGATTTTCATCTATGTTTCCCAGAAGCAGCGTTGAATCCAGACTGCAAGAACAGCTATTTCATTTGAAATTTTATGATATTTTCCTGATTTGTTGCTGCTTGTGGCAATCACGTAAGAGTAGCAACTTAAAACAAAAAAAGCTAGGAATGCAGCAAGGGAAAATGCTGAGTTGGGCACACTGAGAAAAAAGTTCATTCATGCTGTTTTAAAAAGAAAGATGGAAAGCTCATGCCTATGCCTTCTTTGTGAGACTACAGTTTGTCAGACATTCATTCTTTTTAGGCTGATGGAAGCACCCTGAAAGCGCAGTTAACTTTTTAAAAATAACACAGCACCTTTTAACTTTTTAAGTCCAGCTTACTACCTCACTAACATTTAGTGGATGGCTCTCAGCTCTTAGAGTGACTTTTAATAGTGTGTCTCTTTGATGAGAAATCCCACTTGTTTAGGAAATTCTATGTCCTTATTTCAGTTAAAAGAATTCAGAGGCTGCAGGCCAATATTCTGTAGCTTATTACAGGAATTTTATTTAGATTTTACCCTGATATTGTTTCACTTCTGTTTTAAACCAAAGCAACTCTTCTATATCCCCTGTGAAGGGAAACGTAGCATCACAGAAAGGTTCTTCAACTCTGGAAAACCCTTTTTTCCTGTAAATATATTGTTACTGCTACTTTTACAATTTATAGATGGAGGAAGTACAGGAGGGGGATTGCCCTACTGTTCAGAAAACACGTTACCAGCACGAAGGAACACTTAAGCTGGCTGTGCCTCCAGGCTTCTGCCAATTATTGTCCACTTTACTTCAGAGCCTCCATAGGAACAAGTTTTGCTTGATTACGCAAGGAAACATGTCCTGGTACTGAATTCTCCCAAAAATCTAATAGCTAATATCAAACAAATCTGATACAGAGTTACGGCCTTCCGATATTAACTTCTTAAAAACTTATTGAAAAGCAGCTGCTGGGTGAAGGACTGAGAGTCAGGATAACGATGCCATAAAGGAGAAGACTGCCACATAGGCTCAGCGGGAACCTGTTCAGTTTGGGCTGTAGGCTGGTCAACCAGCAGAGCTGTGCTGTCAGCCCCAACAGCACAGCAGTTCCTCCAAATAAGCCATAGAAAATGCTGCTTCCTCCTTGCTGATGGAATAAGAGGGCTGGAAGGAAAAAAAGAGGACAGTGGCTCAGGTGATGGTGGGTGTCTTATGGCACAGGAGGCTGAAGTGATATTATTGCCGGAGGAAAGTGATATTAACATAGAAATTAACAAAAAAGTATTTTTCATTAATTTAGTTACCTACTTGTTTAAAACATCACTGGGTGTTAACTATATCATAGTTAACCTAAGGCCAAAAAAACTAGAAAGAACACTAAAAGCTACAGTAAGGGTTACCTAGGTTATCTTTTTCTTTCATCTACTTTTCGAGGAATGAGGGAAAAAATGTGCTTTTACCTTTGGAGAATATAATAGGATGGTTACACACGTATACTCACCTCTGAGTTACTAAGACTCTCATTACTCCAAACTATTCATTATTTATCAAGAGTAAGAAAACTCTATAAACTCTTATAAGAAAAGCTTACATAAAATCTGTACTATTAGGTCAAACAGAACTTTTCTCTCCACTTTTCTCCTACAGTCACGCTCAGCTGCAGAAGATCCATCAGATCATCTTGGAGAGGAGAAATGGGGAGAGGAAGATTCTTCTTTCCTTTGACATTTCTTTTTAAGATGTCTTAAGAACAAAGGGCTAGATACAAATGGGAACAAATGGATTTAGTATGAGCTGAAATCTTGCAACTCTGATTCAGCTGGTTGTCTCCATACTTCACTGGAGTTATTTGAATGAGGAACAGTGGAAGTCTTTTTTTGTGATACCTGGGGAGTTGTCTTCGGCCCACTTTCATAGGCTTTAGCAAGACAAAATGTCCACTGAAATCTTATCCTTGCGCCAAAATCAACTTTCAGGATGTTCTACTTGAACCAACTCAGCTGGAAAATCACCTCAAAACAGGATCTTAGTGAAACTCTGAAGCTTATATCTGATATGAGCTTTCTTAACAAAATTTTCTTTTAAAAATAGACTGAACTTAAATTGGATGGGCTACAGAGTATTTTTTATGTAATAAAATATTGGATAATGCTATACAAACTAATCCTACACAAACTAACGGATGCTCAGGTAAAAAGAAATGCAGGTAAAAAGAAATGCTTATGTAAAAATGTTCCCTACAACACGTAGTGTTTAGAAAACATCAATCAAAGTTATATGTATCATCCTATAGTTTTGATTATGTAAAGACCAATCTTGCTTTTCAGAGATATTTCTCAGTTAGGCAAAAATAGACACTGCTGAAATATCTTAGAGTACAAATAATGATGAATTATGCCTTTATCACTTCTTACTAAGAATGATGAAGATTTCAGCACTAAAAACCCCAAATCCAACAACAAATAACCAGCAACAAAATAACAATAGTCCTGAAGCTTGAGCAGGCCCATAGTAAAGGATTCAGGGGAATCAGTCTCAATCTTTTCCATGTCAGTACCTCTCTGTGATCTTCTAGCTGGGAGAACGCGGAAAGGGAATAGAATGACTTGTGTTTCTTGTCATGTGTTCTAAACCCACTGGAAATTGCTGTCCTCGGGCTGAGGTCTCGAATCATGTTAGATTTACAGAAAGCAACATTTGGAGAAAGACAGTGTTGACCTGGGAAGTAACTGATGACACATCACCTTCACTAAGAGAAGTACATCAGTTTTATAACAGAACATATACAATGGCGACACCGAAATCTCCAAACTGTAGAAAAAAAGGTTGCTGTAGCAAGTTTTCAGCACGAACAAGCAGTTGGTGTTCAAAACCTCTACCATTTTTCTACATTCTAACAAAGCACAGCCAATGCAACCCAACTGTGCACTCAACGCTCGAAAGCTTCAAAGATTTTCTGTATACAATGCCAGCAACAGGACAGCAAAATCGGAAGCTTTCACAGAGATGGATAGTGAGTAGAAGAGTTGTTACACAAAGTATTAGCTCTTATTATGCTTCAAAGTTAATTTAGAAACTTATTCTTCAAACAACTGCTGCAATGTCCTGAGTACATGTCTGACTGTGAGGAAATCATTTTAACTTGAGCAAAACAAAACATTAATTATGTTTTGCCAGAAGGTAAATGGTACAAAATATGTTTTTCTACTGTTAGAGACACCACAGCTTTTCTTCAGTGCAGTGACCACAGCCAAAATGCATAAAGAGTTGGCATGTTTAGAGCACCGTCTTTCAATAACATAATTTTCTGATTTTTTTTTTAAACCCAGAAGATTCTGAGTTTCTTTGTAAGGAAAGCGCTTCTGTAAAGAAAGTCTGTTCTCCTTCCGTTTAACAAGTGTATATGCATGCCAGAAATCTCTGCCAGCCACTGTTTAATGTGATTAAGTAATTAAAAAATATAAATATTCTGATTATTGACTAGCTATTTTGTTTCAAATCTGCCAAAAGAAGACAGACAGACAACAAAGAATGAACAGAAAAGAATACAGAGTAGCTTCAACAAGCCTGCTGCCTGCCTTGAAATAGTGCAGGGAGCCTGCACTGTAATCCAATTAATTTTCTATTAAAGGACATGTATGGAACATGCAGCAGCTGTGCATAGGTCCTGTCTGCTTCTTAACCTGAAGTCTTAGTGTTAAAAGCATGTCTGCAGAGAAGTGGAATATTTCATGGAAAAATGCTGCATTTCCCTGTACATGGGATATGTCAGATTTCTTCGTGGGGTTGCTAGTGGTGTTGACATTGCTCTGGAATGAGACACTTCATTCTTTCTGCAGCTGTGTTACTACAGGCTCTGTGCAGATACTGGTAGGCTTCTCCTCACGAACTCCTTGTTTTCAGAGCTCTCCCCACACAGAAGGACACTACTCTTGTGCACATTCCCTGTGGCACTGCTACCCAAACATCAAGAATCCCTGATCTACAAGCTTGATCAGGCAAGACAGTATGTCTGGTTTTGATGAGGTATAAGCTGTGGAATCCTCAGAAAACAGGCTGAAAAGGCTCTGAAGCCAGACATGTTTCAATGAAGGAGTCTGTTTTGAATTACGCTTCCTATTAGCGGCAAATTTAAAAATTAGGGAACTAAGAGTAAAGCTGAAACTTAACAAGGCTTAAAATAGGTTTGAGTCACAAGTCTTACCTACTGTGTGATGGGCTGGTCTTCACTGCAACCAGGAAGTCTTTAAGGGAAAAATTAAGTAGGAAAAAAACAGATTGACTAGAGTAGGGGGGGGATGGAAAATAATAAAGGTAAGTTATTTCTTCTCATTTTATTTTCTGGAACCCCGGGAAAGCTCATACAAATGGTAAACATATGGAAAAAATTATCAGGAAAAGTGCTCTCGAAAGAAAGACTGCAACAGAGTTCAGGTGACACCTTTGACTCATTTCTGGAACAGAAATGGATGGAGCCATAAAGTCAACGCAACAAAGGAGGATTAAGAGTAAGCTGGAACAGGGCAAGCAAATTAGGCTGGAAGCCATTTTCCTGTTCCTCATGGCAGCTTCCCAAGACTGCACATCTGAAATGTGCAATTTAATGTAAGCCCAAAGAGCCCTCCCTGCCAGCTATAGAAAATTAATCAAACATATTCTTGTAATGGATGAGTAGTAGGTATTTATATAAATACAACAGGCAAGATCTACACAAACACAAAGGAACCCAGATGCACGTTCATGTTTATTTTGAAATTAGAGAACTAACATAGAAATGACTGTGCAACATTATACAGGTCAGTGAGTTAACTGCTTGAGTTTCAGCCAAGGTGGCCATAAAATCAGGTAATAAAGCTGCAATGCTTTGAAAATCCAGATGTATTTGAAACGAGTTGCTCTGTAATTAAAAGGGATGTGGAAGGTCAGGAGAACAATACGATGTAACGCTGCGTCTACGCTGCAGGCTTCTGCTGGCACAGCTCCATCAACCACAGCACAGAACTGTTCAATACCAGACTGACACAGCTGTACTGCCAGCTGTGCCACAAGTGTTAACACAGGTATACCCGTGCAGAGGAGAAATGTTATAAATGGCACTTTTTTTCCTGCTGTTTTTTCCTCCGCTGGTATGATACACAGATGTGCTAACGTCACTGCACCTCCAACACAAACACTTTATCTGAGAACACAGACACAGCCAAAACCACCAAGGTCACAGAAGCACATGCTAGGAGTTTACTTTGTCTGCTTTTACACTAAACACATTACATCACTTATGTGTTCCAAACACAGACGGTGAGCGATTTGCTGGCAAAACACAGCAAAGCTGTCCCCATGAGCAAAACAATCCTTCCGCAAAGTTGGCTCTTCTTCAAAGTTCCTCCTGAAAGCCGGCCCAGCTGCGCTGCTCAGGACAGCCTCTGCCCCCAGACCCGAGCTGACGCACACCGACAGACCCACCCCAACCGCCGCCTCTGGTGTGCGTGTCATTCCCTCCCCGCAGGTTCTCTGCCTTTCCTGAGCCAGCTACCAGGACACGGGCACGGCAGCAGGCTGCCACCTGTTCTCCTAGGCCCTGTCCCTGGCAATGGCGGCAATCCTGGGGGAGCACCGGGCAACCCGCAGGGCCCTGCTGGACGCCAGGGTCAGCGTTCTCTGCTTGTGCCCTCAGCGGTGCCATCCCCCCTGCCCACAGGCAGGCTACGGTCTGCACCACGTTCCCAAAAAGGCATTTAGAAGTAACGGAAGCAATCTTCATCACCCTTCGCACCCTCCAGACCAAGGCCCAGGTACACTCCGGCCACCCCCAGCTCCTGGCCGCCCCCGTGAGAAGAGACGGAAACGACCCGCCCTCAGCTTGGGAAGCACGTGACAATCAAGGGGCCAATCAGAGAGCGACTTCCGGGCCTCTTGTCCAATAGTCAGCCTCGTGCGGGCCACGGGGCAGAGACGAGCGGATGACTACCGCTGAG
>WBMW01000881.1:135194-149329 GCA_013396635.1 Penelope pileata
GAGGGGCCCGGTACCGCCCGCGTTGGAGCGGGAGGGGAGCCCGCACCTGTACTTCTGCCCCGGGGCAGAGCCCGCCGGGCGCTGAGGGCTGTCACCGCGTTGTGTCTGGGCCCGGGGGGGCTGCGCGGCCGCCCGGCCGCCGGCACTGCGCTGGGGGGGCAGGGGAGCACTACCGCTGTGCCCGTGTTCTCCGTCCGTGTGCCGTCTTTCAACGTAAACTGCCTATTTCCCGTTTAAAATTGTTAAATCTTTGTGAAAACCGGCCTAGCGAGGCGTTGCGGCTTCGAAATTTCAGTCTGAGTGGGAGAGAACCTCTCTTTTGGGAACTTCTCCCTGCAGCACAGGAAGGCACCCAGCCCCGGCCGGGCCGAGCTGAGGGGGCTCCCCGGAGCGCCTGGTCACGGTGCTGGGTGCCTGGGACCGGCCGGCCTGGAAGCACCGTCATGCCCAGAGATGCTGCTGGAACACTTTGCTCTCACCTGCCAGCCCGCTCACCTGGGACGCGCTGCCAGCTCTCCTCGGGTGCCTTAGGCACTGCTGTCTGTAACCACGCTGCCTGCAGATTCTGCTCCCCGTGATAAAAGCCGTGTGAAAGGCCCCCGGAAGGAGAAAACAACTTCTGATCGCTTCTGGTCATGGGGTTGGTTCTTAATGATACTAAAAAAAGTTGCCTGTAGGGAGCTGTTCCAGACCTCTGTGGTTTTCATGGCCTCAGTGTGCTCTGGGACTTGTGGCCACGTAAAGCTTTGGTTCGTTTTAGAGCTGCTTTCGCTTGGTGAAGTTGCCCTGAGAAACTTCTGGAGGAGGGTGGCCTAACACAGCTGTGGTAACTCCAAACTGTGCCTTGTTTTCTGCCACGGTGCCTCGTCTGTGCAAGTTGCCTTCTGTCACCTTGATCCAGCCCGCCACGGAAGGAGAGACATGGGAGCTGGTGTTGCGAGGTGGAGCTGAGGACACCTGCTTTCCCTCCACAGGGACCTGTGTGTGCTCACTGTGATCCACACTACACCTCCATGTCTGGAGTTTGGGCAGCTTCAGCTTTCCTGGAACAAGTCAAGACGGTTTCATTAGTGCTGTCTGTAACGCTGAAGTAAATAGAACAGGATGGCTTACCAGCGATCTTTAAACCTTTTTTGTTATCATGGTATCACCCACACTACCTAATACCTCTCTGTAACAATATTTTCTGTTTAGTTTACATTCAGGTGCAGCTCTGTTTTGGGACTCAATGCAGAATGAACTTAACTCTCATTAGTTTTTAGGACAGTGTGATTATAGAGCAAGCAGAAACCTAGCAGAGTGGAGACAGGGTAGCGAGGAACAAATAACAGCTTGTAGCTTTTCATCCTTACTTGCAGAATTATCAAAGGGGAGCAAATGTAAGGGTAGGTACAGTTACACAGTGTAAATATTCAGTAATCCAATTGTGTTTTTAAAGAATAAAGGATTACTTTTTACAGTTAGTGTAGTTTGTTAACCTTTTTTTTTTTTTTCCTTATCGTTACAAGTGAAGTTGTATGAAAGTTAGAAATCAGAGTGGTTCACACTGCATGAGCCGTTCATTCATGGACACGTTTGGGTTCTGGTCATCCTTAATTACGTAGTGCTCTGCCTCTTTTGCCCAAGCTCTTCATGTGCTGAAGATGTATGGTAATGGAGGAAGGAAGGGAGCTCTGTAATGTCTTTACTATTCATTAAGCAACCCTTGTACAACACACAGTCTGCAGTGAATAGTTACTCATTTCTGCATGCCCTCCTTCGAGGGCACTTCTTAATGTATTATTTTAATGGCTCGCAGGTATTGATTCAACACCTCTTTGAGATGAGAGAATATTGTTTTCCCGTCGGTAAAATTAGTGTAATAAACGAGAAGCGATCGGGGGTCACAAATGTAATCAATGCTGGAGCAGGAGTGGAATTGCAATTCGCCTGCCCCCATGCCACACTGCTTCCCCAGCAAGGAGCATCGCTCCGATGTCTCTGTTCAGTGGCTGCTGCGAGTGCCTGGCGCTTCCTCGCCTCAGGCCCTGGCGAGAACGTGCGGTTAACGTCTGGCGTCAAGCACCCTCTTCCAGCCCGACATTCACATAGCAGTGAGGAAGTGACATCCAAAATCTCATAAACATTGTGCTTTCTCCTGTCCTTGGTCTTTTTGCCTGCTTCTTCCAACTTCAGCAAGAGGCGAAGTGGTGATCATATGGGTTTCCTTATCTCGGCTTGGCCTTGATTGATTGCTGGAGTACCGTCCCCCCCACGCTGAACAAGTGGGGGTCCTACTGGCAAACATGCTAAGTGCTCCCGGAGTTAAACATGGTGATAATGGGAATAAACACACCAGGGGATGAGCTAAAGTTGCACAGGAAGCTTTCTGACTTGTGAGTGCTTTACTTTGAACCCAAACAATATTATATCTTCGGCGCAAAAACAAATTCTGTCACATGTGCTGGCAGGGTCACGGTGGCTGCATGTCAGTGGCGCTGAAATGTTCCAGGCAGAAGCACAGCTTGAGCTCGGCACAAACCACATTACTTGGAGCAGGAGGAAGCCGTTTCTGTAGAGTTGAAGGGGAAAGGTCAGTGAGGCAACGAGCTTATTGCAGGGGTTGTTGGGATTTCACAATTCTTTCTCCTCTGACTTGCTTAAGTGGTGGACGGGGAACACTGGAGGCAGAACCAGGGTCCTCTGGTCATGGATTGAACTTTGGGTCAGGGGAGAAAGTCATTTTGTAACTTGCTTACCTGCTGCTTTACAGCTGGGGAGAGAAGATAGTACCCCACACCTCCTGTGTCTCCACACCTTCTAGCTGATGCCTGAGGCTTTGGAATTTAGTGAAGGAAGCCCAGACCTACCGTGGCTTTTCTTTTGAGAAGGTCTCAGTTGTTGATATTGTCAGGATCTTCTTGTTTGACTGAGTGGGTTGTTGCTTGTTATATTTTTTTCTTGCAGTCAAATTATTATTGGTTATGTAGATTCTTGGAGGCCTGCTTGTTTTTATTTTTCCTTACTACTTGATGCACGTGCTAAGCTTTGGCTCTCTGTAGCTGAGAAGGATTTTGGAGGCTGCTTCCTCCAGTGTGCTTCCTGAAGGACATTATTTCTCCTGTAACGTAAATCAAACTGGTTGCTTCAGTCATCTTGATTGGAAAAGTAATTCTTAATTTTTTTCAGCTGTGGAGATTTAGTTGGAGGAGTTGAGAATACTTTTGAAAAGTTCTTGGTAGTGTTATGATCTTTAGATATGTGTAGCATTTACGTCTTTTTCTTGTACCCTCTAGAGAGGGTCTGAACTGATTTTTTTTTTTTTTTTCCAGATCTCCTTTCACACTTCACAGCATTTCTAGTTTGAGTCTTCCGTATTCATATACTGAAAGTTGTAAAGATTTTTTTAACTAGGAAAATGGAATAAAACCTTTTCTCTAGCCCATATAGGAATGGAACATAAGGTTCCATATCCACTTTTTCTTGTTCTAAAAAAAAAAAACCAAACACCCAAAAACTAAACAAAACCCTCTATTCTTTTAGAGACTGTCTCCACTCGGACATTAATCAGGTATTTTAAAACACTGGGTCATATTGTCCAAGTTGCCTTGTTTCACAGTGATTTCTCTAAATTTGTACTCATATTGGCATATTTTTACCCACTTGTTTAGTTACACCCTGGAAACAGCATGGAGAAGCGGGCGAGGTGAGAAAGCTATGAGGTGGTGGATCCATTGCAGAAGTCAAGGAAGTTAACGTATGCATACCTTTTATTTCTGTGTACTACAACAGTTACGTTTACCTCTGGTGCCCAGAAACCTTGTTAGCTGTTGCTGGGCTTGCTCCTTGCTCTCGTGTCACAAGACCAATCACCTAAGTACAGTGGAGCTCTTCTTCATTGGCTGGCTTGATTTTAGAAGGATGGTCTTGTTTAAAACTTCTCTCTTCTATGGTTTAAGGCATCATTTTCACATTTCTGTGGCTTTCACGGATGCTGGTTCGTGCTGAAGAATCTATCTTTACAAGGTAAACCAGGGTGATTATCGCAGACATCTTCTAAGTAGACAGGTATTTACAGCTCTGGTAATATATATGTATTTCAATAGTAATGGAGTAAGAATAGAAACAGTGAGGTGAAAAAATGCACAGAGGCATTCCTGGTAAGAAATATCCTCCAGTGATTTGAAACATAGTTCAATTGTCTCTGCCATAAATTTGAGAGTAAGTGTCATATATGGGTGATAAAAATGGCAGAGGCTATTTTTTATACACTCATTATTCACTTAGTTTGTCTTTTTCAATTAACGTGGAGTCTATCTTTCTCATCTGACTGGGTTTACGTTTCTTTCATAATCATATGTCAACAAACCACAATAGATGCAGCATAATATAGCATACAGTGTAAATCTTTAGGTTAATCCCTAACATTTTTTATTATAGTTCATTTGGAATCGCTTTGTAACTTGATCATGATTTGTACTAGTGTGGTTTTTTTCAGGATAAGCTTAATGTGTTACAGCTTGATCTTTTCTCACCTCTTTAATACACAGAGAAGATGCTCAACTACTCAGTCAATGAGATGATAGTCCTTGATTATTATTTTGTTTCACTTCTTTTAAGAGCTGTCTTTAATGATTATTTCATTTGAGGGGTCTTAGTAGTTTGGGCGTACTTCTGCTTTCTAAATCACTAACAAGAATTGTTGACTGTCGGTGCTTTTTTTCAATATATTCCCTGCTTGTAGCAACAAGGCAAGATGGCTTGCTTTTGGAGATCTAAGGTGCAACTGTTTCTGAAGGCATTCCTTTCCAGGACTTTGTGCTGCAAGCAGTGTTCTACTTATTAGAGTAGATCAGTGTGATTGTTTTTAAGCATCTTAGAGTGTCAGTCACTCTTACTTTACATCTGTTTCTGTATAAGTGTGTGTGTATTTTTATACATATAGTTTAGCACACTCTGGAGAGAGATGTTTGAACGGAGTTGGGAAGGAAAGGGGAGAGAGCAGAAGCAAGATCCTCAAATATTTCTCAATTCAAAAGGAGCCAGATTTATGTGCAGAGGGACAGACAGTCAAAGGTATTGCTTGATAATTTGTCTTCAGGCCTGTTCCATATTGATGAATTGTACCAGAAGTTTGAAATCCAATGGATTAATTGCTTTCTAATGCTAGACGCTATAATGCTGAAAGGTAAGTAGCAGTCTGATGTTGTTTGCCCCTGAAAATGTGCACAAATGTGCCTAGCTTGCAGCTACCTTCAGAAATGTACTGTCCTGCCTTCCAAAATTCCCTGGGTTGCAGCCAGCTCCTGGCTCTCCCTGTCTTTAACACAGAGGGGAAAGATGGGAAGAGGCTGGTTGCTCTGTGGATTGTTCTGCTAAGCTGTGGTTTGCTTCTGGTGTGACTGGTGGTGACTTGACTCAGGTGTCTCTTGTCACATGATGGACCTGTGTCCAGCCCTGAGACAGGAGGCTGTGTTCTCACAGATCATCTAAAGGCAGCTGAGTGCATTCCCTGCTAGGTGGGTGGAAGCACGCCTGTCTCATTGTTCTGTATCAATGATATAGGCTCGTCAGGTGGTGAAGGAATGACTCGCATTTTGGTTATCTGCAGAAGGAGGGGGTGTGGAAGGCCCTGGCTGTGGTCCTTGAGTGTCCCTGTGAGAGCCTGTTTGACCCACGTTGACACAACAGTTTGGCAGCTTGTTTGAGAAATGCAGCTGATGATCCCTGCATTAAGCACTGTAAACAACAAAATGCTAGGATTTATGGTTAACCCTCAGCACTTGCTTCGGGCTAAAAATCCGCAGCGTTCTTGAAAAGGTCCATGTGTGCAGTTTCAGTCTTCATTAAAGAAAATAGCCCCCGAGACCTGAAACGTGACAAACTTGCAGTGCTATCTGCTTGTAGTCATTGAAGCAAGGACAGGCACAAAATGGTTTAACAATGAAAATAAAAAACAATCTGAACCTTTTTCCTCCTAAAAGGAATGCAGATGAAAACAAAATTGAAGTGACCTCAGCTTTTCCTAGCTGTATGAAGTGGCAATTGAGCCTTGAGCTACACGAGGCAGCTGAAGTGGACAAAGCTCTGCTGTAGTGTGACTTCTCACTTCTATCAGTTTGCAACCTGTATTGACAGAGCAATTTGCGACTGGATCTTATCAATTGGATCTTTCAGTTCTGTATCTGTTGTTCATTTCTGTAGGCAAATAATTTCTCTTGGGTATGGTTTGGGCAAAGTTGAAATCATGAGCTTTAGGAAACAGCGTTAAGTACTGTATCCAAGCTATCAGGCAGTTTAACACACAAACTTAAAAACGTTAAGAAATGTTGAATAGGTTTTCAAGATGTATTTCTTTGAAATCCTGTTATTTTCAATGGAAACAGTTAATTAAGTAGCCCAGTCTCTGCAGTTGTGGTGTGCCCTCTGCAATGTGTGGTGATACTAAATAGCTGCTGAGTCTGGTAGAAACAGGAGTTGGGAATGCATCATTTCGTTCATTCATTGTATGGAAACTGATGAGTAAAACTGCTCTTAAATCAGGAACCTGTTCAAAGAGGTTTGCTTTTGGTGTTTATCTTTTCATTTCATAAAGTTTGTCAGTGGGTCAGATGCTACTGAAGGAAACACATTTACACTCAGGTGGTTATGGTTAGTGGCTTGCGCTTTTGCTTTCTGCACAACATTAAACTATGAGAGGAGAGAGAAAATTTTGGATCATCCTGGAGAAGGAAAAGCAAATCAGTGACAAGAACAGGGTTGAGAAATGCATAGATCTTGCTTCTTCTGTATGAAGTTCTGTCTGAAACTCACTACATGAGACTTGCATCTATCACACTGAAGTCTGGAGTTCTGTTCTCACTCTAAGGTAAATCACTTTGAGGAATGTCATAGGAAGTAAGTGAACATTCCTTTATGTTAAGCCAGTGATAAAGCTGCTACTAAAAGCTGGGACTGTTCCTTGCATACTCTTCCACAGAGAGGAAGTACAGGTAGTGAAGTAGTGACCATAACTTAGGTTTTCTTACTTCATGTCCAGAGGAGCTTATGATAAGTGATTCATCTCCTGTGCATCTGGCACGTCAGGAATGGATTTACAATTCTGGATCAGAAGCTGACTTGAGGAAGATGCACATCATTCTGTGTAATTTTCAGTAGTTAAGAAAATGTATGGTGTGGCAGCGTGGTATTTTCGAGTTTATTGCTGCTGTGGCATACTGTTGAAGATCATGTGTACATCAGGTCTGTCTCTAGGTTTTGGAGTTGTGATGAATCAAGCCATGTGCCTTCTCAGAACACATGTAAGTGTGATAGCATTCCACGATGAATATGGTGCATTGTTAGTGGCCATCTAAACTTCTATAAGTTGTTTTACAGTCTCACAGGACAGGGAAGGCATCCCAGGGACGTCCTCTCTGTAAATGTTGCTGTTTAGAGACAAACTTGTCAGGAGCTTGTGCATGCATGCTGTCTGTCTCTCACCCTCATCTCGCTTTTCGTCTCCCTCTCCTCCAATTCATCTTCTTTTACTGAAATACATGAAACATCTACTTCTGCCCTGTACTTCTGTGGCTGGAAATTCAGTATAATTTCTGCTTTTGAAGTCCAAGCTTTTCTGGAAAAGAACAGGTTCTATCAACAATGTGGTTAGTCCTCAGACTTTTTGCAGCTCTACTGTGTATTCTAAGCCAGACCTGGTAATTCTTCCTTATGATAATCAACTTGGCTTCTTAATTATCTCAATCTGCCCCTTAATTATCTCAACATTAGTTGTTAAAGAAAGCTCTGACAGTCAGTCAAAACCTGAGATGACAGAATTCTCAGCTGGGTTTTGAGCTTTTCTGAGAAATAACAAAGCCCACTGAGTTTAAATGCAGATTTCAGAAGCAAAGTTTGGTGATCAGTTCATGTCTGAAGATTGCTGTGTAAGCATCCCTCCTTGTTACAAACCCAACCAATTTCTAATTACTTCAAAGTTTCACATGTTGCTGTTGAAGCAGAACTTTGAAGTAGCTTTCAAATTTTTTGAAATCAATACACAAAAGAAAGAAAAAACCAGTATTTGTTCAGAATGTCCATTGCAGAGTGAAAGATTTGGTCTATGCTGAAAAATCCTGCTGGGTTTCATTGACAGTGACTATTAGCAGTTTTGGTTTTTGCCCTCAGTAGCAAAAGTATCTGGTCTTTTGACCTAGGGGAGGTTTTGTGGCTGGCCAGGGTTTTGCAACTGCGTGGGCCTTTACTTGCTTCCTCGGTCAGAAATTACAGTAATTGAAATTTATGAAGGTGTATAGATTTTCTGTGTGTTAGCACAAAATGTTTCCATGTATGCTTGGCTTATGGCATAGAGGCTGTCGGGGCCGAGTCTGGAGGAATCATTAAAAGACACGTTAAGTGCCTTTCCTTCTGTCTTTTCGCAGAAAGAATGACACAGAACTGAGGTGATTTTTTTTTTTATTTTTTTTCTCCCTGTCTTTGGGACTACTTTGGAAAATGTGATGGGGAAGCTTCTCTTTCTGTCTTATGGGGAGGGAGGAACATACCATTATTTGGAACTCAAAAAATATTTAAAAAAAAAAATTAAAAATATTGCCACATTTTGTGCAGACAGCATACCCATCTAAAAAAAATAATATTCTGGTGAATTCTTGATAAAGTGTGAAATCTTTGTGATGCCCATGCTAGAGTTCTTGCTAGAGTAACTTTTGGCTTAGTTTCTTGCAATTTTGAAAGATAAAGGGTGACTTGTTTTTCCTGAACTTCTGGTCTATAGAGAGAAAAAAGCAGGCAATTCAGGCTTTTCGGTAAGGAAATCTGCAGTAAATATTCATTTAATGTTGTTATAAAATGAAATTTTTTGAACGTGAACATTTAAGTACTTGACTGTTTTTGTATTTTCATTATAAAAATAGAACAGGTCATATGATTTGAAAGGTTACAGAATTCAAGTAGTACTATCCCTCTCTGCTTGTGTGTACAAAGATTATGCCAAAGTGTGTGTGTGGGAGAGTGCCCTGGGTAGGGTGTTTGTGACTTACGTTTTCTTTCACTTCCCGAATGAACAGGTGTCATCCATGCAGCTGAGAAGTTTAGATTAACAAGCAAAATTTTTTCTGTTGTAGTTCTGCTTTTCAATTTTCAGGATAGCCATGTGTTATGTGGTAACTACATAAAGGTTTTACAGCAAACTTGAGCAATTATTCTGTTAACCAAGAAGTATAACATGCTACTGGAGGACTTACATTCACCAAAATTCTCAGTCAGTGCACTATTTTTATCTTGTGTAATGGGTATTTATAGTATTACAAAGAACCACGATAAATGTTATGGAATGCTTCGGCTCTACATGATGAGATAAACACACCTTCTGCATAAGAATACATAGGCTGCTCTGAAAGTAATGCCTCCTATTTATTTCAGTGGAAACTACAACAGACGCAAAGAGCACAATAACACTATTTGGTAGAGCAAATGCTCAGCTATAAAACACTGTTTTTCAACATAGTTACCACCATTAGCCAATTCATGTGGATGAGCTGGTTGAGATACTCTTCACGGTGTGACAGCTGTGCATGGCTGTCTGGAACGTGGCTTGTCTTTCACGTCACTTTGCCACTGCTGAAATGCACCACCACCGCCTCACTGTGCTCACATCCACTTTTGGTCTCCATCAACATTCAGCAAGTGTTGATGAATGTCAGTGGGTGCCATTTTTTCCACATGGAGGAATTCAGTCCCACCCCTTTGCTCCATCCGCACTCCCATGTCAGACACCATTGTGTCAGTGCCCCTCTGCTGCCATCTGTCACACGGCAACTACATGGAACGGAATATTGGTGGGAAGGTTCAACCTCTGCTGCCAGCCAGCAACATCCACCTCTGACGTTGTGGGCCAGTATAACAAAATAGGAGGCATTACTTTTGGAGTAGCCCTCTTAAAAAATATACAGTGCAGGTTAGAATACTAGTTGGTGGTTCTACAAGGGCGTATGTGGTTAACTTCCATTACTATTTCAATATGGCTATTGTTGTGCCTGCTTAATTGTTTGACAGATTAAGGCTTTGGGTATGAACTTTAGTCATGTAGGGAGTTGAGAGGCAGAGAACATTTGAAAATACTGGAACGAATAAGTGACCTATATTAGTGGCTGGGTAGGCATTGCTGCTGAAATGGTGAATTACTCAACCGTTTTTGTAACTTGATCTTCTGAAATAACATGGCAGTAATATGTGCATAAAGGCTATTTCCGTGTTTTAGCTTTATCCCTTACTTTAGGTGATGGAAAGTAATTGTTATAGCACTGCAATTTATTAGGACTTACTTGGCGCAATTAAGTGAGCAAGAATCAAATGTCACCATAGGATTTGCTGTGCTAAGCATAAGTAGATCAGAGAACAAATGTATCCCATTTAGAATCAGAAAAGCCAGTTAACTGTGCTGGGTATGGGCCTGAAGATAATATTCTGAGTTTCTTCATTGCAGTATCTGGACAAACTCATTGCAGCACTATGTATCTTTATTGAAGTGTACATTTTTTTCTTCATTTTCTGGTTTAGATGTCGACACGTTTATTTCCCATACCCTAAAAGGAGAAAATTTGTCCAAGAAAGCAAAGGAAAAAAAGGATATTCTTCTTAAGAAGATAAAAGACGTTAAGGCAAGGTAAGTGAGCTCTATGGATTGAAGATGTCACAGAATAACTTACTTAGTGAAGTGTGCTTAGTTATTTATTTTTTACAATCTTTTAATTATCATTAGCAGTATTAACCATTTAGGTCCTGATTTTGTCAGATAATTTGTTTGGGTTTAAGGCTTTGCATCTTTGGTGAAGTACAGCACAAAGAAGATATGAATGAGCTTCCTGTTGCCATCCTCCCCTGGTGTAAAACAGCAGTATTCAGCGCTGAGTTTGCTTTGGTGTGTGGTCTGTTATTTAGCTCTCTGCAATAGAAAATTGAAACATCACTGGAAACTGTTTACAGATTGTTGAAACTAACTTCCAATGTTAAAATACTAAAGTACTACCAGGGAGCAAGTCGGTTTTTTTTGAAATCAATTGTGATTTCAGACTCGGTTCTATTGTGATTTAATATTAGTAAAAACAATTTGTCTGAAGAGGTCAGGCTATAGTTTTATGTGCTACAAAATTATTCTTTGCAAAATCTTTTCTTACAACTCTAATCAACGAAGACACAATGTAGTGCTTGCTGTTGTTTTTCAGTTGTTGTTTCCTAAGTGTTTTCCAACAAATCACTCCTGCTGGATGCCTCCTACGCTTTACTCTGACATGTTTCTGCATCTGTGACAACTCGTTTACAGTTTCAAACACAGCACAATCATTCCTCAAGGACATCCCTCTTAGTACCACACTAACCGTGGGGAGACAGGAGATGCACAAAAATTTTCAATTACAAAATTTTGGGGCACATTTGACTCAGGTTGTAAAAGCTGAAGTACTTCCTCAGTTTTCTTAAGGGACCAGGATTTTGTCTCTGTCTCTCTGTGCTTTCCTTTCTGAGTTATTGAGCTAATGGGGACTGTACAGATAACTTGCAGATACAGCACTGCTGACTTGTTTTCTTCCGTCTTATGACTCAACAGTCTTTTTTTTTTTTTTTTTTATTGATAAAGTATCAAAGGGGGGAACCTGCAGTTACAAGCACAATTGACACTGAATCCTTTCCTATTTACTTACATGACCCCATGATTTCATGTCTTATTTTAATTTCTGATTCTTCTATGATCTCTTCTAATATTATTCACTGTTAACAGCATTTTGCTTTTCATGCAGGCTACAAAATATGTGCACATTGTCATCGTCTTTGATTTTTACATACCACATGTTGGGCTGTGCCAAAGTATTCCTGCTACCCGCTATGCGGGATTTCTTGGATTTGGCCTTTTATCTCTGTTTGCATTTCAGTCTCTTATTCGCAGACCATTCCCTTCTCTCCTTTTAATTACTTGCAAGCATCTCCTTACTGACTAGCATGATACATGCGCTACTGCTTATCGTCCATAAAGATGATCTTGGCAGCTGCATTTTATTTGCTAGTTATTTCTGGTGAAATCTTTCACATGCAGTCTGGTCACTACATGCTTCTTGAGTTGCCGTTTTACATACGTTTGCTGTGATTATTTGTCCTTGTACATCAAAGCATATCCTAAGATTGTTCTGTTTCTGAAATCCTAAGACTGTTTTGTTGATGAAGAAACAGTATTTTTTTTCCCTGTGGGATGACAGATATTTTTTTAGGCATTACAGATATATCTTCGTATTTTAAAATGATTTTACATTTAAGTATGCATCAACTTTTTAATTCAAATTAAATTAATACTTTTCTTTGGGTTTGATAGAACGCTGCAGCTAAAGCCACAGCTTGTGTATTTTTTTTCCTGCTGAGCTACTGTGCTATTTTTAGGATACGCTTAGTGGGTTTTACTTACAAATTGTTGAAGTAATTTCAGCAAACCTTCTAAACGTTAATACAAAGATGCTTTTGTATGTTTATATCATAAGATATCTGAGTAGATGTGGGTACCTAGAGCAGTCTGCCTTATCTGAGTTTGTTTTTGTTTGACTCTTCTATATAATGACTGAGTATTCTCTCAACTGCAAAGGTAAAAAGGAAAACTAGTTAATTTAAAATATAAACATTTTAGCCAAAAATAAAATCATGGAAAAGTTGCCGCACTAAGTTTCAGCCACAGAAGTTGTTGATAACTAGGAATCATTTTACACTGTTTCTATTACTGTGAATTTGCAAGTGTGTATTGCATTACCTTGTTTCTTCTTCTTTTGCAGTTACCCTCAAGAATTCCAGGATAAAGGTAAATCTCATGCCTTTTTTTTCACTGTAGTATATTTTTGCTCACTGTCAGCCTGTCATACTCGTTTTTCAGTGCTCAAGCGTGCCTTGCTTGGCCGAGGCTGCTAGCTCCACCTGCCGAGGGAAACAGAAAAGAGCTTCCCAGATTTGATTCTTGCTGAGCCATCACTGTGCTGGATCCCGTTTCCTTCCTTAAATGCATCTGAGAACACTTACTGATGAAAAGAGTAGGTTAGAAAAATAGTTCAGAATTTAATGTAATTTCAACTTATGTCTGATTTAATTAGCAAGAGCTTAGCATTCCATGAGACCGTGTGATGCAGTTTCTTTCAGAGAAAGTGGATGCAAATTAGTCTGCTCGGGAGTTAAAATGTTAACAGAGATCATTTATTTCAACCTCTTTTCTTAACAGTGATTGCAGAAGTCTTCAATTCCATAGTGATATTTCTTTAACCTTTTAATAGGCTCAGCTAGTGGCAATATGATATTGGCTTTCGATCCACAGTGAATGAATGTTTTCATAGTGCAGCAGGATCCCAGACCTTTAGCTGGAGAGGAGACGATTTAGTGTGCTAGTAATGAAAACTGAAGTGTGGGTTATCTATTATCTTCTAGTGGAGCTAAAACAAAGCTGCGGAGTTCAGTTTAGAGAAGACTGAGGAGTTTGTTGCTACAGCATTCTATTCTGTAACTAAACCTGGAAGGGCTCTTATTTCCATGATGCTAATTCCTGGGGTCGTGACCTACAGCCTGTGGATGCTGGTATGAGGGTCACAGTGTGAGGTCAAAAAAGCCTATGCAAAGCTCCCTTCTTGCACTGGCTGAGGAACTTTGTTTCTGAAGAGGGAGGTTGAAATGTGTCGGCTACACCGTGCCTCCTGATAAAGTGAAAAATATGTGAAGTCATATTCAGGCAAGTAATGTTGTAACAAGGCAAAACAAGTCCATACATTTCTTACTGCTGTTTAAGTCGAGTTACAGAGGTCTAACAGCTCAGCTGAATGAGAAAATACAACTTCCAGAGTTCGTCAAAATTTTTCAATCTGTGATTCTTTTAAAAATTGCATTAAAATGGTTGCTATTTTTTTATGTTGCACCTGAGCACCCTTACTGAAGTTTCCCATTTTCCCCTTACTGGGCAGCAGACTAAAGGGTGGAAAAGTCAGATGTTATTTTATTAAGAAAAGGGCTAATGTGAAAAGAGGTGGAGTGATTGTTTCATTACAAATGCACCTGACTTCTTGGAAAGCATGCTTTTAAAAAGTTGATAGATATCTAAGTTTGTGACTCTCTATTAAATGGGAGAATTGTCTACAGAGAACAGA
>WBMW01000881.1:153540-169886 GCA_013396635.1 Penelope pileata
ACAAAGCAGCGGCAGGAGCAGAATGAGGTCAGCTTTTGTGCACATGCATACCTGCGTGCACACCTAGATGCTTGAAAAATGGAAAACTTAAGATTTGACACTGAGACAGGCGTTTTCCCGTTTCTTCGCTACCTCCAGAGAAAGAAGAAATACTCCCAAAATATGAGGGGAAAAAGGAGCAGTGGTGGAAGCAGAAATGCGGACACTATACCGAAAGAATATATGAAGGAAAAAAACCTACTGTGCACTTCTAAAAGTCATATTTGCTGTCATTTGTTTTGTGGTAGCAATTAATTAATTTCTTAATGCAAATAATAGTATTTTTTTGTAGCTGAAGAGAGAGGTGCAGAATGATTCATGCTATGTTGTAGTATCGTCATGGCATATTGTCATGCTATGTTGGCTGTTTTCAAGAATCCCGTGAGTTGCGATCTGTCTTCATTCCAGAGTTATCCAGAAGAATCTTTCGGAGGCTGAAAGAAGTGGATTAATATTTTCAAAACCCTTATATTTCCTATAAAGACATAACAGAACTGTGCTCTGGTCTCTCAAGCAGCAGCTCTTGTGGCTTGTAAGTTGTTCCGCAAGCATGCTTCATGGGCATAAGCTTGTCACTCTGCTTGCTTTTGTTGTTGCTTGTTCTAGAAGTTCCACTGGCTTTGCATGTAGTGACTAGTCTGTATTGTCCTTGAGCTCTTGCTGTATGGGCTTTTGCCACTAGCATACAGAATCTTACCTCCATAAAGATCAGGCAAGGAGGTTGAAAATAAAAATTAAAAAAATAAAAATAGAAATTGAAGAGCCTGCGTGTAAGTAGAACCAGGCTTCTTAAAACTGAAACCGTCCATGTGCATATCTCTAACTTTCAGAAAGTGCGTCCATACTTCTTTGCAACCAAGTCGATGAAACTGAGTGCTTTCTTACATTCTCTTAAAAGTAAGCTTTTTTACATCGCTGCCTACATACATTGATGCTTACAGTTGAGCAGAGCGCTGGTTTACATATAGAATTTCTTCTCATGACCAATTATATTAGTATCCAAAACATTAATATTTCCACAAATTTATTTATTAAACTGTTAAGTATCCTTAAATTAAGGAATATGTTCAAACTTCTTTTGCTCTTAGACGCTCCTGCGTATATATATATATTGTTATATTTGAAATATTTGACTCTTTATCTAAGCTGTTTAAGCAGAACCAAAAAGCTGCAGACACTCAAGATGACCTGTTCTCAATCTTACAATTGGGATGGAACTTGAAAAGTAGGGTAATTTTCTTAGAAATTGGATTCATTTCTAGTAAGACTAGTATTCCACTAAGGATTATAGAAATCTGGACTTTGTCAAAGATTCAGAGTTAATACAGTTTTTGGCATTTCTCTGTTTTGAGATTAATTGAATCAATACCATGGCTGCCAAAATGTTTACTTAAAAGAACCTTGTTTTCTATTTAAGCTAAAAATAGTGCTAAAGTTGGCAGAAGCACTGTGAGCCCTGTGTTTGAAGTTCACTTGCCATCTGTTCTTTACATTTATTTTAGTAAAATATATATTTTTAATCACTTTTCACACACAAAAAAATTGGCTCAGTGTTTAAAGTGAGACACCAAAAGTACTAGCCAAATCCAGACATAATATGGGAAGTTACACATAAAGTTCTCCCATAACGCTCTTGGTGCACCTCACGTGTGATCTGGACCCCACGACTTTGGCGGTATTTGTGCAGAAAAGGATGATTTGACGTTTGCTGAATTACCACTTCTGAGTCTGCTGACAGCTGATGAAGGTCGACCTCCATTTTCATTTCCCCAGTTTAATGGAAGATAAACCGATGCCTCTACAGGATCAGTGGTGTTCTGTATGTGATTGTTGGAGAACCTATGGGAAACCTTTAAATACTTCGATTGCCTCTGCAGCTCCTTGCAGAGCACTGAGTGTCTGGAGACTGAGACACCTGCTCCCTGGAAATGGGCAAGCTAATAGAGTAGCACTATATACAAAGGCTTTGCTTTTTCTGTTTTATGTGTAGGTGATAGTTCTTTTTTGATGCTGTACACTGTTTTTCAGGAAATGGCAGTGGAGATTTAGGAGTCATGTTGGACTTTAGAAAGGGAAGCAGTAGCTTGTGATCGGAGCAGCAATGGATGAGAGTTCTGTATTTCAACACACTTGAGTTTGCAGTCAGGAGCATAAATACATCATTAGTAGCTAACCATAAATGGGAAAGATACGGCCTAGTTGTTATGCAGTCCTTTGAGGGTCATCATGATGTATTTCTGGAGAGGCCATCAGATGCATTAAAAACGTGCCAAATATCCCTTTATCCTGGAAGTCTGGAGTGTCTCACGGTAGGCAGGTCACTGTGTCGTCCCTTTCAGCTACACACAGCTGTTATCTGGGAAGTGTCCATGCCAAGTGCAATTTCCAGCAGCACAAGGTACAGCCACCAGTGCTGTACAAAATGGTGTTATCCTGATGTGCATCATCAGAAGGAGAGGCAGCCTTGCTGTACACTCAGCAAGTAAAACTTACATTGCCTTTTTTTTTTTTTTTTGCTTGGAGTATATTCGCGTACAAATCAAATGCTGTTCTAGTATTGTTTTAACAAGTAGCTGCTAAAGGATTCCTACCTGATCTTCACAAAATGAGCCATTAAAAACTATCTTGGCATTATCAGAATGTGGAAGACTTCAGGAATGAGTGTGTCAGAGCAGATTGCATGGCAAAGTGCACATTGAGAGAGTGGCTGTCCCCAGTCATCTTGCAAGAATGGGTTCTCTTTTGGGTTGAGGCAGTAGCACCTTGAAAAAATCAGCTTCAGTTACCGGGGGCTAAAGTAGGCCTGTGCCAATTTGAAAGCAACTTTATGAAGTTATTTTTGCGAAAACCTGTGCAGCGAGAGCCTTGCATTTATTTGCTTGGTGCCTTCATAGAGTGCTGTGCTCAGCGGGTTCTTGCCACAGCAGAGCTTGGACAGAAGGTCGTCATTTCAGCCTGCTGTGACTTGGGACCTCTTGAATTGGCAGGAAGCAGGACGTTTTGACCTGCACGTCTCTTAACTTTCATCAGTTGTTTTATTTCCTTTACGTTTATGCATTACTCTATCCAGGCTCTTTTTAGAAATAAAATGAGCCTTCAGTGAGCATTTGGTGACCTGAGGACCTCTAATGAGCAACAATGTCTTTCATAGGCATTGGCTGAAGCATCTTGCTTGCCCTTTCTTAGATTTGGGAGCTGAAATGTAGTATCTTTAGGGTTTCCCGTAGTCAGACTATTGCAGAAGAAAACGAATACCTGTGGTGTTTTTTTTTGGTTTGATTTCTTCCTTCCTTTCTTTCTTTTTTTTTTTTCTTTGAAAAACTGAGCTCTTCTAAAGTAAGATGCTCCTGCTCATTATGTTCAGCTTGTACCAGCTAAACCTGTCGGAAATCTTCAGAATAGGGAACAGGGACGAAAGTACAGCCCTTGTTACAGTGAGGAGAGTTTTTTGCCTTATACTCCAGTCTTAATGTGGTATTCTTACCCTTTGGTGTGCATTGTTTCCTAAATGGATAAGCAAGCTGTAATCGAAAAGGTAGCATTTACAAGGAAAGAGATTGTGTGTATTTTTTTTACAGATGGCATAAAATATTGATTCTGCTATCAAACCTGTAGGAGATTAGCTTAAATTGCAGAATCTAGAGAATAGGATCAGTTCATGTACCTATTTCTGTTATTGTTGTAACTCTTAAGTACCTACTGTTAATTAAACTTTTTTCAAGTTCCAGATAAATCATATGGTATTCTGGGGAAACAGGAAACGATATTAATGAGCATCAACTCCTTAATTATCCTTGTGACTACATAACAGGGACACATTCATGTCATTTCTTTGTGCAATAACTTTTGCAAAGAAGTATTTTTAAACTGATCATTAATTTTATGACCACAGAAATGAGATGCAAAATTTATGCTGTTGTCATTGGCACAGGTTCAAGGCACCGCTGACATTATGTGTGATTGTAATGGAATGGCTGCCAACTAATGAGTCTATAGACATTTGGTTTGAGCATGCTTTGCTTTTAGATGTCTGATTAGGCAGTAATGCTTTCAATTATGCCAGCAAATTGCATTGGATACATTTACCTGATGCCCATTGTTGCTTTGTAGTTCGGTTTTCTATTACATAAATGCAAGTTGAATGCTTTTCTTTAATTTATTGGTGCTTTTTGGGTGTATTTTTAGGTACTTGGCACCTGAAGAGCAGAGTAGTGGCTTTCGCTGCTCAACACTGACTCCTGTGACTGTTTAAGGAGTAGCACCGATAATTTCGAATGCAATTCTATCTAGTGTTCCTTGGGAGGTGGAGTGTAAACTGCAGTGCAGCACCTGAATGGAGGAGAATGTGAGGTGGAGAAAAGGAAGAGATTACTCTGAGTGGGAATGCAGGAGACCCCACAGAATCAGCAGGAAGCCTCTCTATAAACTGTCAGGAGCAATATTCGTATATATTAATAGCATACGCTCCTAAGATGTCTTTTAACCCTGCCAAAACTAGGAGGTAAAACCCAAGGCTGATATAGTAGCCTGTAACCATTCTTTCCTATGAGCACGGAACTGCTGTGAAGTGTTGCCTGGTAAAGCTGCAGAGCGCGTGGAGTCAGCTCTCTATCAAAATGACTACGGCTCATGACAGATGACTTAAGGATTGCATTTCAGTGTGTGATAGGAATTTACAAATACTTCTATTTAATCTTAAAAAAAAAAAAAAAAAAAAAAAAGAACTTCTTGGTTTAATCTAGTCCTGCACAACTGCAGGTTACTTGTGACTCTATTTTGTTCCTGTGACCTGTTCTCCACATTTTTCACCCCCAAAAAATTGGGATACCCACACATACTGTTGTATGACATGGGATTTGTGTATGTGTTCTGATCATCTTTCTCATATTTTTTTCATTGCCTTCAAAGCCTTGAAGGCTTTGTTTAGAACTCAAAATCTAGCGAATGCCTTTATGACTATAAACTCTGTAAAAGCATTGCGTGTAGTTCTTCTTCGCAATAACTCTTTTGGTTTTGTTTTAGGATTATTCTGTACTTGGCTATTGTGGACTTAGGATGGATATTTGCTTTATTTTAAATATGCTTTGTTACAAATCTACATTTGATGTCCCTATGTTTTTTGCTGTTTCAAATACAGTATATACCTAGGGGAACATATGTGGGATGTTCTAAATATGTATGTATATATTAAAAAGCTTATTTTTTCTAGGTCTGTGCTTTATATGAGTGCATTTACTGTATCTACTGAATTTCAGTGAATTCAAAATCCTTACTATAATTAGAAAATGCTAGTGTAGTTTAATGGAATGTGTAGCTGGTACTGTCATGCAGGTTAAATGGGTGTATAGCTGGTAGAAGGGCATTTTCTACTGATAAACCAGAATATTGGAGGTGAGATTTTATATATATGTGTGCACTTTGCATCCTAGTACTAGTAAAAGTTTAGAGCAAGAGAAGAATGGAACAGCTCTTGCCAGCATATAGGTTGTGAACATCACATCTGTTCTTTTTATATAGTCTATTTTGTAATATGTGTATGTTTAATATGTATGCACAGAGAGCGACAGGCAACTTCTCTCTTGCCTGTGGGAGTGAGAGGTGACCATGCAGGTTGTGAATATGGCGTAATATTTTTCTGTGCATGTGCTCTCTGCTCTGTGGCTTTCTGTTTGGAGGAAGAAGTGAATCCTGGAGACAGGTAACTCACTTTTAGTTTGACAGGTGTGATGAAATCAGATCAACACAGTAGCTGGAGTGCTGCTGGAAGCTGACTGTGTCAAGAATAGATTGGAGTCAGGTTCAGATTCTAAGCAGTGGTTGTATAGTTTTGTGGCATTGGGACTTGTAAGGAAACTTTCCTAAAAAATCTGTACTAAATTAATGAAAGGAATTCAATTCGGTGCTCAGCAATTCTGGACTATAAAAAAAAATTCCAGTAAAGTGAAAATAAGACTTTGTTGCCTTATCTGCCAAGAAAACCTGCTGCTTTTTTCTAAGAACTGTGGGTATAGACTGAATTTTCCATGATTTTCCATTATTAAATAGAAAGTAAAGGAGTAAAACATTCAGCTGTGACTGGACAGTCCAGCTGGTCTGTATGAATGTGGAGAATAATTTCACTGTTCATGGAGCTTATTATGGATTTTTTTAAATTCACTGTATGATATAGTGCTCCAAAAGAGAATATATGAATAGAGAAGCATGGCTGGAGATCATAGAATCATAGAAACACTAGGTTGAAAAGGACTTACAAGATCACTGGAAAGCTTTTGCATGTGAATATACCCAAAGGAACTGCTCGAGCAATTTTTCTCTACATGCTTTTTAAGAGAATTGAGGACTATTTGATCTATTGGAGCATCAGAATTGTGGTTTGGGGACAGTATCAACTTTAATTATTGGACTTTTGTCATTTTCTCGGACTGTTCCTTTAAAAAAAAAAAAATCACGTGGTTCAGGTTGTGGTTTCTTTATTTTTACCTTTTTTCCCCCCATATTCCCTAGTTCTTCCCACCACTTCTTTGCCTAAGTGCTACAAAAAAGAAAAACAACCAAAAACCATCAGAACACATACTGGGTTTTGGGAGGGCGAACTTAAATTTTGTCTAATTAAACGAAAGCCTCAACTATAGTGATTTCTCTTGATCTTTCCCAACACTTAATACACTCTGGTCAGCACAGTGCAGAGGTTAGCTAGCTAGTAATGGAGACTTTGTATACGTTGTGGAGGGGCTCTCAATTGTTTGAGAAATTCATCAACAGAGTGCTGCATTAAGGCACCCACTCAGACTGGGTGCTCTCAGAAGGTGATCCCATTTTTAGTTTAATGGGAGGAGTACCCCACGCGCTACATTTGCAAAGCGTCCCTAATTACGGTGAAGAAAAGTGAAAGTGGGCAGAGGGCGACAAACTCTGCTGCAAGAAGTAGTTTGGCAGCTCTCTGGGAGGAAGTTGCTGCAGATCCCAGATCCTCCCTGCACTTCGAAAGTAAGAACTTCTCGTGTTGACACTGCCTATTTCTCTTCCTGACAGTGTTTCTCTTGCTCACCTCTTTGCTGTGCTTTCTTCTTTTTTTTCTAATTTTTTCTTTTTCCCCACCCCTCTGTGTGAGAAGCTGTCAGCTGGGAGTAGGTTCGTTATAAGGCAGCGTTGAAGAAAACCACTCCAACAAAATGCCCTTGGCCAATTAGCATGCCGCTCCAGAGCTGCAGCGGTCACGGCCACGCTTCAAAGTACAAGGTGCATGAGGAGTGGATGCTTTTGAGTTTGAAACAGTAATTGATATCCTCCTTAATAATGAGATGACTGAATAATGAAAATACTTGTCTTTGGATTCTGTTTGTATATTAAATGGTAACGTGGTTTTATTTATTTATTTATTCATTTATTTATTTTTATAGAAGTGGAAGATGAGGAAGAGTCAGAGGGCTCCTTTTCTTCACCTCCTGATAGTGTCTCAATAGCATCTGACCGGTATGATAAAGAGGATGAAACACATTCTGATGGTATGTGACACTGTTTACCTTAGAATGGACTAGATTTGCCAGTTGCTACAAACTCGTAATCGGAGCCTCGTGATGAGAATGTTAGTGTTGGAAATCAGATAAACAGATAAGCATCACAGCTGGACAGCTTTCTTTACAAGAGCCTTTAAAGGAACTGAAGAGCTCTCTCTAGTGGCACTAGAGCATAGTGAAGCTGTCACAGGCTTGCATGTTTTTTTGAACTCACGCTTTCTCGTAACAAAACATCATCCGTAGATGCATATATTTTTAAAGATAGATCAGTGGCTAAAGCAGTTTGAATGTTTGTACTAACAAATTGTTTGTTAATTCAACATTATCAGATTCTTGCTTAATTTTATTGTGCTACGTAATGGCTTACTGTATTATTTATTGTATAAATAATGAAACAGTTTATGTGATTGATATTTTTCTGCAAACTCTGTGCAGAATAGGTTCATAAAATATTAAATTAATTATTCCTACAATGTTTCCTTGCATTAAGATAGTCTTTTATAGCATGTTTTTCTTATATAAATTTTAAATTTGAGTTTGCATTAAAAAAAAAAAACTAGGCTCCATAGCTGTTCTCCATGTTGTTTTGTTTTGTATTCATTAAATTTAATGCTAAATGTGGCTGTTTTGAAGACGTGAACAATTGAATATTTCAGTAGTTAACAAGCTTGCTTTAGCATAGTGTCCATATTTTTGAGGTTCATTTATTGTATAAATAATATTAAAAACCTTCTACGGGTAATATAGGGCAATAAATTAAGTATACGTACAAATAAATTAACGATGTATATTAATTTGTGGCACTAGAAGTTAGATAGACTTACTAGTGAATGATGATTTCTGACATGATATGATGATCAAACTGTGCAGCTCCTTCTTGAAATACAATTGCTGAATGAAAATATGCTTCCCACAACATAGCACTCCACATTTTATGTTATCCAGATTATTCCCTTTGGAAACATAAATTGCTTTTATGAGGTATAAAATTATGTCTATTGCAGAACAGGGATAAGTCAAGTACATGCATAAGTGATAAACCTTCTAACCACTGATTCAGAATAACACAATTTTTTTTTATATCCAGAACTCTGTAAAATGTGTAGCAATAATAATCACACTTTTTTATATTGAGCTTGTTGCTTTTTAGCAATGCGACCTTCTATTAAAAAAAAAAAAACACAAAAAAACAACAACAAAACGAGCCGTTTTGCTTTCTTGTTGAAATGTAATTATCAGTCAAATTGAATCTGGCTTTTAGAGAACCCAAGCTAATTTTCCAAACTACAGATGAACGCAACTTTCCATTTATTTATTTTTGCTTACAAACATAATCTCAGCATTATTTCTAATTGTAACTTAATAACATGGTACTGATCGCATAAAGGGTTTGTGACAGAATTGTATGACTGTTTAATGGGAGATATGATTATATATTTGTTTCAAAACAAGTTAATCAAGAAGAAAGTGATAAGGTTCATAAAACTAAATGAATGGCTGAAGAATGCTGATAAGAGAGTATATGAATTACAGTACGATTACGTACAGATGAATAGTTAGTTTTTAGCCCATTTTGAAAGTTATTATTATGAGACTAGGTGTAATACTTGCCCATCAATATCTTGGCTAATTCATTACATCTTGGGTGGAAATATGGTGGGTGCGATTCTGTTACATTTAAGGTGATGTTACCTCATTGTTCTTTCTACATTTTTGAATAAATTCTCTTTAGTTACCTATTGCAAGCTCAGCATGAGGAAAAGGTGGCAGATTTTGATCTGTAGACATTTACATTTATTTTAGGAATTTTTCTGTTTTCTCTTTGAATGTCCAGTGTGTCATTCTAAGAGCATTTTGATTTTAACATACGTAGTCCATCATTCAAGCGTTGCCACATAGACTACGTATAAAAATCTGTTTGGTGTGTCTTATAAGAGGTGAATTGATCCTCAGAGGTGCAATTTGTTCAAATTTTCATAGGCATGATTGGTTTTATTGAAGCTTATTACTGTATTTTTATTTTTTTAGCAGCCTTCTAATGCTCCATATTTAAAGCCTAGTCAAGTAGCTGGATCCATAGGGTAGACATTTGGCCTTATGCTGTTACCAGTTCAACTCAACAGGGCTGTGCGCAGGTGTAAAACCTCATTTGTGTAGGATCAAGGCTCTCAGCATTAATAGAGAGGCCTAGGTGTAGGTAGCCAAATGGAGAAGCGTTCTTTATTTATAAGTGCGTTCAGATTTTTAATGTAAACCTTTTAAGCATGTTTTCTGTTCGAAAACAAGAAAATGGGTGTATATACATATACATATGTTACCTTTAATGCTTGAATGAAAGACTGCTAGATTTGTATGACTTCTGAAAGTATCGCTACTTGGCTTTGCCGTGTTGCTGTCAAAACATAATTTGTGAAGGCACCCGCTTGGTAATAGATAAAGAATTAGTGTATTACGTGTACATTACAGTCATTGTAAAATCCTGGAGTTTTTGTGTGACCTTTGTCTAATGGTGTATTAATTACACGAGAGATAATCCATTTAACAATAAGTATGGGATAACTAAATTAGCACAGGTCACCTAAAGGCCTTTTGTCAAATCTGATTGTTATGTTGTCCTTTTGACTTTTACCTTATGGTAGGCACTAACAAAGTATCTAAACTTTGATGGATTATAAACTCTAAACATGATATGTATTTTTCATAATGCTAATGTAATTTTCTAGGTACTGAAAAGGTCAAACCCACACGTCTCTGTGTGCATTCTAAGTCTGTCTTTCCTTTTAATATTTCTTTTTCTCTGTTCCTCTGGTTCAAAAGTTCACTCAGTTCCCAAATGGCCACCTAATTTTCCAGTTATTCCCTCAAGCCATATGTGTTTTGGTTTCTTTATGGTTTATTAGGTACTGTAGGAAAGTAGCATAAGTTATATCTTCTAATGAAATTCAAGCACACTTCAGTGATGCTTTGACTTGATTGCTGGCAGCAATTAAATCACGACGAAGGAGAATGATGCATAGGCTTACATGTCCAGACACCCTACAGAAATGGGAAGAGGGATAAAACGCAACAAAACCCCCAAATAAAATAACAAACCCAAACCCAAGACAGACAAAACAAAACAGCACTGCCAGGCACTCAGTTCCTAACTTGATTTTTTTTTTTTATTGGCTAACAGCCTGATTGATAGCAAAATCATAACTTGCTGTATGCTAACAGGCAGAGTTCACTTGTAGGTTATTGTGAGCTGATAAAGGGTTAGATGGAGTTTTGATTTTCGCATTGGTCCTTGGTGCACCAGATTAATGGAATTTCAATGAGAGACTGGAGTAGTCACAGCTTTGTCAGAAAAACAGATGGAGATTCTATAGCCATGTCTGCTCATTAATACCAGTTGCCTGAAAGGTGTACTACTTCTCTATACAAAAGACTCAACATAATTGATTTTTGAGCGGCGTGGTTTTTTTCACTTATTGATGACTAGGTTTCTTGCAACTTAAACGACAGCTTTTTGTACAGTACGTTGTATAACAATGTTATGTCTTGTAATTTCTTACTCCTCTTCCATCTGTATCTTAAAGAACATAAGTAACGGAAAATACATCTCTGCATCCATTACAAAGCAAAGCATTCCAAAGTATGTAAAAAGTAAGCATAATACTTAAAAAGAGCGAGACTTCTTTTAAAGTTGGTGGCAAACATTTTTAGTTGAGATGTTAATGAAATGACAAAGTCATATTAATGGGGAAAATGTTTTGGTTGATAGTATAGAAGCTTGATTCCATACAAGGTAATGCTGTCACTATTAAGGAACACAATTTCTGTCTTCGTTTTTGTAACTACTGTGAATGAACTTGTGAGTGAACTTACCAGTTCTGAAGAAGATATGTCTGTATTTAGCTCTGCAGGGAATATGTGATTTGGTAATTACTGGATTTAAAAAGATCACAGTGAATGCTGGTAAAATAATTTAGGTCATCTTCATTTCTATGGATAGTCTAGAAATGTTGCCTTGAGCATTTGAAGATGAAAGAAGTACTAAAAATGTGTCTGGGGACTTATATGGTCTTCAAATTATCCTATTTGACTATAGCATATGAATAAAATATGCTTTTTTAGTAGAAAATTCTTAAATAGAGTGAGAATGTCAGGGGATTAGTTAGGCTGAGACACTTAGGAACAATTTGGAAATCTGCAGCCTTCAATGTTTTCTAGGAAGGAGCATTTTGAACCATGTCATCCAGAATAAAATCTTTACAAGTTGGTGAAACACAATGGAAAGTAAAATGTACTGAAGAGGAGCTTAAAACATGAAGAGTGTTTTACAAATTCAGCTTATAACTGAAATCCGTGTCTCTTCTTTTCATTTCTCTTCCCATGTTAACTGGGATACTGGTGCGTATGGGAGTGGGTGTGTATAAATTCCCAGGTTCCAACCTGTTTAGCAGATGAGAAGAGGGTGTTAACCTTGTTGAAGTAACAGTCAGAAGATGTAAAGAAGTTCAGCTCCTTGCTGGTAAGGAGAAACATCAAGAATCGAGTGAATGTATTACCCTTACCATGCCTGAGATGTTTTTTGGCAGACACCTATCTCATCTTTACTAAAAATCTCTAATGGTGCAACTTCACAGTCTTCCCCAGGCAGTTTGTCCCAGTGAAACAGTTGCTCCTGCTAGTAGAGAATGTGTGTCCTAAACTTTTCTTATCAGTCCATTGGCATTTTACTCTGGTTTGTCCATAATGGACATGACAATGGCTTACTTCCTTTCTTTTCCTTTTGCCATGAATATATTCAAAGGCTGAAGAGAGGCTTTGTAACTCTCTAAATGTGACTGTTGTTGAAAAAGCCAAGCGACCAAACTGCTTGTTTATAGGATCCGTACCAGTGAGTATTGCAGTAATGACTTATTTTGGAGGAGGATGATATTAAAAAAATAAAATGCATGTGAAATATGGAAAGCTGATGTGATTAATTTTGGTTTAAACCGTTTGCATAGAACAGAAGGGATGAATTTCTATCAGGAAAGAGAAATTTCAAGTGCAATTCTGGCCCTGTTAAAGTCAATGGTAAAGTTAAAAATGATACCATGTAGGTTAACAGTGTGTACAAATTGATGATACTAAAATGCTTGAACTTCTAATTATCATGATGAAAAACTTCCTATTAAACAATAAACCCCTGTGTTCTTTTAACATTTACCTTTCTCCCATGGGAGAAATGACATGGTTTGTTGCTCGTTTTATTTCATCTATGTTGCTTCAGTGACTGAGCAATAACAAAACAGTCGTGTATGCTCCATCACTGCACAGGACAATATCCACAATAAAAACAAATAACCTTTTGACCCATTTCTTTTTCATACTGTATCATAATTTTGTTCAAGATATCTAAATATTGTAAAAAAAAAAAACAAACAAACAAACTAGAAAGCTAAAGTGCAATAGATTTTTTTTTTCCCATTCATTTTGTTGCTTGTTGGCCTAATGTTCTTCTACGTCAGTTCTTATACGTCACAAGTAGCTGAAGTAAAAAAGAAGAGGGAAAGTTTTCCTTCAGCTTCCTTGATATGGGATGAGATGCCCAATTACAGGTTTAGGACCTTATTAATGCTTTCCTCAGCTAAACAAATTTCCACTTTCTGGTTTCCTTATAACTCCTCTTTCTTCCTGCTAAGCAATAGTGGCGAGTCAGCCTACATTCTGCTCCTTACTGCATCCCTCCCAGGACCAGGCAGATGCCTTGAACACTGATGGGACCGCTGCTTCACACTACCTCAGTGGCACCCTGAGGTGGGTGGTAATCCAGTACTCTTCTAGAAGTGAGCAAGCCCAGCAGATTGTTGCTGCTGAGCTTTCTATGCAAGAGGCATCTTTTCCTTCCTGGTGTCTACCCTAGTAAGTCAGGGCGATGGGTCAGCCCTGTTAACATACGCTATATGGTATCAACAAACATCTCAAAGGAGAATAGACTCAAAAAACATAGTGGGTTCTCTGCTTTAGACTAGACCAGAAATATGAAAAATAGTGCTCTGCGTGGTACTTTGTTTCCGTGTCAAGGCCTTAGAGTGTCAAGAGTGTAAGAGCTAACTGGAAAAAATATGGCCTTGCCCAATAAATAAATAAAAAAAATTCATTTGGTGTAGGCTTTTTTCTTCAGAATCAACAGGAATTTGTGCCTATATTTAATTCATTGTATGTGTGGAAGTGTATATCAACACTAAATAAGAGAAAAAGATTTTCCCCGTATTCCTGTTTTTGTGTTTTAACTGATAAGTGCTTTCAATGGAGGTGCAAAGTGCATCAGTAGAGCTGAAGCAAGTAGAAAAGGGACCTGTTTACTATCAAGTGTCATGCAACCCGGGCATTAATTTAATGGATTTGTGTTTCCTTTCAAGGAGGTTGCAATGGTTTAGTATTTATGAATTTTGAGATTAAATTTGAATGGAAAGCTAAAAACTGTGTCATTAAAAACTTTAATAAAGTGTTGTGTAAAAAGAAAAAAACATTGCAAATCAAATCTTTATGGCACTGTATGGGCAAGTTCATTATTACCATTCTAAAAGGATGATTTTGAAGGCACTGTGCACTGCTTAAAAATTTGCAGCAGGAACTTCCTGCAGACGTTTGTCACTAGACAGCATTGGTTTGGTAGTTTTCTCAGTAATTCTTTGTAGGTATTCACTTGGATTACTTCCAAGGGCTAGGACTAAGAGTAGAGTATGAGACCAAAATATTGAATGTTGACTCTTCTCCACACTATAATTATTACTACATTTTCTTAATTGATATTAGTCAGAACCATTCACCACTATCACAATAACGAAGGGTAATATCCCACCAGGATATTAACCCTGTCTTTGCTGCTGTTTGTAGACAAAACTATCTGTGGGCTCATTTTGGGCAAGGAATTATGAATGACCTTGTACTATGAAATGGAATAAAACCTTTTCAGGTCTAAACAAGATTTTCATGGCCTCCTCCTTAAATATTCACTCTGCCTGTGTGAATGCACATTACTTATTTTATGGGAAATACATCACAGCCTGACACTAACTTTCCAGAGGTATCCCAGTCTTCCTCTAAAGACGTCTTTTTGTCTGTTCTTCAACAGTCGAATTTTGTATTTCTATATGTGGGTGATGCAGAAGATATTTACAGTGCGTATTCAAAGATGCAATTAATTTATGTGCCTTGTGTATCTGCATTTGTGCCTCGCCACTTTGTATTGAAGAGGCGAGGGGAATGATGAATGTGGAGTGAATGTGATTGAGGACAGAAGGATGCTTGTAGTATGCTATAAAATGAAAATGTGGAAACAAGTGAAGTGATGGTGGCCCAAGTCTTCTTTGGTAGGTAATAGGTAAGTTGCTCGTTCCGAAGAATAGGTGCAGGAAATGGGCCTTACAGTTTCAGTTGCCTGAGAAAAAGTTGAGGGAAGTGTTGCCACTGAATTCCAGTTAAAAAGCAAACCAAACAAAACGCTTCTCACCTCTCCTTCTCCCCACTGCCCCCCTCTCCCCCCCCCCAAAAAAAACCAACAAAAAGCCCACCAAAATAAAACCAAACAGAAAGCCCTTGCATGTTTTCAGGTGGAGAGCCTAATGCATTCTTACCATTCTGTCTATTTTGTGCTAGTAATTTGAGTTTGTATGCCCGTGAGGGTGGTAGGGGAGAAAAATTGTCTTTATGTGAAATTAAGAACAGGGCAATTTTTTTTCTCCCTTCAACAGCTTTTTCAGAAACTGGCTTTATGCTGTATTTTAATAGAAAAATAATCGGTGAGACTACCACAAACTTTTGATCAAAGCTTTTGGGAATGATTTAGCAAAGTGGTTATTCTGTATTTGTGTTCTATAGCTGCAAGTTAAGAGTTAAAATATGCAAAAGAAGGTAGTCATAATATTGACATGTGCAGCGATTTCTTTCCTAATCTGTATAGGCAGCATTTGGGTTTTAAAGCAGTAAATAAAACCTGCAAAATAAAACCTTTGGTTTTTCTTGTTAAGCATGCACATCTGCAAATTTCATTTGGAAATACTAGGGACTATGCCATGCAGCTGATAAAGAGGCGTATTTAAGTACGCACTGCTCTTTAATATCTGGCATACATTTTTCTTCTCTCTCAGATCTCTGGAATCTTCCAGTGTCCTCATTTGTTTGAGCGATATTTAGAATTTGGTCTAAAAATAATGTGAAAATGCCGTAGTGAGCTGGTGATAATTGATTTACTCCATCACACTGAAATACCTCTTGTTTCCCTCTTCCTCCTCCCTTGGGCAGTAATCATGGGATCAAGCTGCCAGTCTGTAGATATAATTTTTCCAGCAGTGCCATCTGGCTACTTGGCACTAGAAGTTGAATTGGCTTCTTTGCTGTTTCCACTGATTTTTGTTAAATGTAAGTCAGCTGATGAGATGTCTTCTGCTGATTTTTTGTTTTTAATTTTTTTTTACAGTGAATATTGGCTTTTATTGGTGTTTGTAAGAACTGGTGATGTTTAGTGGAGCGTTTTGTTTTTTGAAAATGAGGATTTATGTACTCATCTTTAAAATTGTTTGTAATTATTTTTACACTTTTTTGAGAAGTAGTAGCATGTTACCTCAGTTTGTTGTAGAGCTTCAATGTTAAGGTGGAATTCGCTCTTTTTTCATTTTTGGGAACTTTTACTTTTTAAAGAAATTATAGATGAACTGTAAGAATTCGAAGGGTCTGTGTGACAGAAGTGACAAGCCTTATGCTTTAGAAGAACCCGCCAACCAAGCTGTTTTATTATTATTAAAGAGCTGCAGTTTT
>WBMW01000881.1:169900-264659 GCA_013396635.1 Penelope pileata
AAGGTGCAGTTTTATTTTCGCTGTCAAGTTTTTTTAAAAAAAAAAAAAAAACAAAAAACAAAAAACACAACAAAACCCAAAAAACCAAAACCTCTCAAAATTGATAGCTTAATAGAACAAACACATCTGAGTGTATTCTCTTCAAATCTTAGATGTTTCACTGCCATACAAAATATAAAGACAGTATTGATGAGTTGGAAGAGAGTGCTCTGTAAATAGTGTTTTAATGAACATATGAGGCGGGAAGAGAATCATCTGGATCTAATCTATTATTGTTATTATTATTCACTCTTTAGTTTATTTTTCCTTTTTATTTATTGCCATTCATATTAAAAAAAAAAAAAAAACCCTGAAGATCCCAGCAAATGAGTAGAGTTTCAGATAACACGTTTTTATTCTCTAAAAATTAAATTAAATTAAAAAAAATGCATTGAATATTTTGGGTGAATTAAAAAGAAAATCCAATATGTTCTCTGTTGTGTGAACTCTTATTAGTCAGGATAAGGCTAACTAATTTTTTTTTAATCATTCAATAATGTTTTTTTTATGTTGCAACATTTTCATTTTAGCTACCGTTTTCAAGTGCCGTGTCTCAGATGAATGAATTATACTCACCCCTGGGTGTAAATCTTTTTTTTTTCTTTTAGCAGTTTGTGTTAAATGTACCTTCTTAAAATTGTTCATGGTAACCTTGTGAACTCTCAAACGTGAACAGTTGTGTTCAGTGGTCTGTTGGAATACTTTTGTATTATTAGACCTAAAAGTAGAAAATAACAAGCACTATTTATTTGTCATAGTCTCAGTAATGTCCTAGTGTAATGTCTGTGTTAATAAAATACAATTCAATTTTTCTTTAAATCAATATTATTGTTGTTTCCCGGCACTGAAGAAATTGCTCAGTACTGGAAACGATGGGGCTGAAAATCTTAAATGGGGCGAAGAAGGCCTCGGTGAGATTTTCATAGCAGTTGGTTTGAATTAAATTTCAGGGGTCTTTTGGTATCTCCTTATAGTTGTCTTTTTAAAAGAAAGGACAAGGGGTCTGAATGTGGGTCTCCTTATCAGTAACTTGACTCTGATATGAAGTGGGTATTTATAACATAGGAGTTCAGTTGAAAGAATCTACAGCTATAAAGCATAGTATGGCAAGTATAGCTACATATGCATGATCTATTATAATAGCAAAACTGTAAGTCTTTAGCTTTGCAAAATATGTTCTCTCATGAAAGATTTTAAGGGGGTTGGTATTTCATGATTCTCAAAAATAGCATCTAACCTTCTTTTTGTTCATAACTAAATGTGAAGATAAAATGTTGCCGCTAATCAATTGTCTGGGATGCCACCTCATTAAGATTTACACGATCATCAAAAATGCCCAGAATTGTTTGTTGGCTATATCCTAACTCAAATATATAAAGGGGATACTACAGCATTTTTCTTTAGAATCACAGGGAGTTCAGTGACCTTTTGTGGCAAATTATGTAGAAAGAAAATATTTATATTCATTTAAAATAACCTCCATGAAGAAATAGTCTCATTACCCTGTTTGATCAATTTCTTGTAGCCTGAGCTGCAGCATGCTGCTATTGCCATCGGTTGATGGAATACACTGAGAAGTGGCTAATGGTGATGGTGCTCATCAGGACAGGGTTCAGCCAGCGGTCAGCAACAAATAATTCAAGACTGTTTCTAAGTTTGTGGCTGGTGGAATTTGCTTCTTGCCCCAAGCCAGCAGCATTGCTGAGCTGGGCTATTTGATTAGGAGAGGAGCATATTTGCTTCTTAGCAACTGCACATTTGCACAACACACAGACCTATACTGCCTCCAAAGGTTTGCCTTTTGTGATGGTGGAATAATACTTCCCTGTTGACTGACAGACAAAAGAAATCTTTGCAATGCAGAAGAGTTTACCACCAATTTTTCGTTTGTCTTCTGTATACTTATACTTTATTTGGCATTGCCTGATGCAGATCTGTAGATGCAGTGAGAATATCCATGATTTGAGCTCTGCATTTAAGCTATTACTGCTATGCGTGTTTAAAGGACAGATGCACACTTAGGTTTAATCATTGGTGTGCGCGGCTTTTTCCCCAGCAGGTCTACTTAATGGAAATTATTTTCTACTGTATTTTGAAATGGCTTTTTGGATATGCGTATTACTCTCTCCCATGCAGGAGTGACATTTATTTTACGGAAGGTGGTGATAGAGTGAAAGCTGTCTTATTTTTAGTGTGTTTTTAAATGTATTAGCAGAAGTGTAGCAGTGATTGCAATTTTAATACCCTGTGTGTGTGTACTTTTCAATCTAGCGTTTCCCACAGGAAGTGAATCTACAGAAAGAAATGTGTCTAGTCAGGAGAAGGCAAAGGTATTTATAACACTGGTAATCCTTGAAAAAAGACAATTTAGGAAAAAGAAAGCTTGAGATTTACAGTCCTGGGAGGGCAAGGGCAAGAAAAAAGCAAACTTTTTTTTTTCTTTTTTATGGTTTTACAGCTCTTTTCGCTCCTGGCCTGTGTTTTATTGTGGAAGTTCCTGTAGTGCCATAGTAGAGCAATAAATTGCTGATGTGGTTGCTGAAATGTTGCATAAAATAGTACAGTTAACGTTAATGTGATTTTTTTGATGCAGATATCTGCTTGTGTATTTCCCTAAATAAAAGATATCTTTTAGCTTTCATAACTAAAACCAATGAGGAGCACTTTTAAAATGTGGGTTTATAACCTCTTAAAATTGTATCTTTTAAGTGCTGGGGAGGGTTAAAGCAGGAATGCACAGTGAAAGGACTGTGGGCCATACTAGCATGGCTAATGTAAGCATCCAGGAGTTTACTTATTAATAACCATTTCAGTGGTAATTTAGAGCTAAAAGGAGAGAAGAAAGCTATTGGATACGGTGAGACAATAATAAGCCCCACATGTCCCTCAAAGTAAGCATTAAACCTATCAAAGTCTTAAATTCTTTTAATCAGGTAAACAACTTAAAATCATAATACAAAACTTTTTTTTTGAGAATTTTAGGGGTGGAGAAGAGAGGTGAAAGAGGTAAAGGGGAATCAGTGACCAGCCCAAGGAACAGGTATATGGGGTGTGCATATGACCGAGCAAGATGTAAAAATGGGTGCGAGTGTTGTTCTGGGGGCTCTGCAAGGGCTGATTGGTGACTTCTTTCTCGTTATGTTAAATTTGGTGTATGTATATATAAATTTTTAGAGTGTTTTAACATACTGGAAGGATTTTGCAGACTGTCGGGAGAGAGGTGCTTTATCTACATTTCTGAGGTGTTCAGTTATGGCATTCTGGTGAGGTGGCTGCTTGTTACGCTGCTGAATTGCCAAAGAGATGCTTACACCCAGATGACTTAATTTTAGTACCTTGATACCTGTTTTTACCTGTGTTCTACATCAATGTTACGCTTCTTTCAGTAATATGTGCATAATGAATTACTTTTTAAATTTTTTTTTTAATTAGAGAGCCTTTGTAAGCAGTAGGATTTTTGAAGAGTCACTGGAATATGTAGGAATTGTCACAAAGCTGCTATGAAAATGCAACGATATCCATGGCAGAATGCAGTAGCTTTTACAATAGCACTCTAAACAATACCTAGCAATTTAAGAGCAGGATATGAGGAATATCTTACCTAATTGAAATGACAAGGGGGATTTTTGCATAGGTAGATGCAATTATTCAAATTGGAGATGGGCCAGAATGCTGGGGTTAGTCCCCTCATCTTGCTAATTAGGCTTTCAGTTTCATTAACAATCATTGAGATATTGGGTGACTGGCTTCTGTATGAATGTGATGTAACCATTGTGCAAATAAAAAATCTTTTATTTGTTCTTTAGAAGCATCTTTTGGATTATATTAAGTCTATGTAGAAAATTATCATGGATCATTTTTGGTTGTGTGTGTCCAGGTCGGCAGGAATAAATGCATGGTTTAAGATGTGCAGGACACCAAACATATGATGACTGAAGGCAGCCTGACTACGCCACTGCCATGTTTATATTAGTAGCATTTTATTTTCCTTTTGCGATGTAATGTCTAGAAGGATTTCTACTTTTACAAATGTGTGGGTTGAGAAATAAAAATTAATCCAGTCTTCTTGTTCTCTCAGGATACTTTAAACCTGAGATAAATTTAAATTTAAACAGTTCAGAGGAATCCACAGTTCTTGTTGTCTTCAGGACCTAATTTAGGAAATATAGCTTAATGCGTATGGCATCTTTGAATTCCCTTGCCACTCTGATACATTGTCATTGGATTTTTTTTTCATGTTAATTGCCTTTGTCCTTTGGAAACAGCCATTTTGAGGGAGTTTTTGTTTGTTTTTGTTTTCCTTTTTAGGGGATAATAACGAGGTACAGTGAATCATACCATACTATGTTGTTACCAAATAGCTGCTTGCTACATTCTGGAAAGTGCCTTGGGTATCTAACCCTCAATTAAATCTCTAGGCCATGCTTTTTTTTTTTTTTTTTCCCTAAATTCTATGACTCTCTTTTTCCACATTCCATAGTTAGTGTCTTCTCCTCAGCTATGTCAGGGGGAGAATTTCTCCAGTGTGTCTGCAGTTAGCTGCAAATCATACATTAAATTAAAAATTACCTTCAGTGAAAAACAAAAATCATGAATATAAACCAAGAAGGTGAAAATACCATACAAAAAGCAAATATACTGAATCAAAATGTTTAAAAATCCCAGAAGTTGTAATTGTGTGTGTGAAACTGAGCAAGCTAAATGAATGATAATCAACTCGAAAACTGACAAATTGAGTAACTCAGGAGTGTTTCTTGTTTATTTTTCCTCCACTACATTTAAAGAATTAAAGCAAGACAATGCTTTTGTATGGTAAGCATTATAATAAGGAAGGGTGTGGTTACAATTTAACTAGTTATTTGGGTTCCTACTACTGTACAGATGAAGCCATATTTCGTCCTTTTGGTTTGATACTTAACACTGATGATCCTCCTGTAATTCTTCATGAATCCTTTGGGACTGAGAGTCAGTTATTCAGCTCTCACGACTTTGTCATGTTAACTTCTTCATCTGTAAGATTATTGTAATACACAAGTGTTTTTAAAATGTTTTTGAACACAGCTAACTTTGTTGTATTTCCCTTCCACACTCAGAAATGACTTCTTCAGCCACTAGGTGTTTCTGGCTAATACAAAGATGATTAAATAAAATGCTTGCCATGAACTAAGAACAAATAGCAGAGTGATTAGTCATTTTATTCTTTCCAATATACTTCTAATCTTACACAGGAAAAGACTTCTGTAGTGAAACAAAGACACACGTGGGTATAGATAATGCGTGAAGAAGTTGATCTTGGAGTCTTGTCCTTTAGGACTTGCATGTCTCTGAGTGGCTTCCACGTAGTGATCTCTAGCACAATTTTGCCAGGTGTTTTTCAAGAATTTATTGTCAAATATGTTGGTTATAGAGGGCTGCAGGTTTATGCAAGGAAATCTGTCAGTACATTAACATAGCTGCTATAGATGCAAATATTATTGCAGGAACCGAAATGAAAAGAAACCTTTCTAATGATCAGATTTTTATGGTCGTTATATTGTCATATAGTTTTATTAGTAGTCACAGATTCATTGACTGCTTTATGGGAATTCAGTTTATGTACAATCTGAAATTCTGATTTAGCTTTTGAGGTGGAAGAAAAAAATTATGGAAAAAAGCTAATTACCACTGAATGTATGTTTTACCTGCCATCTTATTTTCGTTAGATCAAAGCAGCTTTAGAATCCTACACTGTATGTATGTGTAAATAATTTGAATTAGTCCATGCTTCAGAAAACCGAATCTGGATAAAAACAAGAAATGGGAGAAAAAGTTTGTAAACAGATATGCAGATATACTAGTGGAGGACCGAGGTTCTAGAGGAGGTGTGTAGCAGGCATTGAAATTAAATCTGTCAAAGACATTTTGATCTCTTAAAAAAATAAAATGTAACTGTCAGTTCAGATAAAGCCCTGGTGGTTAGGGATGCAATGGTATTGTCATGTGCACAACTGTTTACTTGTTACTGTTTCATTGTTACTATATCTAGGCTTTAATGTTCAGCAAAGTTCTTGATATTGGACACAGTTATTTGTAAGAGCTTTCCTAACAATCTCCTCTAGTAAACATATATTGGTGTGCATTAACCTGTAGGGTAAGACTTTGAGACATGGAGACAGAAAATAGATTCTGGAGATCTCCAGATTCTGGAGGTTGTTTTTTTTTCTAGTGGACTTGCGAAGATCAGAACATGCACAGACATTATAATTCATTATTTATGGCAATAAATTAAAATGCAAACAAAAACAAACCAAGAATGTGAATTGTGAATTTAGGAAAGGAAGGCAAGCAAATAATACTTGAAAGAATTATTTACTATAGCTGTGATGAATTTGTATATAGATAGTGAATCCTACTCTTTGAGCTTGCAAAAATTGTTTATGCTCACTTGCTTTTTTTTTTTTGTCATGGTACATGTTCATTACCTTCAAGTTCCTGATGTAGGGAAAGAGGCAGAGTGACAAAAGCCTGGTTATTTAATTAACTTCTTAAACTAAACCTGCTTACTTCTTACAGTTGATATTTTGTTCTTGGAGTGAAAAAGAATTGGAAAAGTGCATGTTCAAACTAAGGGAGAACTTTGGCTTTTGGCATACACCCCTACCTGCCATGGTTTACAATGAGCTTTTGGTATGTGCTAGATAACACCATTTGTGCCTAACATGATTTTATATTAAAGAAAGAGAGGAGAAGGAGGCAATGTTATTAAGAATAAAAATGTTCTTGGAAAATTATTTCATTTGGATAATCAGAATCGTCTTTACCATAAGAATCCTCTTTCATGGGCTTTTCCTCAGTTGTTTTTTCCTGTCAAGCTGCTATATACTGTAGCTACCACAGAAGAAAGCATACAGTTTTTTATGAAATGCATACATACGTGACATCCCAGCTTACATTCTGTAACTTTCCTCCTGACCCTTTTCTCTCCCTCTCTTGAACTGCTTACATTACTTTGGAAATGTGATGGTGGTGGGGGTCTGCAGGAGGGTGTTGTGCTGCTGAGCGAAGCAGCACAACAGGCCAGAAAACAAAATGTTTTCCCTCGGTTTTCTTTTTTAAATGTAATATAATGAAACCAACATTTAATAGCATTTCTAGAAATAAGTGAATACTGCTTCTCTTTTATGAAGAAGAGCAGTGGAAGCAAAGTAGCTCTGACTTGTCCAAGATTGGAAAAGGAATCTGGTTAAGAGCCAGGATGAGCTCTGTTTTCTAGCTCCTGCTTACACGGTAAGATCTCTCCATATGTCTCACACTTTCCAGCTTTCTAAGTTTTTGACAATTTGAAATGGATATTAAAGGGGGATAGAGTAAACTTTTTTTCTGTCCTCAGAACCACATCATTTATTAACAGATGTCATCCGAATGCATATACAACTTCCATGGCTTTGAGTGTTATTGTAAATGGTAGAGGCTCTCTTTGGTTGGGTTTAAGCTGATGCATTCTTCCGAAGTACAAGAGGTGTTTGAGGTTTTGTATAATGCCTTAATTTTGATAATATTTCTATAAGAAAACACTGGTATTCCTTTAAGAGTTTAAAAAAGAAAAAAAGAAAACCAAAACCCACCAAAGATTCTGCTCTGGTTATCAGAGTTAGAAAAATCATGTAGTAAGTGCAAGACATAGTACTTGCATCCCGCCAGGCACTTCCCAAAAGTTACAGCAGTGCATTATACTGCTGCTACAGTTAATAGAACAGAGTTTTCACTTACTGATTAATTTGAGGGAGGTTCCCCCCCACACCCTTTTTTTTATTTTTTATTTTTTAATTTTTTTTTTTTTTTAAAAGTGCAATTTAAAGGCTGGTATCTAGACCATACCAAAACTCAAGTGGGTTCTGGAGGCAGTAGGATATAATGTCCTTTCTATCTGGAAGATCACAGCCAACTTACATGAATTGCTGGAAAAGTTTATGAAAGTTGCTCTTCAACTTGCAAATGATAGGAATGATTTGGCTTCACTTTAAAAACAGCAGCCTAAAACTGAGCTGCCTGAGTATTATCATTACTCCAAAGCAGCGTAATTACCATTAGGAGAGAATTGGTTCCTTTAAAGGAAAAAATAATGAAGGGAAAACTTCTTAAAATGAGTTTTATTACATTTTTCTTATAAAATTAGTCTTTCATTTTGTTGATTAATGCTTGAGTTTAAGATTTTGATGTAGGCATTTCACCATTATAATTCTGAAATATGGGAAGTCCTTGAAAACATTCCCGGATTGCCTTCTGTCTGTCTGCCTTGTAAAAGATCCTTTCAGTTAAATGGACCATCCTCCTTAAATGATGTCATTAGCTTGGATTGAAAAGACATTGCCTGCAGGGAAATCATTTAATTGTCTTAAAGTGCTCTACTTCTGTAGATCTTGAAGCAGCACCCTCACTTCCATCTTTGTATCAGATAATTCATCTAAAATTCTGTTTTTAATCTCTGACGAAATATTGAGATGTAATTTCCAGTTTTATTGGAGAAACTTGAGACCTTTTATAGTCTTGTCTCTTGTCAAATGGATGGAAAAGTTTCACTTGTTGAAATGCAAATGGGTAATGTCTTTTTTTTTTTGACTTAAAGAATTAATTTAACTTGCATTCATGCAGTGCTTTATAAATATTAATGCATTGAACTCTTGCATTTCACTGACACCAAGATACACTTTTTAAATATATCTGTTACTAAAATCAATTATATTTGCTTGTTCAAACAGCAGGTTAGGTTTTGGGGATGAACACAAACTTTATCTTTCTTTAAGGTAATGCACTGCGTCTAAGAGAACAAACACAACGGCCATCTGCCATTTTTCATTGGAGTTACCAGTCTCAGTCAGTCATGTAACAGTCAGTTTTCAGGGATGCTGGGAGTCTTTGAGTGGGCATTTGGAACAATAAAAATAAAAGTACATACGTATTGGTGAGCTACTAATTAGAAAAAGTAGTGTTTGAAAGTATCTTGAACATTTTTTTCTATAGTTTATTGCACTTCAGTTCTTAAACTACAAGTCATTTAATCTTAAATACTTAGAAGCAGAAATAAAGCAATCTATTTCAAAACTCAGATTTTTATACATGCAGTTTCTGGATTAAAAAAATATAGCAATGAGAATGCTACAAAGAGTCTATTTTTGCCTTTAAAATTGAAAAAATGTTTCTACTACTTTAATAAGAAATTAGTGGGTCTCTACATTCTCATTATTTTTCTGCCTTTGAATTACTTCAGAGCTAAGTTTCAAGACCACTGCTGAATCTGTTGTGTTCTAAGGAGTTATCTTAGCACGGTCATTGTTACTGTGGCTGTTACTTTTTTTTTTTCCTTCTGTGTTGCTTTACACTGAAAGGTATTTCAGAGTAAAGGGCATTTTAACTTCGTTTTTAACTTTGCTTCCCTTTTTTGCTCACATATTGTCTTGGTCAAGTATCTTTTAAGGAAAACATTTTGGTAGCGTGCATAAAACCTGTAACTGCAGTTTTAGTGTTTGTTTTTCTTCCAACACTGCCTACCAATCTCCAAGAGAGACAGGTTTGTTTATTCTTGTGGTATTTTAATTGCAGTTTGTGTAAGTTGAACTATGCTAGAAATTCCATGTGAACTTTTTATCAGAATAAATATTTAGTGTCTGTGCCTGCTCCTCTTGTAGCTAGTGTCAGTTTTCCACAGAGAAGTACCAGACTGGGAGCACCACTCTGTTTTGCTACTCTGAAATATCTGGAGTTGACTGTCATCGCTGTCAAAATCTTCAGAAACGGGTGGCTATAAACAGAGTACTGAGGAACCTCCAGCAATGAAGTTGCTTCCTAGGCTACACCTGTGAACTGTTTAGGGTTTGAGTCAAAAATATTTATATCCTTTATCATCTTTTATTCTCTTTTTTTATTCTGTCTCCTGTTAACTTGCAATTTAGCCATAGCTCTCTTTATTTCAACTTTGCTAAACCCTGGCTCTCAGATGGTAAGTTCTGTGGATTGATTGCTTTTTAAATTGTCCCTCTCTTCTACTTACCAGTGTCAGATTTGTTACCTCTCAGTGTCACTGAATGTCTCCTTGTTCTATGCAGTGCAAATGGCGTTCAGCACTCCTGATCATTACCACTAGCTTCCCTGGGATCTGACTGAACATCTGAATATAAAAATACTCAAAATTTGGAGGAAAAAAAATACCTAGGAGTGTAAAATAAAATTGCATGTTTTCCCTTGGCTTAGTAAATATATATGTTTTCCCTTAGGGTTGTTTTTAGATGCATAGTCTTTAGTGGTGAGTCTAATTCCAGTTCATCTACTTCCTTATTTACTGTCTCAATAATAAAGAAGGGAATGGGGCAGGGATGGGATGACAAATTCTCTGGCCCTTCATTACTTGCTGAAACTCATGGTGATTTTTCACATACCATAATGAGGGGACCAACCTTTTGAAAATGAAGAGGATATAAATATATGTGTATGGCAGTTTTTGTCAGCTTTTTGGAATTAAGGTGATTCTTTGGACTTAAACTAAAATGTCAGATTTCTTGGAATTTGTGTATGTTTGGATATGTGTAATATCAGAAACAAAGGTAAATTTTTAATAAGTACACTGTCATAGAAACTTCAGTGAAAAATCTTCTGTATTGGCTAGGAAATAATTGTAGCAAAAGGTCCCCTGTGTAAGAGAAGGAATAGACTAGCTATTCAATTAAGAAAAACTTGCCATTTTTTGCAATGAAATGCACTTGGTTTCCTAGGGAAAGTAATACAAAATTTATTTCGTGCTATCACAAATCTGAGGGTGTAAATCCAAACCTGAGACTTTTAAGGCCAACCTAATGATTTTGACAGTTTTGATGTTATTTAGTTCTTTCCACAAATTGATATGAACCACACCAAGATCAGTCACAACAGTATCCAATTTTCTCCTAGTCACAGGTTCACTGCTGGGTCAGCAAACTCTTACTGAGGAGAGAATGAAAGGGCATGCCGGTCTAGAGCAGGTAATAGGCAGCTTTTTGTATCCAGGTGAGAAGGTTCCTAGCTTCCAGACCTAAGTAATTAGGGGGTAAGAATCCTCAGATAATTCAGCCAATAAAGGTGTTTAATGATAGTATGAACAGTTAGGGGTGATGATTAATTGGCCTGGGCATTTTGGGCTGGCTAGTGTGCATGCTGTACTACATACTGGCCATCAGCTGGTAGGCATGCAGTCTTGTAAAGGGCTTTCTGCTCTGACACTGGTCATATATCATTGCAGCTGTGCCCTTTGATTACTGGGAGGGCTTGCAGAGTGATTAATAGCCAGGATCAATGTTTCTGCCCAGCACATGACATTTGGTCACAGAGCAACCATATACTTATTCCCCTTTGGCACAACGCTTAGGAGAAATGAAGGATGAGACCTGCCAATTTATAGCTGAGGAGCTTCCAGTTTATAAAATGAGTCAACTTTGACTGTACAAAATTATTCCCCATTGAAATAATTAGTGCAGCATTAAACACAATTAGAACTAAAACTACGGGAGTATGCTTGCTGAATCTAAGCCAGTTGACAGATGGTTAAGGCCTGATATTTGGCTGCCTATAAGGTCCAAGGGTTATTATTTTGCTGAGAAAATGAAAAAGCTTTGAAATAGAGTGGATGCTTAAAGAAAAAAGAGTAATAATAATAATCTATTTTCTAGTTTTTAAAAATGAGATTTCCATTTAAAATTGGATAGAACTATGTAGGCATAGATGGGCAAATCATTATGAAAAGATTTTTTTTTCTGGTTTTTGGTAATCTTTGCTGTTTCCTAAAGGTCTGTCCACTTTTTATGTTATTTACCTTCAAGATAGGCAGCTGATTAACATTTATTCAAATTCATTAAGTTGAATTCAACTCATGTGGAAACCTAGCTTTGAGGCAAAGATCTATTTTTAACTCTTCTGTTCTTGTGCTTTCTTCTCAGTCACTCTTAAAGTGTTTTTAAAAATACTCTTTTAACTTTCATGCTCGATTAGAAAATTAGACGTGCTGGTTTTTAACAGTTACCAGTTGAGATGTTGTTCATCTTATGATAGCGTGACTTATTTTCGTGTCTTATACTTGGTTCTTGGTGTGCTATGAATATAAGAGATTCTCAAGTTCCTTTTTAAAAATGGAGTCTGGGTTCTATTTATCTGCATACTATGCTATAGGGTGAATGACATGCTATAGAACGGTAATTTTGGGGGCTTAAAAGCAAAAAGTGGCTAAATATCCTGAAAGTAGTTTACTGACAACTGGCTTTTAAACCAATCAAAATATTGACATGAGATGTAGATCCTAGAATGCAGAGAAGTAAGACCTCTGTAATAATCTTTTTACACATCCTCTTGTCATTAATCTGCATTATGGGTGACCCTTAATTTTCAGGTTTTAATACGAAGAGTAAGTAATCAGCGTTTTAATACTGGTATATACATGTTCTGTCTCGAGTTCTTAATTCATTCTGTTGCTTTAAATTGTTTTCACATTGTATTCTACTATACATCTGTTAGTAGAAATAACATCTTACAGAAAGGTGGAGGGTTCTGTAATTGCTTTAAAGAAGCATTTGTGAATGCCTACAGTAATTCAAATTAAATGTATTTTATCTGAGCTAGACTACTCAGCTGTACTATCTTGAATTTTCAGTAAAGAACTACACAGAAGTCTATATGAAAATTAAAGGAAAGGGCTGATAAAGGCTATGCATTTTTTTTTTTCTACACAGGATTAATGATGTTTCCTACTTCAGAGTTTCCTGCTTTATGAATAACAGCAAAGTTTCTACTTGTTATGCTTGTTCCATTCAGTGAAGTCAGTTGTTGAAAGAATAGAGTTTGGCTGAGGTTACTGAAACAAGAACCCGTGCAACTTTCAGAGAATTGGTGGTTAAGCTCTGTTTCCCTGATAGAGCTCCACTGTATTTGATTACTGTGGTTCAGTATAGATAATTAAGGCTATGGAGTCAGTGATTGGTTAAAGAGTGGGAATAATTAGAGATTCCAGAAATGACATCCTTACAAGTCCATTAAGGTTGGGAAATAAACACTAAAAATGTCTGATGAGGAAATCAATTCAGGAGTATGACAATTTCAACACATGATTGAATCTGTAAAGCCGTGGTGTTGAAGCCACATCTTGTTGCCATGTGGCCTCCTGTGGAGGAGGAGGGGGGAAGAAGCATAAAACCCGTCCAAGTCATAGAATAATGTAGGCTTAAGAAAAAAGTTCTGTACTTGTCCAATTTTAATGTCTATCTATCCTAATGGAAGTTGTTCTCTTGCTGCTGAGATGCTCCTGAAGTACTAATTAATACCTAAATTTGTAGTTACCTGCTTTTAAATTCCTAATGTGTTTGTCTTTAGACTCTGTCAGGTCTGCTGGTTTATTCCACAGATAAGTACGCACTATCGCAGGTCCTCTTTGAGTAGCATCATAGAATCACAGCATAATTAATGTGATAAACACATCAGGCCAGAAGTTGAGTTTGTTTCCAAAATTGTATGGTGCAGTTGCATGAAATATTCTCTCTCTCAGTATAATGGAGCTTGGGATGTTTGGAACTGCTGGGAAGACATTCAGGAACAGACAGATTGAGTCCACCTTTTGACAAATGACAATGTTAGCCTCTGTATTTGCACAAGTTTCATTGTGCTAACTATGACTGACAAGACATCTATGTCTTTATATTAAACTGATTTGCCTTTTCAGAACTAAAACTATAATTCAGCCACTTCTCCATTGAAAGCTGCACACAGGTGTTTCGTGCAGTAAGACACCAAAATAATTTATGTCTATTAGTCTGACCCTTCTCAACGTTAAAACAGAAATATTTTTGTTGTTTTCTTCAAAAAGCTTTCAATGTGATGAATCTCCAATAAAACCAAATGCAGCTTCTGATGATTTAAACTGATCTTTTCAAAGATAAATCAGATTCCATGGTTAGCACTGTAATCATCTTGTCATGCTTAGTGTGATTATTCACCTTTTAAAAGTAATGGTGAGGTTTTTCAGGTTCTGCAATCTGTAGCTTCTTGTAATGAAAGAACAGTATACATATCAATTAAAATTAACTGCTGGACGAAACTTTATATTTATGGTCCACAAACCTGTAGGAAAGAAATCATATATTGACCTCACATTTAATTCAAATGTATTTAAAACTAAACAGGCATTTCAGTTCTGAAGTGAACTTAGCTAAAGTTTCATTTGAAAATAGTTTACTAGGCAAATAGATGTCTGTCATTATCTGCCGTCTTGCTCCTAAACTTTTCAATGTAAAGCAGCTGTGTGCATTTCAGATCTGCAACTGTAGAAGTCTGCCCTTTATTTTCATTTTTAATTGTACCACTTCTATACTGATCTGAATTTAACACCAAATGTTCAATAAAGAAGTTTTTTTAATGTTGGAATTAAAAAACACATGGATTTTGCTCATCTTGGGAGAAAGTAAAATGTGAAAAGATTTTTCACAGTTTCTGTGAATCAAACTGATATCTGCTCCTTGCATTTGGGGTGAATGCTACTGCAAGTACATTCGTATTAAATGAGCTGATTTATTTTAATTTTCTCCTTTGATTTGGATAGTGCTGAATGACAAGGATTTCTTTAAAATTGGATTCCTCCTATTTATTGTGTTGACAGAGCATAGGCAACAGCTGTAGTTAACATTTTATGAAATACAGTGCTAATAAAGACAATTAACATTATTTTAATGGACGTTTTTATGTTGTTGTTGATCTGTGTAAGCTTTCATAGTGAAGTACAGTTAGTACATTTGGTACTGTTACAGCACTAATTACATTTATTACAATGGCTTTTGCTCTGTATTTCAGCCGTATTCTTTGCGACGGATTGTTTCATAGAGGCGTGCTGATAAAGTACATGCTATGAATGCAGCAGTTGATATTAGAATAAATAAATGTTGAAGTTCGTTATAGCTGTCTGAAGGCCTCTTAGTTTTGAAATACTTTCATATCAGTATTGGTCCCAAGGGTTTTGAGGATAACTGTGGCAAGGGAATATGTGCTCTAAAGAGAGTCTGTTCTATGCAGAGCTTTCCAAATCTATTGATGCAAGCTCTCTGTCACGTACATTGCTTCTTATTTTTACCATTGTCGTTGCTTTAGCTTTTAAAGATTGCAAACAAAAATAGGAATCTGTTGTGGTAGGTGCTCTGCAAATAAAGAGTGCAGGGATGTACAATTCAGCATGGTGCCTGAGCTACTCATATAGCACTGCTTATAATATTAGTCTTCAAATAAGAAATATTGGAGCACTATCATTGCAGCAGTGCCCTGAGCCATTCTGAGAAGTGGGGCTAATTAGCGCTGGCATGGTAGCTGTGCAGCTTTGAAGTTACTGCATTTGAGTCCAGAGTTTGTGTGTGTCTGGCACTGGGCGCTAGTACTAGTGTATTTGAGTTCTGATTCAGGATCACAGGAGGGCAGCTGGGAGGGATTCCTTGATCTACTCAGTAATTCGTTGTTTCTGCATGTATATCTGTGCTATTCTTGAAACAGTTACCAAACCTGAGCCAGATAGTTATATGAAGTAAATCCAGCCCTGATTTGGGAGTAAGAGCAGGTATGTGAGGTGAAAGGCCTCTCTCAGGCCTGGTTTTCTGACAGCTCCCTCCTCCATTCCCCAGTTGATTGACAAGGAATGCTCTCATTCTGGCTCCTGCTAGGGGTAGGACTGATTCTTTTTTTTATTGTTAAAACACTTTGGGACCCAAAGCATTTCTTAAATTTTAGTGCTAGCAGACTGTACCTGCAGTGTGATACTAAAGACTTAAGGCCACAATGCAGAAAAGATTAAAATTAGGAAGGTGACAGGATGCTTTCTGTTGCATTTCTAATGAGACATTCAAAGCTGGTCAAAGGGAGCATCGATAGGAGAGGGTGAAGTCAACAAATGTCTTCATGTTTACCCCATTTCCTGGAATGTCATAACCTATGGGAGAGGCAACTCCTGATTGACAGGCTGGATATGGCTCTCCCCAAAACAGCTGGCCTGTCTTGCAGCTCATTCTGGAACACCTGTGCAACCCCTTTACCTTAGCTCTCCTGAAGGTTTGTGAAGTCTTGTTCTGTGAGTCTATCTGGTAAAAGAACTTCTGCTCAGTGAAGGTAGGCATGCTCGCCCAGGACTGTAGCAGTAGAAGGGGAATATGTAGAAGTTTATAAAGAGAACACTTGGCTAAGAATCTCCCTGATGTGAAGTGCCAGGGAGTAAAGTGAACGCATAACGTAATCTGGGTAATGCAGGGAGGAGAGTTGTTCATAAATGGAGAAGGAAATTGAATAGAGTGGGATCTCAGGGATCTGGAACCAAAAATATGGAGGAGGAGGAAATGAAGAAGTAGAAATGATGAGAGAGTTGAAAAGAAGGAAGCAGCCTGGAACAAGACAGTACTGGACACAGAAAGTCTTTGCAGGAGTAAGACTAAGACTTTGTGCAGAAGAAAGGATGCTTCCAGAGATGGGCACTGGTATCACAAAAGGAAGCAGCTGGAATAGAAAGAAGTGGGATTGGAAAGTGTGATTTAGGGCAAAAAAATGGTCAAGTCAGTCTCTAACAAGAGCGTCTCAGGCTTTTGGTGGCTTTGAGACCCTTGTTTAAAAAGGAAATACCTTCTGTCTGGAAGGCTACACATTAACTATTTGGATTTGAGACTGGAAGACATATTTCCCCTGGGAAATTTTATTTATACCATAAATATTATAACAAAAATTTGTTTCTTGAATCTTATACCTCATGTCTCATGCTTTCTTGCACCTCTGATAGACAGAAATCTTTCTGGTTCTTTCATATACCCCTGCTAGGCTTAATCATAGAATGATGGAATATCGCAAGTTGGAAGGGACCCACAAGGATCAAGTCCAGCTCCTGGCTCAACATAGGACCACTCAAAATTCAAACCATATTTCTGAGAGCATTGTCCAAGTGAACTCCTGCAGCTTGGTGCTGTGACCACTGCCCTGGGGTGTCTGTTCCAGTGCCCAACCACCCTCTGGTGAAGAGCCTTTTCCTAATTCCCAACCTGATCCTCCCCTGACACAGCTCCATGTTGTTCCCTTGGGTTCTGTCACTGTCACCAGAGAGCAGAGATCAACGCTACCCCTCCGCTCCCCTCGTGAGGAGGCTTTAGGCTGCTGTGAGGCTTCCCCTCAGCCTCCTCCTCTCTGGGCTGAACAAAGTAACCTCAGCCTCATACATCTTGTCCTCTAGACACTTCTCTGTCTTTGTTGCCTTTCTTTGGACATTCTAATAGTTTTATGTCCTTAGTATACTGTGCCCAAAACTGTACCTTCTTAGTGATACCATGATACCTTCTGTAGTTGATGTATATTATTTTACAAGACTGCCAGGCCCAGCTCTTAGCTTTGGCCTTGAGGCCTGTTTCCTATGCCTCTTGCCTGCTCTCACAGCTTGCCTTTGCAAATCATTGGTGTTTCCAACCTTGGAGGTTAGAACAGGAATAGGAAATGAAGGGCAATGGGCATTGGAAATCAGACAGGCTAAGGGAAACCCCATGGGTTCTTGGCCATTCTCCTTCCTGCTCTGGCAATGGAAATTCTCTCGTGTCTCAGGAGGGAGGAGAAAAGAGGTTGCCTCTTACACTTAGTTTCCTTGACATCTCTGCACAATACTCCCACATTTGGTTTCCAGGGAAGATGAAAACGTTAGATTAGTTGTCTAAGGAAGTTAGCCAGGTAAACGTACATTTTTTCATAAATTTAGGAGAACCCACAGCAGAAGTGTATGGGAGTACACTTATTTTCACATATTTTTGCTTATTTTCTACTGTTCTAAGACTTCATTGGGAAAGGAGATCTGCTTTTTGTGTTCTTGTTTTTAGTGGTTCAGCAGTCTGGTCGTTGTCTTTTGGGATACTTCATTATGAAAGCAGACCTTCATATGTTGACAGGTCCCATATTCAATTTACTCTGGGATATGCAACAAGTGTGACACAGCATCGAAAATACCCCTATCGTATGTGTGTTTTAGAGCTCATGTAAGTATATAGCTATTAAGTCGGGGGCTTAGGGCATCTGGCAGCTTAGCCTAATGCATGAGCGGAAGTCATAGCATAGCACCAAAAACAATGAAGTGGTAATAACTGCTAGGATTGTAGTTCATTGCCTGAAGTAGCAGACCTGTCAGCTGCACTAAAGATCAGTACGAACATGAAGCTCAACGCCAGTAAAAAGCATAACTTATTTTTTTCAAAATTATTTTGTTGAAGAAACCTCTAATGGAAATAATGCAGAAGATTCTGAATTAAGAAGTTTAGTCTTGCGTTGCTCCCAGACTTCTTCAATGACAAGCTTGTTCTCTGTAGAGGGCATTTAATGACAGCAAATGAATTTGTGTGGTTTAGATTTTATTTTATTTTATTTTTTTTTAATGTATATAACAGGTGATTTGTGGGATGTATTGGAGCACTGGAACAGGCTGCCCAGGGAGGTTGTGTAGTCCCTTCTCTGGAGATATTCAAGACCCGTCTGGATGCCTACCTGTGTGGCCTGCTGTTGCGCGCCTGCTTTGGCAGGGAGGTTGGACTTGATGATCTCCAAGAGGTCCCTTCCAACCCCTGCAGTTCTGTGATTCTGTTATATCAGTAAGAGCGTGCAAACTAAAACAGTACTGTGTGTAACTATTCATGGTGCTGAGTTATGCAGGTTAAAACCTGAGGTCAGTTTAGGTTTGTTTAAAAGAGCAGCAGCTGTGCTAGCCCTGAGCACGTGACAGGTGAGATAGGTATGTGACACTCAGCATTGTTGCAGAACACGTATTGCTAAAGGATGTTCTTTATGAGAGCGTGAACGCCAAGGTGTGTATTATTACCAAAAAATTGGGGCTGTGGTGGTACTTTTTAATGGTAAGAGGATGTAGCTAATGATCAGTATGGAGGACTGAGCAGTTTAGTCTGTGGCTTGTATATTTTCAGTTTGATAAATTAGTTCTTGTTGTCTCTACACTTCCTGGTGAGAAGCGTGGTTTGTCCTAAAGTAGCAAATTCCGGTCATAGACCACGAAAGATTTTAGTGTTGCTTGTTGCTTAACCAATAAGCAGATGTGAAACATTTCTTCTTTTTGAGCATTTCTTCTTCCTAGTCTATCACTGATGCAACTGCTCTCTCCAGTATTGAATAAACGGTCCCCTGTTAGAAGAACTGACATCTGGAAGACTCTTCACAGTACTTCACATAGCAATGCTCTGACTCAGCCATTAGTTGTCAGAGCTCAAATCGGGGTCATCTCAAGAAATCTGTAATGCCTCTTTTACTTCTAGCAAGAGCTGGCCTGAAAATCTGCTTAATGTTGTCATTCAAAATTTACATGGTTTCATTAGACTTATTAAAAGCAATGAAAAATGCAGCAGTACGTAACACTGATAAAGCCCTCTCACCTTGCTATTTCAAATCACGTTTATGGACAATGAATTTAGCTTCCCAGTAGCCCTGGGCAGAGGTATTATCTCCATTTTATGGACAAGAAAACTGAGTTAGATTCAATGACTTGTCCAAGGTCATACGTAAGACTGATAGTATTGGGGGGAATAAATGTCCAGGCTTGTCTTAATTACATACTAATTTTTTGAATAAACTCACTGTCTTAGAGGAGATACATTTGTGTTGATGTCTTTGTCTTTAATTTAAAAAAAAAAAAGTATATTTTGTTTGAATTTTACAAAAAAAAAATTGTATTTTCCTTAGATGTGTGATCCTCATGACTGAGAACATTAAGAAGAATTCGTATCTTTTTTCTTTTTATTTTTTCAGACTTCAGTTCACTGCTCCTTACAAAAACTTTGTTGTAGTCCACTTTGGCTCTGTTGTTCTCTGCCTTTGTGAAATAAAGCAGCCCTCATTATTTCACATTCTTACATTTGCATATGTACAAGAGGGAACAGCTGCTTTCTGCAGGGATTTTGTGTACTCATTCATATTCCCACAGTGGTGGCCTTGTTCTGAAGCACACTGCTACCCTGTGGAAAAGCAGAAGAATACATGGGCAATACAGAAATCAGTTTGTTATTAAACATTTACAAAGTGCAGCAGTAAAGGAAAAATATAACCACAGAGTTCCATTTTAAAATCTGAAGTAAGTGCCATGTGATGAAGATGTATAGAATTTTCTTCCTATAAAGTAATGGGAAAAAAATCTGTTCAAAAGAAACTTTGCAGTCATCTTATGTTAAAAACAACCCCTCCCAAACAAAGCCAAACTAATTTAATATCGTTACTATGAATGTTTTATGGTTTTGTTTTTATTTAAAAAATGAAATAAAATTGGTAGTTCTTGTTTCTCACTTGAAGGTTATTTTGGCCTAGATAACAAATAGCTGTTTCCACGTTCATGAACAGAAAATTATGCCTAAACATAACTAGGTTGCTAAAAATTTGAGATTTCCAAGCATGACCAAGAGAGTAGTTTTTAATTCCTGAAGGTTTGTGAATAGCTGTCCGGTCACATGAGTTTGGCCCTTCCTTTTTATTTTTTTTATTTTTTATTTTTAAACAACTCTTTAACTGTGTATTTTCTTAATGCCTCAGCTTAGGTTTTAAAATTATTTTAAAATATATGAAGAATTAAATTACAAAAAAAAATAGATTTCTCCATAAATTGAAAAGCATGAAATCCCTAATCTGAATTAGAGATAAAGAGAACAAAAGCTCTGGCTAGTGATATGAGAACACATTAAGGAATGTAATTTCTATACTTGGAGTTTTGAGACCTTTACTTTTCAGCTCTTCAGAAGAGAACAAACGTATTCACTTTTCATTTCTTTAAAATTTTGAAGCATCTCAAAGTGACTTTGAAGAACTTTGATTCCAAGTGTACACAATTTTCTTCTAAAGCATTAAGCTGAGTATATACATGAGGTTGTGAAAACTTGTGGAGTTGAAAGGGAATATGCTGAATGTATTAGTTACAACTGGACCAACCATTTAAAGTAACTTAATATGTTACAAATATAATTCTGAAACATTTGCTTCCTTGTTGGATACTTTTTTCCTGCTATTTTGCAGCTTTCTACTGTTGGAGTTCTTGTTTTAATAGTAGCGGATAGTATTAAAATATTTTCAAGAAAGAGGAGAGAATTATAAATATTTTGCTTATGGATATCTGGAGAGGGGGAAAAAAAAAAAAGGAAGGTCATAGTCTGACCTACAGACCTTGGCAGTGTCCTTTAAACAATCATTAATCATATGTAGTGCATCAAATCATCATGTGCAAGATAACATTAGTGACCTCTCCAACTGAGAATAACAAATGACTTAATTTTCCTTTCTATACATGACAGTAGTGTTGACAACCTCTGTGTGTATTTTTTTGCCCTGTACCTAATCAACTGATCATTCTTAACACAAAATTTCCTTGGAGTACATCTTTTCGCTCCTATTTCTACATGATAGGAACCTCTGCGGAGAACATCTAACGGGTTAGTCGTCATATATACATGCTTATTTCTGTTGGGGTGAATGAAAGCAATGTAGTTTCAGCATCTTTTATGCTGATGAAATGACAAACTGAACAAAGGAAATTGGATTATGTTGACTGCTTAGATTATTTAAAATTTATAAAGCTGTGCTTCAAAATGTTGGTAAAGGCACACTATGCAACAGTATTCTTGGGGAAAATGTGAGCTGTTCGTAACGCTTTGGGGAATGTCTTTAGTCATAAATAAGATTTTAAATAATCTATGCATCCTTCAACATTATCTACACAAAAGCGCTTAAAAGTCCTAAAATTACTAGTTGTAACTGGAACTGGGATGTGCTCAAAGAAGCATCTTTATATGTAGTTAGAGAGTCCGAGTAAATATTTTAGAGCTAAACTGAAGACTTAATTGCCTGTCACCTGCTGAAAAGGTCTTGTAAAACCAATTATAACCGTATGATGTCTTAGTGTCTCTTCTGTAATGGCCAACGCTGCAGCAGTGGGTATTGGAGTCCCCAGGACCAGTGTGCACCAAAGAGTTAACCTGCACCTTAGGCAATATTTCATGACTGTTGCTGCCTTCCCAGAAACTGCCTCAGGATTTCAGCATTCTGGCCTGTCAGTCTTGCCACTGCCCCACCACCTGCAGTCTGATGGCTCCAGCTGTTTTTCTCCCATTTCTGCAGCCTGGCCTTAAGGAGGAGCAGTGCTAGCAGCTGCATGGCTGAGCCCTGCAGAGACTTGCAACTCACTGGCTTGTGCTGATACTCCTTCAGCCCTTCGCTACAGATTTGGAAGCAACAGTAATGTGCCATCCTGCTGGCACCTCGGGGTGCTGCAAATCAGAATCCTGGCCTTACTGTGTCTTTTACTGGTGGTGTCAACCCTAACCCTCAGGCATTTTTCTGACGGAATTTTACTGAAAGACAGCAGGACAGAGTGCAAGCAAGTGCAATATATTTTAAGATTTTGCTGCAGCTGCAGACTTTCTCTGTGACATTTATTTACTTATTTGTTGTTTCTGGCATTCCTATGTCATTTAGAGACCAAATTAGCTGTCGTTACTGGTAGTTGCTAAAAGCTGAATGATTTGCTGGAGAATGCTTAAGAGGAGAGAAAAAGAGTATCAGAAGACGTAAATCTCACTAAGCACTCTAAGATACCATGTAATTTTTTTTTTTTTTTTGAAATAATAATTAGTGACTGAATAAACTCTAGGTTTTAGCCATGTAGCTGGGCCACTGAAAGGTTTCAGCACAACCCTTGGAGTGGAGGTTTCACCCTCCATCCACCTGTCAGTCAAGGCTAACCGCAGTTAGCCCAGGAATGCCCAGACCGGGATGCACACTCATCACTCAGCAACAACCAAAACATGGGTGTGCAATGAGCACTGTCTGAGCTGAAACCAGGACACGGGGAGGGTGCAGTGCTAACTCAAGTTATGGCAAATAATTTTATGCATTTTGATAACATTGGCTAAACACAGTCCTGCGAACAGCGAAAAATACTCAACCTTCCTTTCCATTTCAATAAAGGAATTTGAGAATTGGTTTCAAGATTGCTGAAAAAATCATCAATTTTTGGTACATTTGCAACTCCATTTTCAGTCAACATAAATATATTACCTGCAAATTTTCAAATGGAATGTACAGAGTTGCAATCAGATATTGAACTCAAAAACCCGATCATGTCTCTCTGCTAAACTTTATAAGACCTATCTTACCAGAGAAAAATATCCCTTGCTTCACAGTCACATCTTATTCACATCATTGTGTTTTGGCTGTACGTACATTTGTGAACGATGATCAGAACATGCTGTTCTGTGATGTACGATTGTAACTGTGCCCTACATCTCTTGTGCTTCTGCTTAGCCTGAGAAGGACAGCGTAGCTGTGGACAGACATGACATTCTCTATTTCCCCGCAAGCCTGTCACCACACCTACCTTCAGGTTGTTCACGTCACTGGTTTTTAGAAGGCTAATTGTTTCTTGAGGTGGAGTAGAGAGTCAGAAGATTAGTGTCTTTTCTCTGTGCAATGTGTTGATCTGTTTTGTGCTGCAGCTCACCTCTTGCCTCCTTCAAATGGTATTGTTCAACGGTGACACCTTTGTCTTTCACAACCAAATGGTAGACTTTAGGTTGCTCTGTATAGTAGCACATCTTCACTCATGTTTTTTGGTTTTAAAGATTGATGAGATCTCAACGGTGAAACAAACATAACTAATCTGTGCGCTGATTTTTTAATTGTCCATCTACTTAACAAGGTTCTGTCATTACAGAATCTAAATCCCTCTTGGTCTTTACTTTAACGACCTTCAATGCTGAAGTCTATTATTGCCCCTTAAAGCTGGTGCTTTAACCTTAGGTTTTTTTTCTCCTTGTGGATCTATTTCAAATTGTAAATCAAGCACGCCAGGTTTTGGTGAGTGTGTAGCTGTGCCTGGTAAATAAGTCCACGTTCCTTGCTCTGCCAGTTGTGTTTAAGTGCATTCCTGAATCTAAATTGTATTTCTAGAGCCAGCTGGATAAATTAGGCTCTGTAGCCCAGTAATTAATGCATCAGCCAAACGAGCATGTTTTGGTTTTTGTTCTGAGCACCAGTGTCTCTGGATAATGCTTACCTTTTTTTCTTTTTTTTTGGAGGGGTGGGAGAGGGTGAGAAGTGCAATTCAGGGAGCAATGTACAAAACAAAGCAACAAACAACCCCCCAAAGCCTGAGTGAGCTTTCCATGTATTTTTTTAAAACTATCTTTGTGTGAATCAAGAATTGCTGTTATGAAAATGTAGCAGTTAAGCAGCTGTGCTATTCTAACACCAAGATTTAATTTTGTATGGACATTAAATTTGTGCCCTGTGCAGGTAATACAGTATCATGCTTCTCTGAAATAAATTACCCTAAGAACTAGGGCATGATTGATCATGCAAATTGACTTCTTAAGAGTTTCTACTTTACTCAACCTGAAACATGAGTTCTTAGACTTAAAAATATTTAAAAATATTTTCAGATCTTTTTCCTTCAAATTGTCAGTATCATTGCATAATATAACTGATGTACATAATGGCAAATTAAGCATAAATAGTTTCATAAATCTAAAAGATTAATATGAGTTTCAGGTGTAACTAAGAGTACTATCTACGTTAATTCTTCTCAGTTATTTTAGAAAATCGTGCTTTTGATTCCCCTTTCTTGGAATTCTCAAAATGGAGAAAAATCTTGAAGGACCACACCAATCTCTGTTGCAAAATTCAGCTCAAATCTACAGCTGTGCATGTAGATGCAGCTAAATATTTTTGTCCCTGTTCTAATTAAATATTATAGCATGAGAGGAAAAAACAATAAACTTCATGGTGACCTTTTTGTTTTTTTGGGATCTTAATTCAATGATGCTACTTCATCTCATTCCTTTAAGTGAAGGACACTAATTTATTTGTATTTGCACAGATGATCATCTCATTTTTTTTCCACTTAATATGCTACAACACATTACTTGCTTTTTCTTCCTGTTCTTATAGAAATTTCTGGCTCTAAAAATTCTTTGGGTAGCTCTATTGTAATCTGTAAGTTGATGAATCAAAAATTCAGGAGGGTACCTTTTGGGGCTGGAAAATACGACAGTAGATGCTGCCTCCAAGAAATAATTACATGAAAATGTGATATAATATGTGTGAGGGGAAGTTGCTGAGACTGTTTGTAAACTTTTGATTTCTAAATGTAGCCTTCAGGCTTGGTAAGAAAAGCTCAGTGTTTGTAAAGATTATCCTGACAGCAATACGCTGGGTCAATTGTCAATACATGTTTAGCATGAGGGGATGTATTAATCTGCTACAGCTACCACTGTAAGTGGTTGGAATAAATAGAGGGCTCAAGCAGATGAAGAGGGATTAACTGTGTAAATTGAGCAAACTCTTCAATCACTAACCCAGTGATTTTACAAAGGATTAGTCTGCTTTTACAAATATTGATTACTGATTTGCTACTCAGAATGAAGATGATATAACTTCTGCAGTTGCTATGTAGTATGCTATGTGAAGTGTGCATCATTCATATTAATGGGATTGTCATAGACAGTACAGAAACTGACAGATTTATTATAGTAGCACTATTAGCATTGTCATAGTTAAGGTTGTGTCAGCATTTCCATTAAAAGTCCCATTTTCATTTTTTTTGGTGTTAGTAGATCAACTTTAAAATTTGCTCAGTTGAAATTTTGGCCATACCTGTTTATAGCTTTGACACTATTATTTTTGTGCGCTCTTACAAAAACCCGAATCAACGGTTTTTAAATTGGAAGAAAATACTTTATGTGACTTTCAAAGAATGATTACAGGTTCACATTCCTTGGTTTTAGTGCAGCTTTTGAGTGACGCTATTTTCTGCAATTCTATTAGGCCAGGTTTGTGGAGGAATGTATATGTGTTAACCAGATGATATGAAGTGGGATAGGAAAAAAAAATGAAATTTTGTATAGATGAGCTCTTTTGCCTGTCTAAAGGCTTGTCTAGCTTTTTCCAGTGTTACTAGTTATTGTGATAAAGATTATTACTTTTCCTACAAATCTAGTCCCACGGACATCCACAGATCATAGTACTAATCACTAAATACTGTTCACTGACCAAGCAACAGTGCTTAGTTAGCAGGTTCAGCTAATTTATACACCTTTAATGTTACAACTGGCGTGAGTCAACAGCAGTGCATTTGCTGACTGGGTTGGCTAATTAGTTTTGGTTTATATGCAGAGGTGGGCGTAAGGAAAACACAAATGTAGTATGCAGGATGAGAGTTGAAGGAGTTTCAAAAAATCCCAGTGACACTTATTCAGCTATTTCCTCATTGTAAAAATCTTAAGTTTTAAAAAATGCCTGTCTCTCCCAGTGTGTCTTCCTTCCAGTCTTGTATAGACAGGCTACACAAGAACTCAATTACAGCTATTCTCTCAGTTCTCTTTTCCCAAGTTATAACCTCTATTGCAGAATATGATGGTAATTTTTGTTTGTGAACTTCCAGTACCTTAACTCTTTGTGATTTCCTATTGCAGATGCTGAAGAAACAGAAATCTGTATGTTTTTACCATAGGAAAAGACAAGCATTAAGCAAGTCAATGAGAGTGACTTCTTTGCTTTTGAATTTCAATGCCGTAGATGGTAATCAAAGAAGATTTTAGTCTAGTTACTGCCTTAAGAGATTCAGATATTTTAAAAACAATTTTTGCAAATAGAAATGGATATAATTGTTGATAATTGCAAATAAAAATACTTTTTTCAAATACTTGATACTAAAACCAGTAAGAGCTGTGTTGAGTCTTCTGAGAAAGATGATAATCATGTGTGAATAGAAAATTGAAGCGGACATCTGAAGTGACTAGACATAACTAAATGGAGTTTATGGGAGAATTGGTGCAGCTGGTCTGATTTGTCCTCTGTTGTTCAGCGAACAACTGCCAGAGCTTCTCTTCTTGTCTGCATCTCCAAGTGTGGGATTTCTTCTGAAAACCAGAGAAGTGGAAGTATTAGCATAGTCACTTTTTTAAAGTTGGAGTTGGTACTAGAAGATGGTTCTTCCCATCATTCTTAGTACTGCAAGGTGAGTGACCACTGAAATTTACACCTGGAAAGCCTTCAGGAAAAATAAGAGTATTCTGTTGGCTTCTTGCAGTGCTCACTGTTGACTTCTGGCAGTGTTTCCCTTGTCCTTTTAAGTTTGGTCACATGCAACTAGAACAAAATAGGAAGATTTTGTTATTGTGATAGCAAGCTCCTCATGAGAGGAGGTTTGAAAATAGCTGTGTGTTTTTTTCAGAAGTAAAACATTTGGATCTTTATTATCTCTTTCAGAGTATTTAGAAATAATGACAGTGTGGTCATTCTGGACTTTTTTTTTTTTAACCTTATTTTTACCTTGTCATGGTCTTAACTCTGTAGATTTTTTTTATACGGTGCAGTGCCGTTATTGCAGGATACTGTAATTCCACCAGAACTTGCCACTTCTACATAATAAATGATACTTGATCTGCATTTTGTGAGCAGCAGTGGGTAAACTTGAAAGGCTCGTGTGAGATTTCCTTTTGTTTTTATTTCAAAAAGGCTTGTGTTTATATGCACTGGAAAGCCATACCTCTGTCTTAGTCCACTCTGGCTTTTGGATGCAGAGGAGCTTTCAGTGTGATAGTTCACTGATCACAGCTTTTTACTTAAATTATCAGTAGTAGAAGAAATGTATCAAAATGAGGCAACGAGGCAGAACATTTAAGCCATTTTGTGTTTGCAGGAATACATAAAATATGGAAAATGAAAATTGTAGCTTTCTTGGACCTCTCCCATTGAACTCTGCAAGTGCCACTTTTAATACTTGGTTCTGTTTCTAGCTGACTGTAGGAATTCTAATCCCTTCCTTCATACAGATGAAAGATTTCCAGCGCCAACCAGTAACGTTAAAAACTTTTTTGATCAGCGATATGAGCTGTTGGAGCATTTAAAATGCTCGAAGTGTGTACGCATGTTTCCTTTCAGAAGCTTAGCAGGCCAAGACTTTGGCCAGCAGTCAGAACAGTTGGAGCTTTGCAGCCTGCAGAGCTAAGCCAAAAGGGCTGCCACTTGGCATAAGTGACTTTCACATATAAAACACAGTACAATTTATGTTGGGGTTTTTCATCAGTGTTTTACGATAGTCTGAGAATTTCCTTCTTTCCCTGGATTTCTGTGGTGTTTGCTGATTGTATATCCAGCATGTTGTGCTTCTGATGAGAGCAGAAGTGAAAATATCCCCCTGCCCAAATGTCCCTATTGCAATTCACTCTGGATGATTTTCTATTTCAGGTAAATTTGGCACTTCTTGAAATGTTCTTTTTTTTTTTTTTTTTTTAAAAAAAACCTAGAAATAGAACAATTTAGGAAAGGAGTTTTAAACAACAGATCTTCCTTAGGAGATGATACAATGCAAAAAAATGTTGAGAAAAAGTAAACTGAGAGGAAGAAAAATTCCGTGTTTTCTGTTTTATTTGTACATGATTTGTGAAGAATCTCGCTTGGATGGTATTATCAAAATCTGCATAAAAGTCACAGCATTCACTTATGTTCTCACACATCTTGAGAGCTGAATAATAAATACTTGGATTAATAGGATTCTGAAACTAAAAGAACACATACTATTTATTTGAAAATGCCATTTGAAAGTTCATTGTTTAGCTTTGCAAGAAGTGACATTTGGCAGGTTTTCTGCTAACAAGTTGAGTTAAATAGTAGTCATTGTTTACTGTCAGTTTAGGCTTGTTTACTGAACAAAATGTGCCAGTCATCCAAAGAGTAAATTTTAGACCCTTCAAAACTACTGATGCTAGGACGAAATCAGGGAAGTAATAGAAAACTTCTTGTTCCCTTTAACGTAACTTTTTCTTAAGGCATTGGGATATGTGGTTATTTCCAAGGGTTTTGCTTATGCTTACCAGGTGGTTATTTAAAAATAGTAGTAAACTGTGGTGTATTGTAGTATTACCTTTTCCAGATGTTTTAGATGTTAAGCTGAAAATTGTTTTTTTCACCTGGACATTAAATGCTAGCTTTTAACTCGCTGTTTGATAAACGTATAGGACCTTTTTCCTATTAGTCATCTGGGAATACAGGAATCATGATGTGATTGAAGATGCTATCCATATGCATTTTGACATCATGCTGGTCATACTCCAGCTGTAGGCTCTTTATTCCTGACCTTTTAATTTTCTCTGATTAGCTAACAGCACCTTCTGCAGTTCAACTGTGGTGTAGATATTCTGGATCTTTAGTTAGAGTTTCTAATCAAAATTGGATGTGTGTGCTTGTCTGTGAGATGATCCTGGGAAATTTCAGCTTGCCTACATCATTTCATGAGAATTTCCAGTGCCTCTAATTGAACCATGATGGTCTTTTTGACTTGCTTCTGTCTGCAGTGCAGAAGCGTTGCTTTTATCTGTGTGTTTTCCTGCATATTTTATTTCTGAAGACAAAGTAGGAAGCTGAGCTTCTTGTTACATAGGCAGAATTTGTATTTTCAATCTCTACAACTGCTATACTTCTCTGATAGCAGCAGTGTGTGCCTCTGGATGATGGAAACCTTTCTGTCTCCTTCCAGAATGATTGATTAATCTGTAACGATCCTTGGAGGAATTTAAGTGAAACTTTCAAGTTTCTGTGCCTTGCATTACGGTGCTTAAGTGGTGGACCTTGTACAGGAGAACTTTACTGCTGTACATTCTTTCTGTCGTTGTGCCTCAGTCTTTGAGAAACAGCAGAAGTGGAGAGTAGAAAACACTACATCTTTTGCTTTACTTTTAAAAATTACTAATAATTAATTATCTATGTGAAAGTCAAGTCAGGATCAAGGGGCATAGCACATCAAGGTGCGATGCAAAATGTGACAGTGGGTGTCGTAGAACCGGTTTGAAAGCCAACAAAAGAATGCCTAAGTCCAGAGCAATATTATTTTATAAAGACCTTGTAAATTTAAAGTTAAGATTAGGCAAGGAGTGTGTGATCCAGGATAATTCCATTAGGCTGTGGATCCTGGTGAATGGAGTCTGACTGGCTGACTCCAGTAGTTTATTTGAAAAAAAAAAAAAAAAAAGCCTTTGTCAAATGAAATATGTTACAACTATTAAAGAAAGTTTGCACAGAAAACAGATGAGGATCGAGATGCCATAGATGTAAGATTTTAAAATTTTGAAATATCTGAATACACACTGATTTAATTAGGGGATAAATGAAAATGACTAAAAGATTTCAAGCATGCAAAATGCTTAAAAGAGCTCAGTATTTCTATAAAGAATATATCACAGTGGTTTTTATGCTTCCTGGCCCACTGCCTTCTCCTGAACTTACAGGAAGGAAGGGAGGAGAAATCCTCATACCTCTCTCCTTACAAGGGAGGAGTGAAGAAGAAATAGTCAGCGTTTAGGTCTCTGAGGGTGTAGTATTAGTGCTTGTAGCCCAAACTTCAGATCCCAAATTAGAAAGAATTAAATAACTAGAAACAGATGCTGCTTTAAGTATTCTTTAATAAAATACACTGCTGGCTCTTAGAAGAGTATATTAAGGCAAGTTATTCTGAGGAGATGATTGTAAATTATTAGAAAACACAATGGTGAATGCTGGGCATGGCTCCGGAGCACAACTTTATAGCCTAGACTTTCATGGGAACAGACACATTGAAGACCAGAACGCTAACTTTTCTTGAACAAATGTTTCAAAACTAAATGCTGTATTTATTGCTCTAAATTAAATGTGTTTTCTTTAAGATTTATCTTTTGATTCTTGCATGTTAGGCTAATTCACAGCTACTAGGCTACTGCATTTGCAGATTAGTAAAGTAATCTTTGTGAAGGTGTTCAAGACAGTTAATGAACCTAGTCAGATGTTGTGATCTTCCTGCTGATAGCTTTTCTTTAATCAGAAGTCTCTGGGAAATGGGATTTTTTTAAGTTCAGTGTACATTAATCTTCACTTTAAAAAAAAATTGTAGGGAGAAGGCATGCATACGAGAGTAAAACAGCTCTCCTTTAGCCTAGATTCACAGTGGTTGTGCAACAGATGTGACCCCACTGTATTGCTATGTACAGATCCAAAGATAATTGAATCCCTCTGCAGTAGCTATTAAAAACAGGGTAAATGCTGTATGTCCAGACCAAAATGAAATGGAGATATACGAAGAATTTTGGGAGATGTCTTTGAGAAGGGGGATAGAAAGGAAAGAAAGAGGAGGAAAACACTTCTTGCGTTGCTAGAAACATTACTCCTCCTTTGCTCAGACTTCAATAAAAACATTTTCAGAAAATGTTTGTCTGAGAGATATCCTAAATGCCCAGAGATTGAGAGGAAAAAAATCTTAATTTCAGCTTTTTAACATACCTAGGAGAGCAACTCTTTGTTTTTAGAGAAATAACAGTTTCATACCAGGTAATAAGATGCAATTTATATTGCCAGAATTTTCCTCTCTGTTTTCTAGCTGATGTCAACATTTTTACTAACGATAATTCAAAGAGGAATAGATTTCAGTTTCTCGTTTGCTATAAATGGGTTTTCAGAATAAAAAGGAGTCTGGAAAAATAATTTTCAAGAATAATTATTTTTTTAAGTTAAAGATAATGAAATAGAAGTCACTGTTTTTGTTCTCAATGCAGTCAAATAAATATATTTTGGCTTGACTTTTCTTTTACAAGGACAGAAGAACGATGAATGATTCTTATTTGAGGAAGAAGAGTTTGCCATTATAAGAGTTAGACCTATGGGCCTGTACCAGGAGAGCGAGCTGTAATCAGCCACTTCGCTGCTACTGAATTACACTTATCTCCACTTCGCCTGTTTAACTTCCCATAAGCATGCTAAGCACCTCTTTAGAATACGTTGACCTCTAATTATTTCTTGCTCTATGTATCCCTTAGCCCACATTGAGGGAATAAAAAATATTCCTATTGGTATACAGTGCAGAATAATACAACCTAGTTTTGGTTTATTTATTCTGTATGCAGAGTGAAATTTCAACACAGTTGTGTTCTCCAAAGCTCAAAATGCCATGCATAATGATTAAATTTCATGCTCTATCATGTAGACTGACACTGATTAAATTGTTTTTAAGTAGTGGGCCAAATTCTCTATTGCAATAGGGGGCAAAATCCCATTCCCAGGCAGCTATCACATTACGAAGCTGTGAAAATTCTAGCCATGTCATGAGCTTTACTTTGTGATCTTTCTGAAGTCACAAGATGCACTGGATTCATGGGATTTTTGCAGTGGAACCTTTGCGTTAATACACTTATCTTAGTCACATTCATGCTTTTCTGAAGTCACAGCATGGCTGGTAGAAACGTGGGCCTTATCCTTGAGTGAGGGCATTTCACTTTCTTTTCACTGGAGGAATTTTTAGCCTGGCAGCAATAGCACTGTAATAACTGCCAGCTGCTCACTTGGCACAAGAGCGCCTAGAACCAAGAGGAAGAGCCTGGTGCATTATATGTGTGATTTACTTTTCTCTAAGACTTGAAGGTTTAAGCCTCATAAATTTTTTGATCTGGTCTTTGTACATATCAGTCAGGGAATATGCAAGTGGAGCCTAGCCTGCGGATTTTTGTTTGGAGTACATCGCAGTAATTCCCACCAGGATAAGAAGAGAAATTATTCCGGGAGATTCTGTGGGTAGTCAAGAAAGAAGGAAAACCTTTAATATTAAGCAGATGGACCTCCCTCATTTTACATTGTATGTCCAGAATGCAAGATAATAATCTTCCCAAATATTGGACAACGTAGACCCAATTTGCACATCAAAAGAATAAAGTTCAAGACATATTCTGTGAAGTAGAAACTCAGGAATGGAAAGGAGACATTTTTGTATTCTCGACTGTATTTGCCCACCACTGTCAAGGCTGTAGGAATTACATCTGCAAGGGTTCACAGAAGCAACTGTTGTACCTTTCTCAACCTGTAAACTCACACAGCTGCAAGCCACAGACCACTTCTTGTCTCACAATGCTACTTTCGTCTGGAATTTACAACTGGTTTCAGAGCCTACAGCCTACCAAAGGAGAAAACAGGATCGGCTATGGGCTCTGCTAATGTTTTCATCCCTGAATTCTTGAGACATGTCTGGAAACAGGAGCAAAACAGGTAGCAACTCCTCGTGGTGTCCTCTTGTTGGACTGAGTCTGGGAGAGAAGTTTTGCTCTGATCTGATAATCAATTGGTCTGTAAGTATTTGAGCAACAAACACTGAGGCACCCAAGAAAATTAATACCAGTAGGAGCTATCTGGTGTCCGTAGGATGCAAGCTCCTTGCATCTCTACGTTTCATTTCTGACAGCAGGCAATCTCCAGAGAAATTAGAAGAAACTGAAGTGCAGAACATTTCACCTGCATCTATGAGGGAAGGGAAAAATGTTTCTTGCCCAGAAGAAGTCCTGGAGCACGCATAAGAGCGTAGTAAGGGCCTGGTATTTGGGAGTTCAGAGCTCTGAACTCTAAAGGAATGCGTGATTTGAAGCAAATTGTTTAATTTGCTTTCCAGGTCTTTAGAAAAACAGTAACACCTTCTTTCTTGGCAGTCTTTTTCTGTTAAACAGATTCTCTGGAGAAGGAGCTGTCTTATTCGAAGTTCTGTACAGAGGTCATCTAATGAGTGTCTGGTCTCAGCTGCTAGTGTAATGTAAACAAATGCTGCTTTACTTTAACAAAGTGCTACTCTGGTGTTTCTTAGGGGATTTGTGCCAAGCCTGTTCTATCCCAAATGAGGGATGAAGCAACATTTTTAGTGAAAGAAACATCAAAAAAACCAACCTACTCTACAAACCCCAAACTTTTAGTTGGGTGTTCCCACATCTAGGTGTTGCAGTTCCCTCTAAATCCTGTTGGAGACATGGACAAGAGAGTAACGCAATGGAAAAACGGTGAAGAGGTGACACAGTTTAGGCGTTGTCTTTGCTGGCTCTTGCCAGTAGTTGGAAGGAAGTTGCTATTCTCTTTGCTTTCTTCCCCTCCTTGTTTGTATTGCAGTATGAGGCTAAGAGTTGATCTGTGTTTGTGCCTTCTTCCTGCCACATATGTATAACACCTGTGGTTAATGAGAATCTGAGAGGAGTTGGTTCTTTCTCTTTCCTTTATCCTTTTGATAATACTTATTCTCCCTCCCTTTCCTTCTGGACATACAGGGGAATGAAGAAGGGAGTTTAGTCTGATTTATGCTTTTTCTTTCATATATAGCTGTATGTGTCTTGGAATATTACAATTTGGTCCCTCTCTCCTTCCCTTCCACTAGAGTTCCCTCATATTTTGTGGTTCCCAGGCTTCTCAGGCAGAAGTAAGATAATAGGCCTGTGATTTATTTCTGCTTCAGCTACTTGCAGGTTTTGGCCAACAGCAAGGCTGATCAGCTGTACCTTGCTTCATGGAGTTGCTGCTGCAACTCTGAGTGACAGGAAAGGAAACTGGGTTCTTCCATAGGCTGAAGGTGGGAGGAAGACTTTGTTCTGCAGTGTTACAAAAACAGTGGTAGATGGCATTTTTTTATGCATCTTCTTATTAATGCCATGTGCAAAATAAATGTAATTTCAGAAAATGCCATCATCAAATTTATCCCAGCTTGCTTCAGCAGAAGCAGCAAAAGTGGGAGTCTTGTGGGATATTGACTCTCTAGTTCTGTGTAATAGGTACTTCAGATGAGGTTGTACTTATAGGCAGAGTAACATGGAGTTGCCTTACGATGTTTGGGGATATATGTCCATTTCACTTGGCTGTTCACTGAACGATCACTTGCCAAGCTTTCTCTTCGAGAATGAAAGAATCGAACAACAACATGTAACATCAGGTGCAATTAGTTGTTGAAATTCTTAAATTCATAAATTTAAGTGAAGTTGTTTTATTTGTTTAGTTAGCTTTTCTCCCTCTCACGTCTGTGGGGATGCACTGCTCTAAAATGAGCCCTACTGGGTGAGGTAGAGCTGTAAGTGTTGCACACTGATGCCTCCCAATGACCAATTTAAAGCAGCACACTTTGTAGGTTTGTAAGGCTTTTCCCCTCCCCCCCCAAATATCATCATTAGGTCATCTTTGTAAGTAACTATTAAAATTACCGTTTGCCAGCCAGCAAGTGTCTTCATGTTAAATTCTCATTTAATGTTGTGCAGTGATTTCATACAGATCAAGCAAGGGGAAACAGCCGCATCATTTTAAAATGCTTGGACATGGAGCCAATAGCTCATGTATTTTTAACACAGTAGTAAGAATTCCAAGGAAGTTGAAAAAATATCTAGAGTACTGCTAAGCTGAAAACAATGTCAATGTATATAAAATTCAATTTAATACCTTGTGATATCCAACAAAAACTTAAATTTTCTGTTGTCTGGAGAACAAGTTTCATTGTTTAAAGAACACATTCTCATTTTGAGGACTTTCATAGTTTTAACAACAATATTCTCTGTATCTTCCTGCTTCCTTTTCTTGTATTTTTCCTCACCCAACCGTACTTAAATAAGACCGTGATAAACCAACTCATTTTTGGATGCCAGTTAAAAAATTAGATCTGTTTTAAGGGGCAACCTAAAAAGCCAGGAAGTAGGCATCACCTTCCTGAGACGCTGTGTTTAGTTCAAGGTCAGACAATTGATCTTTAACCCACCATACATAGTTTAAAGTGGTTGTTTAGCACAGGGGTTCTCTGCTAATATCAGTGCTTTTTTGTGTTTTTATTGGTAGAACTTAATGAGATTACATATATTTTGATGAATAATTGCTGCCATGTAAGCTTGCCACCTACCTACAGTGACTCTTATGAATATTTGATGATAATAAGTAGTAGGAACTTCACTGTGATCCTCACATGCACATAAAAAAATAAAAAGGCAGCACAAGAATAGCTTTTGTTCTGCTTTTTTTGCTTGCAGTAAACAGTGTGACATTTATATACGTGTTATTAGACATACCTAAAATGTTTCTGAACACTAGCAGTTTCGTTTAAATTATAGTTTTATTCATTTAGCAAGAGAAGGATGCAGGTGAAAGATGTAATCTTTAACGTCTAGATTTCTTTTTTAATTTGGGGCAGGGCAGACTGGTTAGTCTCATGCTTCTAGCTATGAATTAACAGTTGAGAACATATTCATTATTTTGCAGATGCAGCAATTTCCTGCAAAATCTAAAAATAATACCTGTAAACCAACAATTCTGTAGATTTCTGTGGAATGTCTTTGGTCTATTCAGTATTGCCTTATAAATCCTATATGCCTAAACTGTGCTTTGCTGTCGTATTGCAAATTAGGCAATGTCTGTCAATAGCAAGCACTACTTTTTATCATCCCTTCATCTGTATTTTTTCTTATTTCTGATATGTAGTATATGTTCTTCACTTTGTGTTCTTTCAAGATGTTTTTGCGTGAAGCTGTTATTGAAAATTAGATTACTGATGCAACTGTGTTGAATTGTGATACTTGGTTTTGCTTGCACACTTGAAAGATCATTGCTTTTATTACAAGATAACAGACCATGTTCGAAACACAAACTAACATTTCTAAGTTGCCATAGCTTGTTTAATTTATATATTTTTCCTTTTGTTCCAAGACTTACAGGAGCTGCTACACAGCTATATCTTTTCCTTACTAGAGTGGTGATGACAGCAGCAACAGCTCTGACATTCGTAGTTGTTTGAGGCTTTTTGTACTTAGATTTTCTGGAATAGTAGTTACTAGAATTATTTTTTCCCATAGCTTCTGTGTATTATGTGTGTAAAAGTTCATTAATGCTACTATAGTATTTTTCTTGAAAAGCAGGGATTTACAGGAATTATTTTTCTTTCAGGGAATCAGTTTCCTCCTATTGCAGCCCAAGATCTTCAGTTTGTTCTGAAGGCTGGATATCTGGAAAAACGCAGAAAAGGTAAGCTTAACTATCTTTGTGAAAATTATTTACTGTGTATCTTATGTCTGGAGGGTCTATGTGTCGATTTTTGAAGTTGTACGTGCAAATAACTTCATACAGGGGTGAGAAATAGAATGGAATAGCAGTTGAAATGTAGAATCATTGTTATGCAAAAGAAAGAAGAACACATAATTGCTCCTGTAGTGTTAAAAGATGATCTCATTTCTTTATTGACTGAAAAAAAACCTGTACTGTGAAAGTCCAGTGTCAGCCATAATTCAGAAACTTTCAGATATTTTTGAAGAAAACATTAGGAACGTATGTAAAAGTACCATATGTTGACTTCATGTTTCAGCGAGCATCAAGATTTATTTTCCTTCGAGAGAGCAAATATTGATCTCAGCTTTGGTTCAGTCAATATTTACCTTGATTCAATAAATCCTATATTGTCACTTTAATACCCACTTAATGCTGCAATAATTCTAGGAAATATTTAGGAAGTTGTTCATAATTTTCTTATATTTAATGTTACACATGACTTCTCTCTTTAGATGATTTCAAATTCCCATTTGCTTCCTCACCACTAGTTTTTATTTCTAGTTTCTTTCTCAGTACCATACATTTGTCTACTTCATGTCCAGACTTCACTTCCATTATTAGTGCTTTTACTATCTCCTCCTCTTCTCTCACCATTGAAAAGAAGTAACATATTCATGTTCACTAATGCCATAAAGAGATATAACACAGATTATATTAATTACAGACCACAGCTTTCTTGGCTTTGAATGGCAAAAGCGTTGGTGTGCTATCAGTAAGACGGTTTTCTACTATTATGGAAGCGACAAAGGTAATTATAATAATAATAATGATAAACTATTAAAATGGTATTTTGATGAACAGAAGAAGATGAAACCTTCAGTGGAGTTAGAAACTGAGAAACTAAGGTCATTTTAAGAGAGCAAATGAAACATTTGAAAGAGTTGTTGGTTGTTAAAACAGTGCTTTGAATTTTAAAAATGTATAAATATTAATTCTCACAGAATCTGTAAATGATAGGCCCATTTTCTAAAGCAGGGAAACTGGGGAAAAAAGTTTAAAGTTATTTGTAAAGCTACCTCATGTGCCAATAACAGATAGCTATTAGGCTTGATAGTACTCTGGTGCTTAATTAAGCTACTGGACAGCAAATACTCTTTTTGTCCAAATGGGATTTTCATTTTAAAATAACCTACACCAATTACATTTTCTGAGTTCTTTAAAGGTGGTTCTATCCAGGCTAGCTTCTGGAGATGATTTTTGATGGCCAGTTTTGAAAGAATCTGGTGTAAGTGTTGGGGTATCACTTTTAATTTTCAAAATTGTCAGAGAAATAAAATGGCCTTTAAATTGTGTGCTAAGTGTATTTCATATTTAACGGCAAGACATATGATACAGAATTAGATATGTGTAAGTTTTAAAAGTGCACTTTCTCTTTTCCAAAAATACTTATTTCTGGGCAAACTTTCCATTTGAGCTGTTCTTTTTTCTGGTGATGTTTGTGTGACTGTCCTTGAGATTAGCGCAGAGACATTTTCATATGTTTTTAATTTAATTTGGTTCAGGTTGTTTCCTTGCTCAGTATGCTGACTCATTTAAACTCATTCTCTCTTTAAAAAAGTAGAATTAACATAAGGGTCTGATTGCTTCTCATGTACTTTGGAAATGTAAGTCCAATTTTCATCTTGCTACAGTTTCCTCCCAAATTCTGCTTCCAGAATTTTCTTACTGTATCTGCTGTATATTCCCTTTTCCACTTTACTTCTTCGTTGGAATTTACAGATTGATCAAGCTTCAAAAACATAAATGATCTTTCTTAAAAAAAAAAAATTTGAGGAGGTGTGACATAATACTGATTTGTCAATAGTCATTTATTTCTGTCTCTGGAAAATTAGCTTGTGCTGTTTGTTTACATATAGTTGTACATTATATAGAACTTCAAACTTCAAAAACATTAGGTTTTTTTTGTGAGAATACATTGCTAGTTCTCAAAGATTGTTCTGGGCTTTTAAGTCTCTGGCTTTTCACTCTCTAGTTTTGGGTCTTTGGATTAAGGCAGGAAGATGCCATCTCCCCCTCTTCCTTCCGTTTTCCTTTTGCAGCATTTTGACTGTCACGGCTGCGTTGTAATTTCTAATACCTGTACTGAAAGTTAAGGCCTATGGAAACATGTTCCCAGCATTGGGTTTGGAATTGAAGGGTTTGTAGCGTATTAGATATTGACTGAGCTACACAGGGATAGATCTCCTTTATTGATCTACAGACAGATGCTTTGGCTTATACATTTCCAGCTTTTGTAGACTGTAGTTTTTTGGGGAAGATCCTCCTAACCATACCGTAATGTGGGAGGAGCACATAGTCCATGGAGCATCCTTTAGGAGTTGTATAGACATGGACTTCATGACTAGCTTACGGAGGAAGCAAACAATCACATGCATGAATTTCTGCCCTGCCTCCATGTGACTGGTGCTGGTAGTACAGGAAGAACTAGCACAGAATATGGGAATATATTTTCTTGCAGATCTGGGATGACCAACAGTCACTCCAGAGTTTGTCTTTATAGAAGAAAACTTTTTCTTAGACTGATCTGAGGTACTTTCCTCGGCCCTCTGATGCCGTGGTCTACAAAGGAGTCCATTCCAGTGAAGAAGTAAGATGACATCATTGTGTGGAAACTGGATACTCGTGATTTCTTTAGATCCGTTGCAAACAACTTTACCATTGAAGTTGAGCTGTCTTGCTGGCGGTGGTGATGTTCTCCAGCTGCAGATTGTCAACATGGACAAGGGGCGTGATAGAGAATCTCCAGGAGATCTGGCCCATATTTCTGGGAAGAACCTGAAGCAGTTCTCAGATTGCTACAGCCAGCAGTAGCTCATGCTGTGATATGCTGTACTATTTGGGTCCTCCTCTTGTTGTGACCTTTGGTGCTGCACCAGATAACTTGGACCACATGGAAAAGGAAGCTTGTGTTCTTCACAGCTGTAAGATAATGGCGAAGCATGCATTTGGGTGGCTTATTGCAAGACTGCTGCCACCTCCTGAATTGTTTAGGTGGCAGTTGTCTAAATGACCTTGGTCTGCCCTAGCCTGGGCAGTGTCAGCAGACATTTTGTATTGGCTGGGCCCTGGTTCTTGACAGATTCCAGAGCTGATTCACATGATGGGAAATTTCCTCTTCAGTCAATGTGAACCGGGTTTGAAGAGAGACAAGGCAGACGAGAGGTTCTGTATTTGCTTACAGTCATGCTACGTGTCACTTTAAATGAGTAATTTAGAGCTGTGTGTTGGGGGACGTAATGCAGAGAGGTACTAGAGATTTCTAGTTCTTGTTTTACGGTGAATGACTGCGTGTGTGAGTTCACACACACAGGATGTTACAGGCATCCTTTTAATGGTTGTGATGTCTGCTGGCTAATGTGTGGCATTTCTCTTCTTCTTCCTACATTTTCTGGTACTTTTGGTGCAGCACTGGATCATGAAGCAGTGTGACTTATCTCTTCAATATAGACACGTCTGAGTGAACCGCCTACCCATCACTGTTTCCTGATCAGTGATGGAAACACAGACCTTAATGGTTTGACCTAATTAAATGTCAGAAGTACATAGTGCATGTATTTTTGCACTTGTGCTACGATATCCATTGCCAATATGTGGCCCACAACATTGCAGAGAAACATGTTCAAGTATCAGAGCTGGCCTGGATTTCCAGAAGCTTGCCTGGTCCTCCTTTTTGTAGTCTTTCCTTCCATAAACATTTGGGACCTTCTCTTTTCTTTCACTCAGGGACTTAGGTGGTATGGCTAGCCCTTCAGACCTCAAAGTGCATGCACAAGAAGGTTAATTTAAATGAATGAACCAATAGCTGCAGTTTTATATGCCCTTCTGCCTCAGCAAACTGGAGCTACGTGTTTAGGAAGACAATAATTGATAACTGAAAATGATAATCAAGTCTTGATTCTCCCTAATCACCTGCACTTCAGTTTGTAGTGCTGATGTAGTGACGTAGGCAGAAGAAAATACTGTATTTTCGTAATACATTTGTATTGTACATTTGTATTACATTTCGTAATACATAATTACCGTAATACAGCATTGCTTTTTTAACTCCTAATTTTTATTCTGTCTGTGGCTATATGTTTCCAAAAGTTGTTAATTTTCAAAGGAACTTTAGATGTGCAAACAAGTAGCCCTACGTGTCAGAAAGGTACATGTTTCTGTAAGAGCTCAAGTCTCATAGATCCTGAGTGGAATATCCAGTCACAAGATGCTATGAGACTGTAGTGATTAAGCTTTTCTATTAAAAAATAAAGAGAGAAAAATATCCTTAGCAAAATATATATATGTGTGTATTTACAAAATGAGCAATGCGCGAAGCAGTTGCTCACCACCTGCTGACCGATGCCCAGCCAGTTCCCAAGCAGCAGCTCAGCAGCTGCCTCCCAGCCAACTCCCCTCAGTTTTATAGTTTTTACCACACGACGTCATATGGTATGGAATATCCCTTTGGCCAGTTTAGGTCAGCTGTCCTGGTTCTGTCCCTCCCAACTCCTTGTGCCCCCTTAGCCTCCTTGTTGGCAGGGCTGTAAGTGAAGCTGAGAAACTGGAATGTCCTTGGCTCTGTGCAGCGCTGCCCAGCAACAACGAAAACATTGATGTGTTAGCAACATCGTTTTTCTCCTGAAGCCAAAACATAGCATCCTACCAGACTCTGTGAAGAAAAGAACTGTCCCAGCTGAAACCAGGACAATCGTGCAGCTTAGCATGTCCAGCAGTGCATTATCTGTGAATAAAGGGAGGTGCTGCTGTTAGTTTTTTTCTTACTCTAGTCAGTGGTTAGTGTAACTTGAAGCGTTTTCAGGCTGTTAAGTTTATGTCCATTACTTCAACATTTCCTGGCTTCTTGGTGGTTCATAAGTCCTATGTTGGTTTGTGGGTTCAGTGAGTCCACTGGGACAACTTTCTGGCTGAGTGACATACCGGTCTGGACTCGAACATAAACAAGCTGCTGCCCTAAATAGTGTGTTTCAGCCTTTGCCTCCGTTTCTTCTTCTTCTTTTTCTTTCTTTTTTTCCATGTAGATTTCTCAAAAGAGGGAAAAAAAAGTCTATTACCTTTCAGATTTGCTGTCTATAAGAAAATAACTGCTATGCATGCATTTGGAAAAGGCTATTCTAAATGCTGGAAAAGGAATTACCGTTTTGGAGATATTGACACGTGCTGTTTTTAGAAAGCATATGGAAAAGTATGCAAAACTACACTGAGCATGAAGCCATATAAACTGTAAGATCTATCAGGCTCCTAATTTAAAGATGAAGAGAGTTAAATTGCAGATTCGAATGGTATCTATAGATACTTTGTCACTCTCTGAAATCTTTCTGTTTGCCTTTGTTCCTTATGCTTTTCTCTGTACCTTCTTTCCTTTCCTCTCTCCAAGTCCTCTCTGTTCTATGGAGTGCACTAATTCTTTTTACATGTGCTAATAATATGGTTACAATGCCTTAGGCCTCAAATTTACAACCCAATCATTTCAAGACCCGGTTGAAGGTTTACCCTCCTTTGTTTCAAAAGTTCCCATGGACTCTGTTACACAAGGCTACTTCAAAACCTTTTTTGTCTGCTTCCCTTGAGACTCCCTTTTCCTAATGTAATATTGGCCCTGTTTCCCTTGTTAACAACATTTCACTTTTTTAAAAAAGATGCATGAAATTTATATGTAATGTTTAAAAATCTTTGAAAAATGTTTAAGGTGGCTCTCAAATTTAATTCAGATCCGTGTTTGCTCTTTTTTAAGTATTTCCCCCGAAATTTATTTATCTCTGAAATATTTGTCATAGTTTTGACTTTTTTTTTAGTACTTAGTGCCTCACTCCACTCTATTGTACAAGTTTTTTACCATTCTGAATTTCTGATGCAAAATGAAATGCACAGACTCAGATTTTTTTTTTTGATGCATACCTGATAGAGAGGAGGAGAAGATGAGAGTAAAGAGCAGCATATTCTGAAATGAGATTTGATCTAATGGTGGAACAACTTCTGTCTGATGGTGTTCATGTTTCTTCTAGCTTTTACAAAACTGATAGTATTATATTTTTGCATTTCTGTTCTATCTTGTACAGTGACAACCTAAGGGTTTCCTGTTGTTGAATTGGAAAGCCCTATCTTGGGAAAATAAGAAGCAAGAAGAACATTATCCTTCTTCAGAGAAGTGTGTTCCATTCATATGTCTCTCCTTAATCTCTTCCTAATATGATGTTGAATTCCTGTCTAGGAAAAAGCTCTGGTACTAATTTGGGGACTCAAAATGAAAGTGAAATCTCAGCAATGTAAATACAGTTCCTGAAGCTATAGAAATCTAAGGGTCCAGCCATTGCGACCAACTATATCTGATTTTTAGTCTCCAAGCAAAATCTTTAGGTCTTTAAAACTTTTAATCATCAAAACCTGTTTAACTCTCACTGAAGCACAATCTCTAGAAAGTATTTTGATATAAACATATAATTCTGGTGGGAAAGCTGACTGAAGTCACACCAGCTTAGCTACAGGCGTTTGCTAACAAATGTAGATGAGGTAATGATCAAGTCTGATTGTGACAAGATGGCCCTACCTTCCAGCCTACACCTGACTACTGTGCCTGGCAAAACTGTGTCTGCCATGGCCTGCCATGTGTCATGGTTTGCCCTATGGTAGTCAGGAAGCAGGGTTGGTCTCCAGTCCTTCCTCAAGAGGTGTATTTTGCAGGAGCAACTGGGATTTGTAGATGTCCATTGCCTGGCACTATCAGTGGATGCAGCTGGGCCGTTAACTGGCCTCTCTCCTCCCATTTGGTATTTCTGGAGCTACTTCTCAGGACATACCAGGTCTTTGGTTAGCTGCCACAGGTAGTGTGAATGCCTACTGAGTCCTTTTCTCAACTTTAGTGGGTTCTTGGTCAAGGCTGTGAAGTGTCACATGGTCTTCAAATTTCCTTGTGTTCACCATTTTAAGCATGTGCACAGCTCTACACTGGGCTTTAATCAGGTACCTTAATGCACAGATAATTAGAAGCAAAAGTAGCAATGCTGTGACTAGCCTGCTGCCATGAAGTGCTGTGAAAGAATTTAATAGCAAAGGAAATACATTTTTTATTGGTGTATGCAAATGGTTTTCACTGGAATGGTGTGTTCTGAGAGATAAGACAAAGATGGTATAAACAATAAAACAATCAAATACCATATGGATGCCACACACTGTGTTGTCCTTTTAGTACCAAGTACAGCATCTTTTTGTTTCAATTGTAGTGCTCTTTGAAAGCTCTAGTAAAGAGATCGTCTCAGATTAACTCTGAAAAACTGCAGAACCATAAAAGGAATCTTGTGTCACGGAGAAGTATTCACAGAAATATTCCAAGAGTTTAAATTTCAATACTTGCTTCATTTTTATCTTGACAAAATGTTACAACCTTTTGAACCCGATGTTTGTTTATTCTGTCTGCGTGCTCCTATCTTCTTGGGGTTTTGATAAACCCCTAGTATGGGAGAGTGGGAAATTAATGTGTTCCACTTCATCTCCTCCCTGAGGTCAGAAGCAAAGGAACAATAAAATTTCTAGGCTGAAATGAATTTCTTTAAAAGGAGACCTACTTAACCTATTGCAAGTTATTTTTAATACCCGCCTTGGTATGACTCCATGAATTTTGCATCTGTGTCCTGCTTTTGATATAGGAGTGGAGAAAGGAGCAAATAAAAAATATTAGTACTGAATCTTAGTACTTAACAAAGACGTAATAAAATGTACTGTTACAGAAGAGACGAGGAAAAGGGAATAGAACAGTGCTCTGAGTTTGCTCGCGTGATTTTTTAATTCACTGTTTAGTAGCCCTCAGTGAGAATTAAGAAAAAGGTGGAAGCACAGTGTAAGATTACTGGTAATAGTGTTTGTATAGGGACTGCCCTTACTTCAACTGATGTTCAAGTTGCTCTGTTAGCCACCTTTTGCTCTTTCAAAAACGTTAGTTTTTCCTATTTTATCTGTTGTATAAGCTTTCTTTTCTGTTGACAAATACAAACAATAGATGCTTCATTTGCTTCTGTTCAGCAGTACTTGAAGTGTTGTTGTGTCTGATGTGTGTTGTTAGTTAATGCATTCCCCTTCAATGCAAAGGGGAGCAAACAACCAACAACACAAGAATGTACCTTAATAGCATTTAATTTCATTTACTTCTGCACTTTGTTCTGGGAGGCCTGAGAAGAATGTGACTGATGTTGCCCATATTAGCTTGAAAGCTGCACTGTGATCAATAGAACTTGCAAAAACAACTTACTTTTACTTTTCTGTTTTCTTTTTAATATCCACCAAAACATGCCTTGGTCTGAAGAGCTCAGGAGCACACACGTGCCACTTGCCCAACATGCAGAATATTTAACTCAGGCCTTCACTAAGTGATACTTCTATAAACCAGAACCCTTAAAGCTGAAAAGTAGAATTGCCTTTAAAGCAGCCACATGGCTCTACATAATAAACTGTGGTAGGGCTCAGTACTTTTATTAGCTAATTAAACTGTGTTGAGAAGAATGCTTTGGGAACACACACCTGAATTGATAACAAAATTCATTCTGTAGTTCTACCACATGGAAAGGAAGCACATCTGGAGTGGGTGGGAGAATGTGAAGAAAAGCTTTTTCAATTGCGTAAAAAGGAGTTTGAAGTTTATTTTTTTAAGTAAAGTGGTTAGTTTAGGAGGGAGCTCAGCAAGTTCTGAGCTAGACAGGTTTTCCCATTGGTTTACTGAACCTGAAAGAGACACTGATTTATAGGAAGCTTGTCTCACAAGCTCCAGTTCTTGGCTTTCCCTAGATACAATTGTCATAACATGTTCTTCTTACCAAATAAGACCACCATCTGCAAACATCTCTCCGTGGAATTCCTTAGGCATCCTACAGAAAAATATACTTTTGTGTACATCTTCCTTTAAAATAAAGCTTTATCTCCAGAAGCATCACCTAATCATTTTGCTAAAAACCTTCCAGTTCTCTGTAAAATTCATGAAATAGAAAACCAAATCTGAATAAATGATAACCTGCTGAGCCACTTACATTCACTGTTGTAAATGAAGCTCTAACTTTGTTTTTTATCTCCAACAGACAAACAACAGAAAGGTGAATTTGCCTTAGAGGGCTACACCATCAGAATGAATAATAGCCTTCGGAAGGATGCAAAGAAAGATTGCTGTTTTGAAATCTCCGCTCCTGATAAGCGCATTTATCAGGTTGGACTTTTTATGTCGACTTGGAATTAAATTGATAAAGCCGTTACAATTCCAGTTACTGAATTAACGTTTCAGTAAAACAACTTGCACTGACATCTTAATGAAAAAAGGAAATCCTTGCTTGCTTATAGTATATATTCATATATAAGGGAAAAGAATCTAATTAAAAATATATACGTATGCATTCAAATATTATCTTTTTGGACAAGAACAAGGAAATCTATCATCTTTATCTATTGGTCAGTTCAATGTTAGCATTTCAATGTCTATTATATAGTATGTCTGCATGATTTCTTGGATGAATTAAGTAGTGGAAAAAAAGTTAAACAAAATATAAATCAATGTTAAATACATATTGTATTGGTCATGGCTTTGCCAGGAATATCTGCGTAAAGGCACATATCAGCTGTGCAATTCAGAGATCTATCAGCTAGACATCAATATAGAATGTAAGTTTAATAAGTTTTAAATATCTGAGATTGCAGTTGAAAGCCAGTTAATTAAGCTGTCAGGTAGTGTGTTGGAGTCTGACAAGAACATTTTTAAGAAAACTGTACCCAGCAGTCTAAAGAAATTCATGGGTGTCTTCTAATTGTCAAGGGCAAATTTTGTTCATCAGTTCTGGCTTTGACATTGATGAAGAGAAGCAGCTTTTTTTCTGCACAGCTGCCAGCTGCTGATCAGAGTTTCAAATCCATCATCCTCTCCTTCAATTACGTAAATTTGTCAAAATTAGTTGTACATTATAAGAAGCATCCTTGCAAGAAAAGTACCAGAAGACATGAAAAGAATTACTAATGGTTTCTTGAGGAAGTGACGAGAATGCTTCAGACCCTTTTTTATTGCTAATGAAATTGTATTTATGTTTTTGTCATTACTACTACTCGTTATTAATAGACATTTAATAGTTTACAGCTGCCACTCCCAAAGAAGCAGAGGAATGGGTACAACAAGTGAAATTTGTAATTCAAGGTAAGCCAGCCAGAAGCAATAGCCTTTATTATTAATAGTGCTTAGTGATGGGAGTTCTGTCCATTTACAGGTCTGTCATGTTTGTATATGTAGTATTCCCACTTTTCCAATTTTTGAATAGCAACTCCTGGTTCTCAGTCATCTTGTAGCTTTTACATGACTTTCCTCCTTATCCAAGATTTTTTTTTTTCCCCAATAATACAACATAGCTTGAAAATTCCCCTTATTAACGTTATAACAAAATAAGCAGAATATACTGTAAGCACCAGCTTGTAGAATACGAATTGTGTTTTCATTTTGCATAAATTTCTGCTTAGATTTTCTTATCTAGGAAATATTAACTTTTTGAACTGCTTTTATATAGATATGGAATCTAATACTATTCCTGAGGAGGAGGAGGAATATGATGATGTTGGACATGCAGGCAATGAACCAATAGATGATAGCATTTATGAAGAACTTCCAGGTATTGTTGAGACCTTTTTTTTAACCTGATGACTTGTGACAATTTTGTTTTCTCTACTTCTAGCTTGATAACTTTGAATGGCTAAAAGTGGGTAGAGCGACCTGATGAATAAGATACAGATTTCAATTTTTTCTGATGTTAGATGCATCTTTAACCAGGTCTGAGTGAGAACAGTTCAGTTTTCTTTAGCAGGGACATCAAAATAGTGCAGAAAGTGTAAAAGTGGTCTTGAGGGACTTGCGGCTCATTAAAATTCTCTAGTATGTAATTTTTTTTAATTAAAAAATCGACTTGCCTTACAGATTTTTCCACCAACTTGCCCATCATTTTTTCACTTTATTCATTTTGGCATTTATATTAGGCAAAAGTTCTCTATCACTCCAGCTGTTAGCTAATGCACATCTTATAATCCTGCAAGAAAGCAATGTGTTGGTTTGAAAGGGCTCTGGAGATGAACTGTAAATAAAGATGAGTACTGACATGCTTTGTTTTATATCTTCCTGCATGACCATGGTTACACAAAAGTTTTTAGTGTGGAAGGCTTCTGGGGTTGATTATAGTTATTCAGGTTGTAGGAGGAAGGTGTTTCATCTTGTTTATATTTTAAGAAGCTATGTAAAAATCAATTATTCAGCTACCATTAGTTAACAAATATCAATTTAAAGTGGTATGAGAATTAATAATCAATTTGCATGAAACAATGTTCTGCATCCCTTGCTGTTCGGGGCACTGCAATTATCAGCAATACCGTGAGAGAAAAAGCCAGCAGTGTCACGTGATGCTGACTAACTTTATTTATCTGCTAGATTGAATATTCTGTCCATTGGAGGCAAAAAACATGAACATTTTTAAGTATGCCTTAGTTTTCATTTTAAGGTTGTTTCAGTGAATCAAGGGAGAAGAGAACATGAAGGACTGATTTAAGAAAAAAAAAAAACCAATACAAAACTACTACATACAATTGGGAAATTGTAGGAGAGCTTTCTAGACTACTTCCATGCAGAGATATATCTTCTGCTGAAATGGAGCACAGTGTGTTAATTAATGTCATTAATGAAGCTCTTTGTGTCCTGGGATAATTTTTTCTCTTCTGTGATTCACTTATCTTACCTGTTCGTTTGAATCTCAAACAGGAAGTAGGTCTTATAGCAGTAACACATTAGATATTGCTAGAGGAACAAAAATTGATATATTCTTTGAGTCCTTTGCTCTGAGTTCTGTTTTTGGAGAACTGCTATCTTGGTATGACTCTGCAAGTATTTGTTTAAGTCCCATTTTTATATCAGTTTTCCAGGAACTGTTGTCTCTTAACATGACTAATAAATCTTAAATGTAGCAGAATAGCTGTCACAAAGAAAGGATAGCCCCTCTGTTATTCAGAAAATCATTTTTTAGTTAAATTATTTCCCCATGATTTTGGAGTTCTTCATTTTCATGTTGCCAAGTAGGGATTTATCTTCCTTACTTTGTGCCTTCTCCATCTTTTCTATTTGAATTGTATGGTTTTCAGGAAGGACCATCTCATCTTCTACAGTGGAGCACTGATTTTGGTGTAACTAGGGAAAAAAAAAGCAGCTTGCCATAGATTTTGAGTGATTAAAATGTATTTTTATCTTCCATGAGTGTACTTTGATAGTCATTTGCCTAAATGGAATTAAAAACCAATGTTTATGTTGCCCTAGAGCAGTCCTTCACTTGTTTATCCATAACACATTGAAGAGGATTAGATGAAGTGCTAGTTGACAAACCTCACAGGAATAGGTCTTATTTGGTTCTTGTAAATCTGTCCGACTAAATTGATGGTAAAAGGGCGTACTTCGGTCTCACCTGGCTTCATTAGGTCTTGTTGATTGTATCTTTTGATTCCCATTGACTGTCCTTTTTACTTTCCCAGGTAAGCGAATGTATTCTTTCTTCCTTTCATAGTCAAAGAGTGGAGCTCCATTATCCCCGCTGTTACCTTACTTACTAATCAAAAGCAAATAAGGAATTTTGAACTTTTAAGAGGACAGGAAGGTAGAATTTCTTGTAGAGCTCAAAAGCTATGCTAAGCTCTGGAATGAAGAAGACACGTGGTATGTTTTTGTGAGGAATTTATCTTTACTTTGGTCCTCAGAGTACCTTGACATTAGATCCACCAGCTTTCCATAGATCAAAACTTTGAAGTGTTATATTTCAGGTACGTTGTACCTTGTCATTATTTATCTGGCTGTAATTTGCCATTACTGGCTGTAATTTTCCAGAAGTAATCTTTTGCATAGTCCAGTGTTTTTTATGTCAGCATTTCAAAGCAAATTACACCAGTTCATAATGCAGCCCATTTTGTATTTAGTATTACAGTAAAGAGTGTTTGGATTAAAAAGAGGACGTGGAGGATATGGATATTTTTCACTATTTTGAAAAACTGGGTATTTTGAAGAACCATAACCGTAATCGGGACGGGCTTGTGAAGTACTCACTACCTACTGTATTGGTTTTTTTTTTTTTTTTTTGCCCTCCTCTTGTGGCAGGAGACAGTGTAGAAAAATGAATTTTCCAGACAGGAGCTCACTGGCTTTAAAGCAGTAGCCAGAATAGTAATAGTCTATTACCTGCTAAAAGCTTAGATTTCAATGGAATTCAATTTGTAATGTTTGCTGGCAGGAGGAATGGGTTGGAGAGGGTACAAAGAGAGGTGGAAAAATTACACTTTTTATCTGTTAAGTCATTTTCTTCTTTAATGGCACATGCAAATTCATATTGACCATACAAGAATCATTTGCCTGGTTCTCAGTCAGAGTGTTTTACTGTGGTTACTTATTTGGAGTTAAAAACATCAGAACTGCTAAAGCTTTCACAACTTTTAAACCTTTCTTGCAAGATTCTTCAGGGGAAAAAAAATGCATTATGTTTTCTTCAACAATCTATACGATTGTCTTTGTTTTTAATAAAAATGCATATGGAAAACATGGTTGAGCAGAAATAAAAATATTGTCAAAGACTATCCATTTCAGGTTCTTAAAATAGCTTAATTAGCTATTTATTTTCTACTTTATTACACTTTATATAATTTTAACAAGACAATTATATATTGCACATAAATGATTGTCTCTAACATAAAATAACTTCTAGAACTGTAGTATTAAACAATGTTATGCATGCGTGTAGAGCTATCTGGATGCATAGAGTCTTTAGTGGCATTTCAAGACAAAAAACAAAAAAAAGATAGCTCTTGTCTTTAAAGATGTTTTCTTGTGCTACAGTTTTTGATGAACAATTTTTTTTGATTGACCTGAGGTCTTAGTGATATCATTTTTAAGGGCCTTCTCTATTTTATTCCTTAGTCTCACATCTGTGTGGACCACATACCTGAACTTGCAATGGTAACCACTGCCTGCCAGCGCGATCCTTTCTGAAACGTCAACTCAGTTTGTGTACTTCCTACAACAGTCTTGCATGATAGGAGAATAGCAGTCTTAATCTAAGATGCTGATGTTAATTTTCAGTCTTCTGTTATCTTTTTTAGTTCTTTCTGCTTGCAAACTTGCATTATAGTAGTAGTTTCCACTGCATACAGTATAGTTTCCATTAAAATGATTCTAAAGATAAGGTTTGGTTGTCTCTTTGGTGCTTCTTGGTAAGGTTGGAAATACCAAAGTGATGAGGTGTGACACAAATCTGACATTTTTGGCTTTGTGTCATTTGATTTTATTCTCTGTTCATAAGACAGAGAATATTTAGGTAAGAGGACAGTGAAATTCTCTGTAGCCAGAAGAGCTGCTGTGGAGAACTAATCCAGCCAATACAACTTGCATCAGTTCCTACTTTGCTGTAAATTGAATTTTGGGATTGGTTCAGTCTCTGACTGGGACAAGGATCATGGGAATGAAAAGCTTGCCTTTGTCTTTTAATTCCCCCTATCACTCCTCTGCCAAACGGTTTGGTCAAGCCACAGTATCTGGCCAATAATTCCGTTTTGCAGTGTACTTGGAAACTTTGCTAGGGAAGCTCTGTAACCAAGGCAAAGCTCAGGGGAAGGTAAGAAATGTCTTAAGTTTTATGCAACAGAAAGTGTGCTACTCAAAGAAGCATTTTCTTATGTGTTTACTTATTTTAAACAAAGTCTTTTAATAGCTTTAAAATGACGTTGTTGTTTCAGAACTTACTTCTAACGTGTATGAAGATGGGGAATGATCAGCCTATCTCTGGCTCGTGGTTGTCTCTTGAAGCAGCTTTGTTATCTTAATTGTTTCTAACAGTTAACATCTGCAGCTCAGTAACATAACTTAATACTGTCCTCATCCTCTCCTTACTGGATCATTTGAGCTTTCAAGAAGGAAATTGTTTTTATGATGTTGTAACCCTTTTATGAGCATGGAGGGGAGAAAAGACAAGAACATGATCTCTGGTTTACTTCTAGGGAAGAAGGAAGTCATGATTATTTAGTAGGGCTTGAGTATGAGCTTGATCTGTCAATCACGAACACAAGCTCATAGCAAATATTTGCGTCCTCAGAATGTAGTGTCAGATGTATTGACTTTTTGGTGCTAGAATTGAAGATTTTGCAATGCATTAATGACAGTGCCTTTTTAGAAGACCTGTGCTTACTTCAAAGTTTTCAATATGTCACAGTCGAGATGTGTTTGGTGTCTGGCAGCCCCAGTTGTGGATTGCAGTTGTACAATCAGTTCCCCAAACCAGTAAGCTAAAATAAAGAATCAGAGCAGTAGGTCTCAGTCAGCAGAGATACAGGTGATTATGGAATCTAAGATGTCATTTGTGAGATTGCTGTTAAGTTAGTATATTATATATCCTAGTACATTGGCCAAATTCCTCCCAGCATCTTTTGTTTGTCAAGTATTTGTGGAATTCTTTACTTGTCCACAACAATTCTATATAATACTGATGTGCTATTGATATATATATATATTAAAAAATATATACTTTCCCCCACAAAAAGAATTCTAACTGCATTTTATTAGGAAATGGACTGATTTCTAAGTGTAAAGTATAAGTAGGGCCTGGGATATTTTAAACTGAAAAGAAGATCAGAATTCTTGAGGACTCATCTAAAGATGATTTTCCAAAGTAATTACTGAAGGTGTTTTGAATAATTTCCTTTAAAACATCTTTCATATTCAAGAACAGCAAGGTGTTTTTTTTTCTTCCCTTTTAAAGCAGTTAGGAATGGTCATTCTTCAAAACCATTTTTTCAAAGATCGGATCTCAGTGTTGTTAAGAAATGAATTTTTTTCACTTGTTTAACCATTGTGTTATATTAATATATGGGGTATGGGTTTTTTTTCTTCTGATATGTGGTGGTTTTTTTTTGTTTTTGGTTACAATCACTGTAATTTCTGGTCTACTAAGTGTCTGTGATTATAAGCCAGACGTGGAAATCATTGGAAAACAGCATCTTGCAACTGTATATTGCTGAATCTCAACTGCTATAGTGGACTGGAGCTGTGTCTGAATTCTCTGTTGCTCTGGGTTTTAAGGCAGTGCTCTTGTGGAATTTATATATACCATGAAGTGTCTTTCAGCTGGTAGTCAATGCTCCTTAGACATGAGTTATGAATCCAGACAACTTTTTGTATTTGAAGACATCAAATCCAGAAGATGGTTAGGAACCTGATACCTGAATCTCAGCTTTTGTTTGGCACAAGAGCTTGGGCTTTATTTTCAATTAATGTAATCCTACATCTGAAGAGGGAACCTTTGCTTTCTATTGATGTTAAGTGTCAGTGATGGAAGAGTTGGTAAGACAATCTGGTGTAGCTGAAAAGAATAAGATGTCCCTTGAGTGGGAAGTGGCAAGTCTTTGAGAGGAAAAATAAAGTTCACAGGCTATTGTGTGTTTCTTGTAAAGTGAATATATAGTGTCAGTCTGTGGCTAACAGGTGTCCCATAGCTGTCAGGATCTCTGCTGTGCATGATGCAATTCAAATATATCACATGCATTCACAAACATGCAAGTGAGGAAGCTGGTGAAAATGGAATAGTAATTGAGTATTCAAATTTAGGCTGATTTGCATGCAAGAGGCACTCATTGGACTTGGGGAGGGAGGATTTTCTGCTGAGAAATCCTCTTAGAAAAGAATATTCCTTGTTTAGTAATATACTTCTGGTGCAGAAAAATTAAAACCAATGGCATATGCACTCTGCTCACTGAGTTCTGTTTTTCATTTTGTTTGTATTTGCCCTGGGCACGTCTACTGTAACTGTTGTTGTCCACTGTTATTTATAATGGCCCACTTACAATAAAAAATGGTGATGTCTTTTATTAGCCCAAAATTCTGCACATCTCATTTGGTGCTTTTGATTTTCATTATTTATTTGGTCAGTGTTCTCTGATGCCTGAAGTTCTGCGTTTTTTCTTCTCTTCCCTTTTAACTCAAATACATTGCTTATAATAAGCCTACATTTTCAGAATTTTGGATTGCATCTGTTGTATTCCAGTTTTGTCGTGGTGGACAGAATCATGGCCAGCTGTGAAGTTCAAAGCAGTGAATTACAGTATCTACACTAACTGGAAAATGTGTGCTATTAAGTTTAGGTATTTTCCTCCTGTTGAAATGCGTACAAGATTTCACAGGTTTTAGAATTTACAAGAGGAAAAAACAGTAGTAGCCTTCCTGAGTGGTGATCAACTGTAATAATAAGTTAAGGGAATTCACGTTAGAAAGGCTGTGTTTATCAAAGTCTCGGGTTCTCAGAGGCTAAATTTTGTTTCTGTATTTCAGAGTTAAAAAACAAGCAAACAAAAAAGCACAGCAGAAGAGTAATCAATCAGACAATAATAAGAAGAATAATAGGACTAAAAACCTAGGAATGGATTGTTAAATATGCATTGTCTGTTGGCATTTTGAAGCTTGTTTGCTTAGAATGAGAAGGCATAACTTAATACTATGTAAAAAGGAAATATTTTTAATCATGCAATTTTATGTTTAAAGAAGTCTTTCAAAAACTAATTAGTACACATCTCATTGAAAGGAATTTACTTATTGAAATAAGATTATTTTATTGCAAGTACGAATCAATCATTTTTATATTGTTTTCTGTGCACCAGTCCTAAACAACTTTTGACACTATTGATCTGTAAACCAATCTGATGCGAACAGTATGTGACAGAAGTAGTTTGTTATTAAAAGATAGAATCCTGTCTCGGAAAAGCTTGTCATCCTGGAGAGAGAAAATCACAGGGAGTAATTTTACTTGTATCGTAGCTTTTTTGATGTGGACTGTGTTTCTGACAGTTGGCTTCGTGTTAAATGTGAGCAAAGCTTTGTTTATGCACGCATGTCTTCAGTGGGTTATGGACCTGAAGTTCTTTCTTTGGTAGCACTGGTTTTATCTAATTAAGCAGTAGTGAAATAATTCTAATGCAAAGCTTTCAGAAGAAATGTCTTGGTATGTGAGATAGTTTATTAACCATAAATTTGAGGAATTGCTGTAGTTCAGCAAGTTCAAAGTAAAATGTCAATTGTATTATGTATATTTATGAAAATAGAAAATTTGGGCTTGCTCTACTGCTTGAGTATAACTGTGATGAATGCTATATAGATAGATCAAGGAACCTTTACTTTTTGAATTTGTGATGAATGACTGCGTATCAGGCTATTAAAACCATTAGGCAGAGTCTTTTGAGAAACAAGAGCAACCAGAGGTTATACGGTGCCTCAGGCTAGTGCTTCTCAACTTTTCTGGTTTCCACGAGGTAGCTATTAAAGAACCATAATTTATACAACTGGATTCTAAAATAAGGCTCAGCAAGGTGGGCTTTAAAGGCTGACTTAATCATTCTGTTACTGTAGATAAAATTATCTTATTTGAATTCTTAAGCCTTTGGAAAGCACAAATCCCTCCGTATATATGTATTTTTGTCTCAGTGTACTTTTTATCTGCTACCCACTTCCCACTCTCCTCTTCAACTTTGCAAACAAAATACTACTAATGAACCAGAGCTTCATGATTTTTTCTGGCTGTATGCATGTATACCTGTTTTACTTGTGTGTTATGGTGTACTGCATTTGTAATGGACGTCATGTTTATTTTGCACACAGACAAGGAAAGCAACGTAGGAAACTTGATCTAGTACCAGATCTGGAGGTTGGCGGTGCTGCCTGTGGCGGGGGGGTTGGAATTTGATGATCCTTGGGGTCCCTTCCAACCCAGACCATTCTATGATTCTATGAAAAGGGCTGCTTGTCTGCCTTGTCTTGGCTGCTACTCTCTGGGTGGTTCCTTGTCTTTGAAAGAATCAGGTTGGCTGCTCCTAGGAAAGGAGAATAGTCAACAGGGTGGACCAAGTGGAGAGGGCAAGATGCAACAGTCTTCTGTCCTAGAGTAGGGAGAGAGGCTCCAGGGACGGCAGGGTGCAGTTACACAGGTGAGCTTCAGCACTGAAGGAAAGATCATTTCTCTTAATAAGCCAGAAGAGGCTGGGGAGAGTTTCTTGCAAGTCAGTGAAATTTGGAGTGCAAGGTAGGAAAACAGCATTCCTGTCCGGAACACAGTTTGCATAGGCAATGTTTTGTTTCAGTCCTTTTTTTTTTTTTTTTCCTTTTAGTCTGCTTTTCCTAAGAAATCTTAATTTCCTCCATCTGAAAGGTTTTTATGTTCTAATGAAAGCTAGTTTGAGAGCTTGGGAACTTTTGATATAGGAACTTTTAATGATAGACTGTAACAATTATTCTGTTGTTGAATACTGAAGGCAACAATAAGTAAAACTGGGAAATAAAAGGAAGGAATCTTGTTGTCAAAACAAAGCCGTTGTCTACAGAAAAGCCTGTAGTGCATAGCAAGTGTGTCTTCCTTCCATTGTCGCAAAATACATGAGCTGAATCTATTTTCATACCTGTCTCAAATTTATGTCTGAAGAAGTAAGATGTCTCCATTACTAAATATTGAACAGTGGTTTCAGATAACTCATTAAATAACGTTTCAAGATGGATGTGATTTTGTCATCATTTCCGTAAGGATCAGAAGACCCAGCTTCTGGATTAAATCACCTAGCTCAGGCCTAGCAAGTGGTTGCTTGGACACTACAGCTTGGGACTGTGTTGTGTCTCTGGCATGAGGCCTGGAGAATCCAAAGTACTGGCTGCAGGAGAATTCAACTAATCTGGGACTTCAGAGGCCCTGTTTTTCTGAGAACCAGCTGCATGCCAATCCCACAGTAAAATGGTAAGCTGCTGGGGAGCACTTGTCATCTCCTCTTCATGAACTGTTTTCAGATCCCTGCTGTCCTCCCTCTTCTTTCAGAGGTGCGTATAGGGCTCGCAAGATCAGACTGGTGAGATCCGGAGCTGATGATCCCACTCTGGACCTAGTGTAGTGTATGAGAATGGGGGAATGGGACACTATCTGTTAACATTTGTAGAAATGAATGTGGAGTTGTTACCCACAGATATTATTTTAAGTGTAAACAGTCTGTGTGGCAGCTACAATTTTCTGCTTGTTTCTGATTTAACCTGATTTTTCTTTACTAGTGAATCATAGCAAGCATGTTTTACAATTACTTTATTTCATCATTTAAGCTGGAGAAAAAAAATTAGCATAGTTGACATAACTTAATTTGGTGACATGAGCCACAGTGAAAAGAGGCAGTGGTATGGGTTTGCTACCTTTCATATAAGTACCCAAAGGGTAAAAGCTGCTGTTTTCTTTCTTTCTTTCTTTCTTTTTTTTTTTTTTTTGGTCTATGTGCAGTTAATGATCAACGCAGTATGCAAAAATGTCTTGGTAGTACATTTTAAAGGAGTCACTAGAGAAGCATCTGGGAGCCAGACTTTTCTTGTGGAAACATGCCAAGAACTGTATTGTGTTTCCTCTCACTAAAGCGAACTAGGCTGAAATGCCTTGTGTTCTGTGCCTTTTGGAGTGCGTTCATTTCTGGAATCAGACTATAAATTTGAATACTTTAACCCTGCAGATTATTAAAGGATATTATGTGGTTTAAATAAGATGCTTTCTTTATGGTTCTGTGTATGTAAATATTATGTCAAGTCACATTTGTCAGCATTAGGGATATGTAGTTTTCAGAAATGACTTTTAAATTTAAATCTTGCTGCTAATCAACGAGTATGGGAAACTTTACTTGACATCTAAAGACTTTTTTCTCTGTATCATATAAATTTAGGCCTGAGAAATACAACTCCTGTACATGGTTGTCAAATAACGCTGTGGTACAGAGTTATACAGTATAGATTAGTTAATTGAATATTTGATTGCTAGCTCTATTTATATAGAGAACTATTTATATTTTCTATGTAGATTTTAATAGCTACCACATTTATTTTAGCAAAACATTTTTATTAATAAAGGTTTATAAAATGTCATGTTGAACGCTTAAACTATTTACATAACTAAGAGCTATTATGGGTTAAGAGAACAAACCAATTTAATTCAGTTACAGTGAATTCACATAAATCTTTACAATGTTTATATATAAGAATGGACTTATGTGCACGCACATGTATTTAGGCAAGCAGTCTGTAGTGCAAATTCCTGTGAACCTGCAACACAACCGTAGCATCAACTTCAACAGTGTTGTTTGTTTTTTCCCTCTGAGGTACAAATTTACATTCTGCCCAATAATGCAACTACCTTTTTTTTTTTTTGTTGGGGAGGTGACAGATGAGGGAGCATTTTTTGCTAATTAGCTAAATAATGAGAAGAACATGTAGAAACATCCGAAGTTGAGGCCTATTAAGAGAAATATCCTAAAATATTTTATTCCTTCTTGGAATGTTTTATGGAGAAGATACCTGTCTACTGGATTTTGCAGGCCAAATCAGAGGTTTGAGGAACATTTTTAGAAGTGGAGCCAAAATTGTGCTTCTCCTGGAAGCTAACATGAAACCTTGCTTTCAGAGATCCTTCTGCTCAGTTGTGGAAGTTGTCATCTCTTGATCAAAAAGTATAGGTACCATTTAAAAAAGTGCCTAGTCAAACTTAAGGAATTTATAAGGAGCTGGGCTCTGAAATTGCTCATGAAATCTTGTTTGATGGTCCATCAAATTTTTTTTGTCTGAGTTTAACATATTCTGATCAGTTCATTCAGCACACAGAAACAGACAATTCTGAGACTTGATTTCTGAAAATAAATTCCTGAAATAATTGATTGTAAATGCATACCAATTGTGAATATAAACACAGGAAAAAAATTAATGACTTTCTGGAAGTGGCTCTCTGTAATGTCTTTTATTCCTCATTATAATTATTGTGTATATATCCACGATTGAACTTGCTTGTGGTGACCTTTATCTTTTCTCTTGAGAAGAATTACTATTATCAGGTCTTTCTTCATGAGGAAATAAAAAGGTCAGTGCAAAACTCATCCCTTATTTTTATGCAGTGCACATTGCACTTTGGCATATTTGTATTGAATTTTATTAATAATAATTAGATCATTCTGTCAAAGAAATTTTAGTATTCCAAAATTAGACATTCTAGATGGTCTATTACGTACTCCTGCTTTTCCTGCCTCCTTCTACCTGCTCTTCTCCTGTGGTTGCTGTTGGTGTAGCTGAGATTTTGCATACTTCTGCTCCTCCTAATCCTGTCAGCCTAGCTTATTTTTTTTCTGTCTTTGACCCTAAATTGACAAACTGCTAATTCTTCTACATCTGTCTAAGAAGAAAAAGAGAATGCAGAGAATGTAAATTTGTTGCCTTTGTTTTCCAGTTGAGATTTTAAATTTTTTGTTGTTGGGAAGACTATTGCTAGAATCAGAACGATGGAGTTGGTTCAGCTGTCACTCGGAACATGACTGAAGATTGCTTATTTGCAAAGGGAGCTCCAAGAAGGAAGCTGAGTTCATGAGATCTTAATATATTCATAATTAAAACCAGGAATTGCCTGTACCTCTGTGGATTGTTCAGTTGTCCTAATGAGTATATTCTGTTCTGTCATTCAGGTGACTGAGCATGTTTTCCCTCCCATTGTGATACTTGGCTCTTAAAGCCTGAAAGGCCCTGTGAAGCCCTGGAAACAGTAGCTCTTAGTAACCAACAACCTTTGCCTTTAGCAATGGAACAAAATATGTTTGAGCTCTGCAAAGGATGTAGTCTTCATACAAATTGGTTGTAACTGCAGAATGGGGCACGCACAGGAAAGCAAGGGGACTGGGACACTTGGTACTAGGAAAAGGATAGAGAAAGAGAAGGTGCTAACATGTATTAGTCTGAACAAGTAGGGAAGGTAAATAGGTAAAACATAGTCCCACGTTTTACAGAATCGCAGAATTGTTTCCTGAAAACTAAACAAAATTGTATACAGTAGAGTAAGAACATCCAACTGCTTGTGTCAAGACAGAAATGAGGTTTAACACTGCGCCATGCAGCAGCTGTGGATGACCTTGCCAATAATGCTTGATTTTTTTTCTCTTGTGCGACGGCAACTGTTTTTCTTTCAAGGAAAGAAATGTGTCCTTTGATAATTCAATCTTCATATTTTTTTGCTGTAAAACATTATAGTAAATACTGCTAGGGAAATCTTTTCTTTCTTTCCTTGTTTCTGTCCTTCTTTCTTTCTTTCTTTTGTTCTTCCTTTCTTTTGTTCTTTTTTTCGTTCTTTCATTCTTTCTTTTGTTCTTTCGTTCTTTCTTTCCTTTTTTTTTTTTTTTTTTCCAGTAAAGTAGTGAGTAGTTGTAGTATCTTCCTGCTTACGTAAACATGTTTTTATAATCTGCTGCCATAGTATTCTTCATATTGATGGGGATGTGTATGATAAAATAGGAGAAATGCTGTGCCTTTTTCACAAGTGTGTTTAGAGACGTCCCCCTCCTCCCCAGATTCTTCAGATTTCATTTCTCTTTACTGCTGCACTCTGTGATTATTCTTCATGGGAATAGTTATATGATCCAAAGAACATCCTTCTTCAGAAGACTAGGGAATTGTAGCCCAAAGTGTGCTTTGTGTTTGTCCCGAGTGGTACTGGGATTCTTTTTGTTTACTTCACTCTTTAGTTTGGCAAATGTTACGCTTCCAAAATGCTTTTGTTAGGAAGAAAATGCTGTATCTGCTTTTTGTTTTTGATAAAGCCAAACTATGGCATATGCTTAAGTTCATTGGGTGGTGTCCCAGGAAGAGATTTTTTTGCAGAAAATCTAGAAGGGGCATTCCAGGACTCCGATATCACTTCCTCTCCTTCTGACATTTTTTTCCTCCAGCATTGACTGTGAGTTAATTTATTACAAAATCTACTGATCTTTTCTGTAAGGTTCATGAGGTATTTTTCCAAGGTTGTCTCTATAGGGGGCAGTGCTTCACATGTAGCCGTGATGGCTGTTTTGTTTTCTTTTCAGATTGCTTTCACAATTGAGAGAAATGGTAGTGTGTAAGAGCACCTTTTCTAAGATACAAGAAGTGCAGTTGAAAAAAAAAAATGCCGGATTTCTCAAGGAATTCAGTAAACCTTACATCTGGAATCTTAGCAAGACCTGGACAGAATGGAGTCATGAGCTAATCCTGTTCTATTGGCTTCAGCTGTCTCATACATGAGACATCAAAATACACAGATCTTTATATACTACTGCTGAATAGCTTAAATTATCGGAGTGGAGTACCAAAAAAAGCCAAATGTTCCCTAGAAACTTGATCCAACTTTCAGAATTGGAGCAAGGTGTTAGATAAAGCAAGTTCCAGAGGTCCCTTCTGTCCCCAATTACTTCATGATTCTACCTTCACTTTGTACAGCCAATGGCATTTATTCAAGGCCATTGGGGATCAGTACATTGTCGATCGTAATGACAGTTCTGTTCCTGTCTGCTGGTAGGACAAACAGAGCAGTGCATGTACTCAACCTTGCTAACTCTGGAATTTAAATAGTGGCTGTTTTCAAAGAGCTGATTAAAACTTGCACAAAGAGTCAATTGGAGGCCTAGCCGACTTAGATGGTAGTGTATTGGAATGAAACCTTTTGCCTTCATGATGGGATCAGTCTTGGATCATGTGTTGGAAGGAATTGAGCCTGGGAATTGGCATGGGTTTGTCCTCAATTGAAAGTAAAGCATCTTAGTACACATTTTATTTTTATTTAAAATGTATTTTAATGTTATTCATAACATGGAGTTTTCTTTCTGTATTCTGTTTCACTACAATTCTGTATTGTTTGTTTGCCATCATATTTCTTTGCCCAGTGGTGACCACTTCCTCATCAAATTCTGCTTCTGCTCTTACTTCGATGTCACCTCCTCTATAATCCCAGTGCCTGTGTCTCCGTGGCCCATTTCTGTCTCTGTCTTCGCTGTTACATTATGGAAATCAGCTTTTTCACTCCAGCTTGTCATGCAGGAATATGGCTTCTCTCTGTGAGCCATTGGCTGGTAACTGGCTGACCCAGAGAAGCAGAATTATAAGAAGAATGGTCATCTCTCCTCTCATGATAAGAAATTCTTAGGTTTATTCTCTCTTCTCTAAGTAGCAACCAGCTTGTTTCCCACTTCTGTCACCTCCTGGAAGCGTTTTCATCCTCAAACCGAGTGCCTCAGTGCGTTCAGATGAAGCTTTAATAACGTGTCTGTTTACCTCCTCTCTGCTGCTCCCCAGATCTCACACTGTGGCTGGTGAGTATCACCTTCAGCAGCCTTTTCCAAGCTGTTGCATTTGTTTACAGAGTGCACTAGGAATGTAGCAGGCTACTAGGAACGCAGGGTGAAATGGCAACAAGTTGTCTGTAAATCATCCAGTAATCTGCTCTCTGGTAACCAGCAATAGAACCCCAGGGAATGGCATGGAGCTGTGTCAGGGGGCGGTCAGGTTGGGGATTAGGAAAAGATTCTTCACCAGAAGGTGGTCAGGCACTGGAACAGGCTACTCAGAGCAGTGGTCATAGCACCAAGCTGCTGGAGTACAAGGAGCATTTGGACAACGCTCTCAGACATAGGGTTTGAATTTTGTCTGGTCCTATGTGGAGCCAGGAGTTAGACTTGATGATCCTTATTATGAGTCCCATCCAACTTGGAATATTCTACGATTCTGTCGTGTCTATGAGGAGATAAGAAGGGGGCAAATCTGTGGCAATACGGTAGCATTACCAAAACTAGAGTTCTGCAACTTGGATTTAGAGATCTCTTGCTACAGAGTGGGTGGATCTGGAGTCTGAAGGATGCCAGAAAGAAAAGTCTGTGCTACTATATGCACACCAAGGCAAATGAGCCCAGGGTCATGTAGCCGATGGGTGATCTCTAGGATATCAAGCTGCTTAGGCTGACACACACTAAGAATTTGGCTGAAGGGTGTAGACATGTACAGGTGTGTGTGCAATGAGAGTGCTGCAGAGGCCTCTTGCTTTCCAGGCTGGGGAGCTCCATCCTCTGGAATGTTCATGTGAGGCAGCGTGCTGGCCCTGCACAGAACAGGGTGATAGTTCTTATTCCTTTGACCCCAGATGGTCTTTAGCCTTTGCTACTAATGCTAACAGAAGGTGTCAGTTTGGCCAAATGATAAAAAAGATTTTATGTGCTTAAGTTTTGTGTTTATTGTTCCTTCTTTGGAATTACTTAGATGTTTCTTGTCAATAATGTTGTTTGTAAGAAGCCAGTTCTCGCTGTTTTTCAGATTTACATAGCTGGATTGATTTATGTTCCTTATTAGGAAAATAATCCATCTGTTATGGGGTTAGGTCAATTCATGAAATAATAAATCAGAGAGAGAAAAGGTCTCAGCTGTTTCCCATAATAAGCATTTATCTATGTTTGAAAGCTCTTGTTTACTTCTGTACAGACTCACTGTTTGATAGAGAAAAACCAGTGTGGAGGGATAATACACTTGGTGTTAATAAGCTATTTTATATTTTTCTTATGCAAAGCAGCATGGAGCCATGATGTTCACTGTCAGCAGAGTTCTTCATGTACGCACCTTTGTGTCTGCATGCGTCTGTCATCCCCGCTGAATGCGATAGTAAAGGCACTGTGATTTTTAAAATTGATTATTTAATAAAACAAATATTTTTGTGGGGGTTTGTCTTACAGGACCTGTTTATATGCTTCTGACCTTTTGACACCACAGTGAGATTTCAAATGAAGACATATTAATGTGCATTACAAGCATATGATTGCTTTTATCATTACGAAAGAGATGAAAAATTAGTTCACTGCAGTAGTTTTTATCTTAACTGATCAAAACATCTTCCAGTGATGTTTATAACAATATGTGATCGGAATAACAACTTCACATGTTGTAGAGTTCCATGCTGCAGCCGAGAGGCATGTAAATACAAGCTGCTTATTTGCAAGAAGCTTCCAGATTTGCAATATGATTGCTATGGAAACCGCACAATGAAAACCTTATAACCATCTGTGTGGTTTGGAAGATTTTGCTGCATAGCTGAGCTGTTTTTGTTTACTGTTATTAAAGTGTCGAATGGGATTTATTAACCCACAAACTGGGATTATTCCAGGTATAAAATAATGTTGTGCAAAGGAAATGCCTGTCTCAGAGATTAAAAAACAGTAAGATACCGTTTAATAATGTTACTAAAGTAGTGTCTAGTATACAAAGATGGTTAAGTAGTGTGTTGGTAGAGGAAACTGTTAATTTTCTGCATATTTATTATGGAGATACCACATTCCACTGAAGGAATGCATTGCTTGAGCCAAGCTCAAATCCATTTTATACTCAAGTAGTCTGATTTTTTTTTTCCCTTTAAGAAAAATAAATTGGAAGAAAAATCAATGGATTCATGTCAAAAACTCAGCTGGTGTAGTATTCATTGTTCTCTTTTTAAATTGTAAGGATGATAGAATCATCTATGATTGGGTGTTTATTTTTCTGTTCTTTCTTCAGGCTGCAAATCAAATAAGTAAATTACTTGGAGCATCTTTCAGGGACTAACTGAAAAAAACTCTACCCTAATAAATATAGTGAGTTCCTTGCTGCAGTGCCGCTACAAAATTTTTAGTTGTTTGCCATTAGGGTCTCTGGGTATGGAGCATAATGTATATCTCAAGGGCCAGATGGTTGTTCTTTGGATCTACAGCTCTGGAAGAGTTCTGGTTTGATTCGTGTTGATTGCTCTCACTTTGACATAGTGAGAACATTATTTTATTGTAGTGGCAGTGATGGTGTGAAGAAGAGAAACACTCTACCAGATTATTTTGAAGGTCTGCTTGACTCCTCTTACATGGTATTTTAATAATATAGCAAGACTTCTACTGAGGTTTTTATATTTTGCATCTTTTGACTCTATTCCACGTTGCAAGATGAGCTTTAGTATGCCACATCTGACCACAGCTCTAAGTCCTTGGGTAATAGAGACTTCTGTATTTAAAGGTACGTCTCTAGCACACAGTCATTACTTCAGAACATAATACCAGAAAACACTAGTAAGAACTGTAGGTTCTCTTTTGCCACCGTAAGCCAAACCTATTGCATCTGCTGTAGTGTGACTATGATTACATGAGCAAGAAGTGTGGATGATTTGCAACTGATCTGTAAAGCACAAGTTTGTGTTGAGGATCTGATGGCTGCTTCAGAAAAGTTTTCCTATGGAGTCACTTCAGTCTGGTTCTGTGGACTGAATTCACAGTGGACCATGGTCAGTGCATTTCTGGAGTGCCTCTTCCAGTCCGATTGCACCTGAAGGGAATCTGCTTTGTCCTCTCTGTAACAACTTTGTAAAGTTTATTGAGTTGGGATATTTGAGGTCCAAACAAATACGCTAACATGGGCAGCCTTTGTTTGAATCTGGGACCTTTTCAGTTTTTAATGAACCTTGGTTCAGACGTTTCCTTGTCTTCAAATATGGATATGGCAAACTCGTGTTTCTCTGTTATTAAGTGTGTTTTTCAGGAAGATGAGTGCACGTGGTCTGTTTGCATGAGATCACAGATCACAGTGCAATTGACTTATATTCAACTGTATCTTATGAAAAATCTCTTCAAACCTCTTCTGCTGTTTTTCCTTCAGTTGAAATGCCCTCTATTTAAGACAATCTGATGGCTGTGACAGTGATAGAGTTAAAATCCACAATACAGTCAGCACGTAAATTGATCTCCGTCCAACAGTTTGGCAACCTGTAATATCAACATTTATTTTAATCAATGCATAATGTTGTGTGCATTGGGTGAAACTGTTCTTGTGGGAAAAGGGACCAACCTAGAAAATGTGACTGGCAATGGGATAATTCCTGTGGGTGGTGTAAGTGTGGTATGGAAGCCATAGAATGACAGTGCCTCCTAGTGCTCTGGACAGCACACAGGGATGTATTTGTGTCATTTATACTCCAATTCTAAGTGCTTAAAACAAACAAACGAGTGTACTTGGAGATGTGCCACAAGTGGTGTGCCAAGTGGGGGAATACATTTAAATGCAGTAAATAGTTTGGAGTGTTTTGTGTTGTACCGCAGCTTCAGATTTTCCCCGTTCTATTGTGTTGTATTTTTTTTTTTGAATTTATTTTGGTTTGGCTCAAGTAATAGTTTATATTCATTGCAAGCAGATTTCAGCTAGTAAAGAGTCAGACAGCAAAAACTCTCAGTGGCTTAGCAGGGCAGAAGTTCAAAGCTCTTTGTACAGTGAATCTCATGATGTAACTGTAATATTTGTAGGCCTGCGTATGTAAGTTAGCACACAATTATGCATACTTATTTCAACAGGTCTACTCTTGCGCCTCAAACATCTGCTTTAATGTTTGCACGAACAGTCTTGTGGGGAGATTAAATTTTTACGAGGCTAACAATCCTTTGAAGTTGATACAAAATTCACTCTTTGTCAAAGTAGATAGTCAAATTACATAGAAGCTATACAATAAGGAACATTTTAAAAGCTGTGAGTTCTGTATTTGTTGCCTGTCATTAATAAACTATCAAACTAAGTTGCTGAAACATGTGCCATAAAAAGAAGCTTGAGTATCAGTATGAGATGTGATGAGTAGCTATATCTAGTAATTGAAGCATACTGGAAGTCCAATTCTTGTTTGAGAAATATATTATGTCCTCATTCAACGCAACAGCTTTTGGTGCAATCTATAAGGGCCAACAAAAATCTGTTTCTACTTTCTTATGATCCTAAAGAAAGAATACAACTTAAAAAGAGCTCATGGTTTGTTCCCTTTTTTGCCTCATGGACAAACTGTTGACTGTGAGTTGTGCAGAGAAAAGCATATGTCCCTATGCTGAGTAGAGGGTGGGTTTACTTATGTGAGGGTGTGGGGATGAGAGAATTCCCTGTCTGTGCAGAATGAGGATGGAACACATCTTAAGAAATTGCCTGTGGGGATTTCAGAGTGTTGCAAGCTTGCTAGCCAGAAAACATGGTTTAGAGCTGATCTCTGCCAGGCTTTCTCTTTTCTCATCTCCTAAACTTGAACTAAGCTATTTGATACAGTCTGGTTTTCTTAACACCATGGTCAGCTGCAGTAAGTAGGAGCACTATATGCATGGCATCTGTAGTGTCTGTGTTCCCATCATACATGTCTGTCTGATGGCTCTGAAGGTTAAGATGTCCTCTTCCTTCCTTGCATCTTTCTGTGTAGAACTTCTGACTTCTTGTATGGGCTGGAGTACTTTTTCATTCCTTGGTTTCCTTTCCGTTATCCTGGCAAGACACGTACATAGCAGAATAGGACTCTCATTCTAATTGTCTTGGAATGACAGAAAAACAGCAGAACTGCAGCTCTGTGTTACTGTATTCAGAGCAGAGTGAGAAGGGAAACAGATGTTCATGACTGAGATTTTGAAAGAAAGCTTTTGGAGTATTTGGATGGGTGGAGGAAACCACAGAAATAACAACACTCCAACTTCTGTACAAATGCAAAGTAGTAAACAGGGCTTACGATCTGGAAATGTAGAGTGTGTACTTCAGACTCATGTGGGCTGTAATTCCTGTCAGTTGAGGTGTCCCTTCAGTTTCATTTGCAATTATGTGTTTTGCAGAAGAAAATGCTCCTCCGAAGGCTGAAGAGCCAAGAAAATGGAGCCAGGAGAAAGTAGCCACTGTTTCAGGTAATTAAAATTATTCTTCTTTATTTTGTGTATGTACTTCCTTTTTATCTTTATCTTTATCTTTATCTTTATCTTTATCTTTATCTTTATCTTTTCCTTTTGATCTTTATTTTCTTTTCTCTTCCCTTTGCTGTTTTAAAATAATGTTTTTATAGCTCTTCTAAGCTGTCTTTTTCACCTGGGTATTTGATGGCTGCAAAACTGCTTAGCCCCACTTAGGATGCATGAAAACCACTTGAGAAGGATTTATAAAGTAAGCCAATTTATACAAGGTATTCCTTCCTGAATTACTTTGTAATGACTCAATTAGCTTTCATTTCTGCACAAAGGAGATTTAGTTGCATAAATTAGCTTATCATCATTGAGGAAGTGTCACTGCTAAAGGACAGTTTATAGATACAACATGCAGTTGCTGTCAAACCTATAAGAATGTAATATAGACATCTGTGTATACTTTGTGCTTGAGCAGAACAGACTTCTGCCATTCAGAGACTAACAGGGGACAACAAGTTGCCCAAGGGACTGGCAATGTAGACGTCTCTGAAAAGGTCAACTTGACACAGGCTCTGACAATCGACCCAAAGCTCTGTCTTCTTTGATAAAAATCAGATAAACTTAAGACCACTAATTGATCTGCAGCCTGTTTAAATGTTGGCCATGCATATCTTCATTGCATATGATTACCACAGAAAGCAAATGAATTGGGTAAGAAATGCCAGAGTCCAGTGACAGCAGCATAAAAATTGGAAAAGGACACAAATGCCCAGGAAGGCTGTGAAGGATATTCTCTCAGCTTTAGCTTGGCAAACTGCCCTTGTGCTAATTATCTCTGGGACTGGAAAAATAACTGCATACACCATGTAAAGTCTCATGGCCAGACAACTTTTCTTGACAGGAATGTATTTCCAGTTATGTTTAAAAACAAGATATATATGTTCTTCAAGGGCACAGACCTTTAGATAAACTATTGGTGATTTGACACAGCAAGTAGAGAAGACTTGCTTCTTATCAGACCTTACACCTTTTTGAGATCTGCTGCATTGTAACTGTGACCTGCATTGACTTGCAATCTGGCTCACCTTCCCCCATCGTACATAATGCACATCATTCTTTCAGGGCTGTCAAGGAAAGGGTGGGCAGAAAGAGTTCCTTTAGGAAGTCGCTCTGCAGTGCTCTTCCTGTTGCGACATGTGGAGAGGAAACGGAGGCCTGATTTCCTGACCCAAACAGGAAGGCAGGAACAGGTTGCTGTGAAGAGTTTTGGGTTGCTTTTCTTGGAAAGGAAGCAAAAGCCAAGTCATCAGATGCTGTTAGCATTGTGCTCTGCTAAAAACGTGTAAGACAACATGACTCATTACAGCTTTAGCATTTAATACTCATTTAGACGTTACTGTAATTATAAGAGTGCGTTGTCATAATGGAGCATGGGGTCAATCCAATTATAAACTTGACAGCAGCATTTTTTTTTTTTTTTACTCATATATCATCTTCAACTTTTAAATGGTCATACTTTCAAGAAATCAAAACCTTAGCACCTTCATTTCTGAAAAGTTTCAACTGCTATGAGAAGAGCCTTGCCTGTCTTGTTGGTATTTGTGCAATGTCCTGGAGAATACCTTAACAGTTCTCCTCAGATATCAAATTCATTTCAAGCAATAATTTTCTGATCTTACTTAGTTAAACTGTTAACACTGGAAATTTATTGGACTGTTAGGGCTGAGATGACATAAGTATTTATGATTGGCATCACATCATAAATATCCAAAAATAGATTCAAGAGTATTTTGTGTTTTTCCATGCAAACTGCATATAAATTCTTACTCTTCATTCATTGTCTGTCTTTATTAAACCTAAATTTCTTTTGCAAATTGTTTGTGAGCTCAGCCAGGTGAGAGAAAAATCCTTTCTTATGTTCTGTTCTGTGCTGTCTCAAGGTAAGTACCTTGATTTTGGAGTAACTGAAACAAAATAGAAGAAGGGAAATAGGTTATGCTGAACAAGTTGGACTAGACAGGTTGTTGAGTCCAAATAAAGACACTACCATTATTTAGCCTTTACTTTATAATTCTTCTTGATATGTGGGATAAAGAACAAGTCAGTAGTTACAGGTGCTCTTCACAGTTTAGGATATCATCTGAACAAGCAAATAATTTTGCTCATTGGAGCATTGAGATCAACACTGAGTTTGTGTTGTGAGTCTGATTTGCTTGTGTAAGACAGTTATTTTTGTAGCATTAATTTTAAACTTCACCTGTGTCTCCATCTCTAAGCTTTCAAAATATTAAGCGGATCACCAAAGGATAACACAGTGGTATGCAGCAATTTTCCAAAAGTTCACCTCTTTCAAATATTAAGCAGTGTAAAATAGCCCAGACCCTTACTAGCAATTGTGGAATTACTATAATCTTTTTGAAGAATCTGGTCAAAAGTCAAGGATTGTGACTCAGAATTGCAAGCTGCTTAGTGATCACATTAATACTTTGAGCACTGAACCACAGGAGTGAAATTAAAGCAGACCTGTGTGTTCCTTCATTCACAAGCAAGCTGAAAGCATGTAATGTGGAACTGTTAGCTCTAAATGACTGTTGTAGTAGAGTTTATTAATTTAGATGCCATCACTGTTAAAATGGAAGATCAGTGAAAGTCAGGCACAGCTGTGTTTATTCTAATGTTTTCAGTAGTGCATTTCCATGCTTAGGCTGCAATTTCAGATTTTGTTTTGGTCAGCGTAGTTTTTCTGCCAAGTTTGTGCTCAGAAATGGCAAGTGCCAAAATTGGCATGACAGAGGAGGCAGCGAAGGGTCAGCCTGCAGTTAAATTCGCGTAGGCTGCAGAGGGTCAGCACACTTAAAACCTTATAAAATATGCACTCCATATCTGTTTTTCCAGGTTTTGTTCTTTTTCTGTCTAGTGAGGCTGTTAGAATACTGTTACAGTTTTGTTTTCCCTTGAGTAATTTGTTGGCATAAAGTTCTAAACAGTTTGCAACATCCGAAGTCCATGCTTGGGAGATTACTTTTCAGATTTTTACCAGAACTGTTCACCTTTCTTTCTCCAAGCATGTATTGCTGGATGCCAGTATTTTTCAGTCAAATAAGCAGTCTGAGCCTTGCGTCAGGAGGGCTGGCAGCCTTCCCGTTGCTGGATGATCTGTCAAATAAACTCTGAAATGTTTTCACCTCTATATTGAACAAACATATCTGTTGTTCCTGTTACTCAAAAAAACGGAGATGGCAGAAGAGAACTCTGAGGAATTCTTTGTAGAAGAGTTTTGGAAACTGTTGGATAGTTGTTTGTCCAGGTATCTGTCCTGGAATGAAAAAACTTTTTCCTGGAGAAACAACTTATCCAAAATCCTGCTCAGCTATTTCTTGTAATTGCTAATGTGAAAAGCAATGAGTAGGTATAAACCAACTGCCTCATACCCTCCATGTTAAAAAAATAAAATAAAATTCTATTTTTCCAAATCTTTTTCACATTTATGGGCCATGTGACCATGCCTTCCAAATATGACAGGCTTTCATTTAGCAGTTATGTCATGGTAGTATTTTTAAGGCACAAACCATTTTACAGTGCATGAGAATAGAGTGTAATTGTGACAGTAATTTCAGCAAGTCAATACCTTTTGAATTTGAACTGTAATTGGCACATATGTTCTTAATGCTGAATCTACCAGCTGCTTTCATGTACTTCATGTGTTTATGAAGGTCCACATAATTTCATCACCACATAAATGCCAAATTTCTTCACACAGGTCCCCTAGTTTTATTATATCCAGTTGCAATCAGATGCAATCAAATGAAATTTGGTAGGGTCCTCTCTAACCATAAGAAGGGCTGAAGCAGGAAAGAATGGGCTTGTTATTTTACTGAGGTTTTTGCAGCTTATTGGCGTTGTTGTACCTTTGAGTTTGTGAAGCACTGTGAATCATTTTATGAAGTGTTATGTGCTTTAGATGTATAGGCTCTGAAGTTACAGTTATGCTTCATGTTTATGCCAGTGTAGTTGCACTTAGAGAATTTAGAGGAACTTGTGCTGGTGGATATTAGAAGGCATTTCCAGTTTGGAATTAACACTTGTTTGAAGACCAGCATAGTTGTTCACAAACTCACACTGGCACTTCCTCTCTTTTTTTTTTGTTCCTTTGCGTGTCCCTGGTTTATACCAATTGTTCCATGAGCTATTTTTTCAGAGAGGTTTGGCTTTCAATATAAGCAGATCTCTGTCTTAATTTGATTTCATATTGAAGGCACAGAGCTGTGGTTAGTCTTTGAGCAGCATCTTCAGAGCAGTAATAAGCTTATTTTAAAACATATCTTTTCCAGTGTTGCCATGTTATTAGTTGAGTTGCTTTCTTGCTTTAAGGCTTAACGAAATGCTCGTGATGAATGTGTAGGGAGGGATGTACCTCACTGTGAGATCTCTTCTGTTGCCCAAATTCTCCTTGTGATTCCCATTAATGTGTTACTAGCGGTTACTTCAGGCACATAAATGGTGAGAAGAGACCTCAAAGTGATAGAGATCAGCGTGAAAAGTCATGATTCATTTTAGTGCAGGTCTGGAGAAATAGAAGTACTGATTAATGTATTTTAAACCCAAATCAATAAGATGGCTGCTGAAAGATTTGAAAGCCTGAGATATACCAAAGTAGCTCTTTATTTTTTTTCTCACATGGGCTTATATTATCTTTTATGAGAGAGAGCTGGGAACTGTGATCAATGCTGAATCAAAAAACTGAGGAGATACTCTGATTTAGTATTTATTACGAATTGATGTACTAACCAGTGTTACTATTTTTAATTGTCTGATGCTAAATTGGTGAATAATGAGTTGACAAATAAGAAGGGCCAAAATTTGGAGGTGCAACATTTCATATCGGTTCTGTCTTCCTCTTAATATTATTCTCTCTACACCTTTTACAATAACGAAAATTCTTGTTTCTGAATAGTCAGGAGTCTTTATTGCATGTATATATTGGTGCCTTTGGTGTGATGGCAGCAGAACTTCTGCCAGTCAGAACGCCCTCTAGTGCTGTCTGGTAAATGGGAGCTACTAATCACCAGTTTATGGAAAATTAAATGGTGCACAGCGGCTTCAAAATCAAGGATACGAATGTTCAGCCTTACGACAGTATTGTCATCACAAACAAGACAGCACAGAACACATACTGAAGTGGATAAATAGAAAACAAGCTCTTCTGGCTCACACGGAGAGTATTACAATTAAAATCGAAGTATTTGTCAAAATGGGGAAAAACACGAGTTGAATACTACTATATTTTACTTAGCGTGACACTTCATCTCGCTTGTTACTTGATATTTTAGCAGGATTTTATCCAGTAATAAAGTGAACCAATCATGATTAAATTGTAAACTATAAATAATGGTGCAGTGCTAACGACATGCAAATGTAACTGGTATATGCTGGAAGAACCAGCAAGCCTGCTGTTCCAGGATCATATAACAAAACTAAGATGACAGCCTTGATCCAGCCAGTTCAGTGATATTTATGTTATCAGAATTAGAAGATAGCTTTGCAGTGATGTAAATTATTAGTACATATACATTCTGTCTGGTTAGTGTATACATAATGTAACTGGTCATCTTAGTGGTATTGCTTACATTCTTTTTGCATTAACTCATCACACTCGATTCTCATGGAATTAAAAACAGGAAATAGTTTGCAGTGTAACAGAAGCTCCCAGTGTATTTAACCGTGTGTAAGTGCTGTGTTTCAATAGATGTAATCTGTATTGTAAGTGTATGACAAAGCATTTATTACTATGTTATTGCCGTATTACAGAGCAAAGAGTGCTAAATAATCAATCAGTTAATGGTCTGTATGGCAGCTTGAGCACAGCACATCCATTGTGCTTATGCTGTTAGAAGGATGAGTTTATGACTGTAGTGTAGTTGCATGTTTAGCCAGAGCTTAATGTCCTAAACCCGAGCTGACACAAATATTTTTAAAATGCAGCTTCAGCAACAGTTTCAAAGTTCTCCAATATTTCAGATAGAACAATCCAAGATTACCTAAAAGGTTCTCAGAGAAGTTATTTAGTTTTGTTGGAACAGAAGGGGGAGGGGAGCATATCGCAAAATACTTACTTTGGCTTCCTTTCACAGATTATTATTAATTATACTCCAGCATTTTTATCAGTTTCAGGCTGAGATACAACCATGGCTTGCTGGAAATATATAAGTAGAGGAAAGCTGGCTGCCCTGAGCTGCAGCTGTAAAATGCTTTGAAAACCTGTAGCTACATGTCTTTAAGTGATCCAACTGTTGCCAGTGAAGGGCTCACACATTAGACTTGTTTTCCACTTGCTTTTGTGGTATGAGGGAGCTGTTTCTTCAAAGAGGATTAAGAAATGTGCGCTAATTAATTGCTCTGTAGTACCTGAAGATTTGAAGAGCAACGCTAGTCCCTCAGTCTTTATTCCTTGTAATTAGATGTCGTTTTCTTTGCAGATGGCAAAAATACCGATTATGCCAATTTCTATCAAGGTTTGTGGGACTGCACCGGAGATGTACCTGATGAGCTGACATTTAAGCGCGGTGACGTTATCTACATTCTCAGCAAGGTACAGCATGCTGCTGGGGCTAAATAGTTGTAAAAGGAGAGAAGCAGAGCAGGGCACATTCCCACAGTTCTATGGGGGGAAACTGGCACTCCCTTTCAGATCCTTTGTTTGCAATCAGATATTCACTGCAATTAATTATTTGTCAGATGAACTATAATCACATTTAAAACATAGCCATGTAACAGGAATTAACTTAAAAGCATGTTTATTTACTTGTTAAATCTTGGCTACCATTTGTTAACTGATTTAACAGGAGACAATGTGCTTTCTGCTTGTAAAAGTTAACCTTGTAGAATTTTTAAATTATCTTGTATGTTATGTTTTTCGTTTCCTGTTTTATATCTCTGACTGTGCTGGTTCTGACTTTCTGGCTGTCTGGGCATCTTGCTAGAGTCACTTTTTAAATTTTTTTATTTTTTTAAATGATGCTTTCATCTTTGTATGTATATTGCTATTGTTCTGACAGCTCAGATTCCAAATTTGTTTGCTCTGACAGATGTGGGCAATTTTTAATTTACTACTTTCCTGTTTGCAAGGCAAATAATGACTATAATTCTTCTCATCTGAAGCAATGATAAGCACTACAAGCATGAAATTTTATTTTACTTTAATGTTTCTTAATTTTCCCATTTTTCCCTTGAAAAACAAAGAAAAAAACTGTCCTAAAGTACACATTTCACAGTCTGTTGAAGTCTACTTCTAAACAGTTCATCTAAGGAAATTTCTTTTTGCCTCACATACTGAAAAGAAAGCTGAGCTTTCCTCATTTTCATTAAAAACCCCGACTTTAAATACATATCTCAGATGTAATTGCCATTCAGTATAATTTATGCCAAAGATATTGTAATACACAAGTAGCTGCATGAACGCTGAAGCCATCTGTTTGTGTTAGTTTCAAACTCTTCAGTTTTGTCATTTTTGCTTTAAATCTTCCACGATACCTTTAACTGCAATGTTTTAGGGATAATAAATGTACAGCTTCTGTTTAAATAAATTTAAGATTTATAGGCAGATAGTCCTATATAAAAACACAGAAGATATATTACTAATGTAATGTGGCCATGTATGTCTTTTGAGGTATTTCATTGTCACTTAAACTAATAACTGAATTACATTACTAAAGGCAGGATAACAGTCTTCAGTTGGGCAGGCTTTCATGGAGTTACACAGCACCAAAGAATGGTCTTAATAAACAATAATACACCCCTGTCCTCCCTATCTGCTCCCCCACAAAAAAAGAAGAAAAAAAAAAAGTCTACAGATGTGTTTGGCTTCTGTGAACTGTACTTTTCTGGTATGTTACAGGGACTAATAAAATCTTAATCTTCAGCTTGTAGGTGAAAATCTCATTTGCTACTCCTTCCTCCACATAGTGAGGAATTTAATTTAAAAAATGGAGCAGAATGGAAAAACAGTAGCTGAAGCTGTCTTCTGTGTATCAACTGTCTTGTGGCCATGCCTTGATTAATATGTAATCAGTCCTTGAAACAGGCCTGCTGCTGCTCCAGATATATAGAGCCTTTCTGTTTGGGAATGATTTCTGCTCCGAAATAGAGCCCAGAAAATTCAGCCCTGTTTCACTTAAAGATTGTTACAGCTTTTTTAGAAAAATGAGTGTTGGCCACTACTGTCAGCTCTGAATTTAGGGTCCTTGGAGGGGAAAGTGCCAGAAAATTATCCATCTTAACCTTCCACTTGGTTCAGTTTCAAGGACTGATCATTTACAAGCTCTTTGTCTGGTAAGTGAAAATATGACCAAAGGAGAAGTGAGCCTAACCATCCTGAAGTGGGTCAGGACTTTTCTTCAAAAAATATTTCTTAATCCACTACATTAATGCTTGGATTTTGTGGCTGTTGGCAGGAATCCTTGGCAATTTTTTTTATTTTTTCACACCATCTAGTGGTTGAAAATGAGAGATGCAGGTACTGACAGGAGGGGATGTGTATAAATCCAAAATGGTGTCATAAATTCAGCTTCAGCTTGAACCTAGCTATGGCTTTATTGCCTTTCTGTCATATGTCAGCCAGGTAGGAACATTACTCTTGGAGAAATCACATTTTGCTGATAAGGAAGTAAGTACAGGTGCAGTAGCGTTATAGTAGGAAGGGTGAAGCTTTAACAAACTATTGAGCATATCTGTGCAACATATAGCAGTTCTTTATTTTACAGTGAAATATAAATGGGATAGCTTGTTCTCATGATTGTGATAAAAGATATTTGTTTTTTTTTCCAGCAGTATTTATGCCAAAGCAATGTACTTTTACCTGTTTTTCAAGTTACTTCAGAGAAATCGGGAAAAGTGACTATTTTTTCCCCAAGATATAAGATCATTAGTACAACTGAAGTAATTATGAACCAGTTTTGCAAATGTGAGCATGGATATCATTAAAATAAAGCAAGGGGAACAATTGCTGCTTGCAAGTTGTAACTCAGGCCAATGCCTTTTAGAAGAAACAGCAAGATTTCAGTTTGGCAGTGTTTACGTACTCAAATAGCTAAACAGCATGCAAATAGAAATCCTCATAAGTTACTTTAAATTGAGCATCAAAAGTCAGTGTTAATGGAATGAACACGATTTGCATGCTTATACCCTTATAGTACAAATACCTATGCGTGACTAAAGTAATTACTATACAAGTTTTCCTTGTTTAGAAGATCTGTTTAAAATCTGTTTTAGCTATTATCTAAACATTTGTTTGTTCTGGCTTTTGCATGGCAGCAGTCCTGTGGGCACTTACCTATGTATAATTTTTTGTCTTATTTCTTTCTTGCCTTTTGAGAGTTTCCTTCAGAAGTTGAGGTTTTAATTTGAGCCAAATTAACAGAACCGTTGCAGTAGTACGTATTAGATTTATTTAGAAAAACAAAATGAAACAAAAAACCCTCAGACTTTTCAAATGAATAGATCAATGGATCCGTACATTCATCACTTTAATTTATTCCTGAATATTCAAGTGGCTTTTATAACTTATATTATGAATCATGTGAGCTTTCAGAAATTTGTGCACCTCTCTTTCACTATGCAGTAGAAAACATTTTATAGCTCTGCTGATTGAGGGACTCATTAATAGGATTTCTTAGTTAACACTGGCTATTAGAAATGCAATACTTGGGCGGCCTATTTTCTAAGATGATGATTGCTCTTAATTCCTGCTCATTTATGGGCTTGTCTTTGCTTTCAAGCCCACATGATAAATGGGAAAACAAACCATGATGTAACAATTCTTTTTATAAATCTTCCAGAGCTCTTATTCAGGAAATCAATTTCTAGTAATAAAGCCAACTGTGTTGGTAGCCCTATTTTTTTTTTTTAAAGTTTGCTGTGCGCAATTTACCTGAGTGCAACAGTTGCAGTATTTATTTGTTTGTTTTATGTGCATATTTCATGTTCAGAAACTCCGTAGTTTCATCAGCCAGATGCAAGTACTAATGGAAATGTATTTAGACATTAGCAGGCACCTGCTCTAGCAGAATGACTGACATTTCTTAACTTTTAACCTAATTTATTTCCCCCCTCATTTATATTTGCATTAAAGCAACAAATAATACTTGAAAATTAGAAATTATATCTCTAATGGGAATACTCCTTCCCTGTTACTATTTGAGTACGTGCGAATGTGATATAGTGCTACTCACTCTGGTATTTATGATTCATAGAAATCTTGTTTATGACTTAAACTTGGCATCCACATTACCCTGTATTCAGTGGTTGTACACTTCCAGTGTGGGAGATTTTTGTTTTCAACACAACAAATGTCTGTTGAAATGCTCAAGTCACACATACAAAACCTTTCTTTTATTCTCAGTGAAAAAATCAAAGAAATCTCCATAGCTCAGATTACTGCTTATGAAATAAAGTAGAACTTAACAGTGCAGCTGTTTCACGAGTGTGAGCATTTTGTATGTTATGTGTATAATTGACATAACGTAGATTTATTCAGTATATTTTTTCAAAAAGGTGTCAAAGGCATACTGACATTCTGAGTGTTTTTTGTCAGGCTGTTGTCTGTCTGACCATACTGAGAGGTGTATTTGATAATGTTCTTGCTTTCCATGATCGTGCTGCCTATGTCTACATTAGCAAATAGGCTGTACCAATGGGAGCAGATTTGCAGAGTGAAACACTTAGTGCTGAACCCCCAGTCCACACTGTGCATTTTAGAAAGGTTTTATGTCAGAATAGGCATAGTCTGGTTTTGTGGAATGAGTCCACATTAGTGGATGAAGCACACGAAAGTACTGCTTCCATTTTAATTTAATCTGCAAGAAATCTGGTTTGTATGCTTTGAGAGTGCTCTGCAAAGTGGGACACGTCTCATGAAAACTAAAATGCAAATGTGGGTGCAGTTTCCTTCTTCTGGCTTCATTAGGTGTATTCTTATGGAAAAAAACAGCCTAGGTACATGGGTAAGAGTAGGATGAAGGCCTTTCAGTGGAAGGTTAGTTAAGACAGACTATTGTGAAGGGACTCTAGCTCTGCTGGTTTGCATACTGATAATATTTACCTACCTGATCAGAAAAAATGTTGGCATTGTGTCAGGTGATGGAAGGTAATGGCCCTTCAGCCAGGGCCAGTTTTGGTTCAGAAGTCAGTCTGCTTATTCTGATGGAACGCTTTCCAATTGGTGTCTATTTTGTCTCATGTCGTTGCAGGAAATAAAACCTAATAACACTACCATACAGTAAATCCGAGGCTTGTATTCTTAAAGATGACTATTTTATTGCTGTCTTAAAACAACTCTACTACCTGTGAAGAAGTCTCATTCAGTTATCTAAAACATTTGTCATTTTCTGCTTTTTAGAGAAAATGCTGTTCTGTGCCAAAAATGCTCCCTAGTTGATAGTGTATCATTCAGCAATTACACCAAAGGAAATTCTGAAATTTTTTAGCTGGCTTCAATCTTCTGGATGAATTAGAGGCGTCTTAAAATATTATCTTGCAAAATTGCCCCCTAGGATATTCTTTGGAAAAAAAAAAATCTCCCTGGCTCCTGCACTTCTTTAGATCGATTGAGAGGCTACCTAATTTAACCCCAAACAAGGCTATAAATACATTTTGCTTTTCAGTTTTATGGTTTGCAGATCTTCAGTCTATAGGATAATATTACTTGTAATGCCATGGGAGAAGGTGGGAGAAAAATCCTGAATTCACACGCTTCAGCTGTGTGTTTTTTAAATACAAACCCATTGTTTCTTTGAAGGCATTGAAGCATAATAATGGTTTTTAGTAACCCTTTCAAAAACAACAATAACAACAAAACAAACAAAAACCCAACAACAACATACCATATGTATTGAACAACAGGGACTAATCGCATGAGAACCAGATGTTCTCAACTTTTGCTGAAGTCAGTAGAAGTTAATATGGTGCAAAGCATCTGGAGATCCTCATTTACTCAAAGGGTCTGAAAAGAGACTTTTATGAACATCCTCTTGTGTATAAAAACATTCTCGCACATTAAAATATCAACATATTCTATGTTGTAAACAAACCTTGGATTTAAAAGACACGTCTAAGAAACAGGTAATGTATTTCTGCTACTGTACTTTCTGCAAATGAAAAAACTTGTCAGTATCTCATGAAGAGCTGTAGGTGCATACATACCAGTGCAGCGGAATTGGTGGAATGGGACAAGAAGCATCTGCTCACGGTGTGCTCAACTGAGAGCCCTTTAGGAGCCTGTAAACCCTGATGAGATTTTTTTTTTTTCCCCTAACACTGCTGTACAGAGAGTGTTTTGCCAGCAGGTTAAGTCATAACCTGTTCCTTGCTGCCTTGTGAAATTACTTTGGTTAATAAATTTCTGCTGGGAAAAAAAAAAAAAAATCCACTCTTTTACAGACAGCGAAAACGTAGCAGTGGCTTAGAAAGCATTTGGCCATTTGTTAGGGTGGTTGTTCTGTAACGTGTGGCATAATATATTCCACTGCAGCGGTGTTTGCGTTCCAGGGGTTGTGCTGGCCCCTTCCTCCCCTCCCCTGCTAACCCTGCCTGCTATGGCAAATGTGCAGGAGTCACATGGCGGAGCGTGGCCGCACACTTGTGCATTCCCCTCATTGCAGTGTGGCTGGATTTGGCCCTGCCCCCTCTCCTATCCCTCTGTTTGCCTTGGAGCAATTCATTTTGCAGTTATTGAATTTCTTCGGAGAGTTATTTTCATACAGCAAGCATCACAGCACCTCTGGATCTTGATAGCATTTCTACATAAGGAGAAAGAGGCTTTGTGTTAGTAATTACCTAACATTGTCAGGAGCTGACTGCAGGCCTCTTCCTAGTGATAACAGAATAACCACATAATGTAGCTTTATAGCACATGATTAATAGAAAATAATTACACATCCTACAAAGGGATGCAATATTTCTTATAAATTGACTACAATGGTTTCCTGTAGATTAAAGGACTCTTCATTATTTTATCAGTCCTTCTGAAGTATAGTCGCTCTCCTATGTTAGCAGTGATGTTAGAGCCGAACGCGCTGAGGGATACCAGATGGTAGACCCAGGGGTACCTGAGATCTTAAGCTGATGCTTGCCAAAAGACCATGCTTCCCAACTCTATGAACTAGTATAAAACTCATAACTGTCTTCAGATCCTTCTGTGTTTTACTCAGTACTTCCCACAAGTGTGGGCTTCGGCATTTTATCCTACGCATCTCAAACAGCACCAATAGACAAACAGACCTCACAGCAGCAGTGTATTAAATCACATTGTCTTGAAGGAGTTGATCATTGATACCACTGATAGAAAAAATACAGCAGTTTGGATTTTACACGGGGCTTCAAGAAAGGAGTGGGGGAATGCTTCTGTGCCTGACTAGTAAGCACTCCTCAGTGGTGCTGAGGACAGAAGGGAGTGGCCACAAGTTTAGAGAAAAATGTCTGTGCTTTAATCAGTTTAAAATTATTCTAAAACCTGAGATTAAAGTTTTATATTCTTGGTACCCACGTATCTGTATTATCTTTTTGTTCAGACTTCTGTAGTCTGCAGATGGTTTAATTGGGATTCATGTTGCTCTTGAGGCCCATGTGAAGAATAGTAATGATGGAGTAAAAGCTTCTGTGTTGGAATATTGTCTGTATAGTGTAATGGTTGCAGTGAATCCTTAAATTAGTTTACTAGTCTGTTACATCAACATTCATTTCATCTTCTCACTTAGCTTCTTGCCAGAGCAGTAAGTGGTGTATTACTAAGTAGCAAAATCCAGAAAGTTTTCAAAACAGCAACATGCTCTTAATTTTAATTTGAGGTGTCTGAATTGTTTTTGTTTAAAAGCAATTATTTCTAAGCAATTATTTCCAAGTTTGTGTAGTTGCTAAGTGGAACATTTTCAATGGATAATATAGTCCACAGGCTCTTTCTGTGCCATTTGTCATGCAATTTAATGACCACTTAACTAAGCCACTTCCCTCGTTTCATGTATTGTTTGTTTTTTTGGCTGATGTCTAGCAAAACTTGCTTAATCTCTTTTGTCAGGCTCTTCATGACTTCCATGTAGCAGCTTAAAATCTTTTGTTGCTTTTTCTTGGAGAGATTTATTGCTGAGATTCCAGTAGTGTACGTGAATACTTCTCCTTTCACCAGCTTCCCGCTTCACTCTAGAAATACAGCTTGTATATTTAACCAGCGTACTGTAAGATAAAATACGAATTTTAAACAGGCTGATCTGGAACATTACAAACCTTGCTGTCAGGGTATTATTCAGCCTTTAAAGATTTGGGGTGTAACTCGTGCCCCCATGGAAAGGCTCTGGGCAGTTCTTCTGTTAGAAGTTTTCTCACTGCCCATCAGGTTCAGGTACCTCTCGACTTTCAGACCATCCCCAGATGTTCGTACTCCAGTGGAAGGTGGAGTTATTTTTGCAGCTGTCTGATTTGTGAGTTTAGCTCATAAAGGAAGGTTTTCCTGCTATTTTTTTTACACGGACTTTCCTGAAGCCACGCTTATTGCTATATTTTATGGGTAGTGGGATGGAACCTTTTAAATCACAATCTTCTGTTTGCACAGCGAAGGAAGAAAATGTTTAATTTGAGATTGGCGTTCAGCCTTCCACAAAAAGAAAATAAAGTGAGTGTGTGTCTGCCTGCATGCATGTTTTGGGGGGAAAAAAAAAAAAAAAAAGACCTTGGGTTGATATGCAAGTGAGCCATCAACAGGGTTTCCTCGCAGTTAGGCACAGGGAGAGCTGAGTTCACTAAGCACCTCATAGGACCCCTGAGAACTCTCCACCAGGCCAGATATGCCAGCAGCAAATCATTATAGCTCGGGCTCTAATGAAACTCCATTAACCCTTAAGCTCCACTTGACTATTAATAACCGAAAAACTTATCTACAGTCAAAATAATAGCTTATAGTGTCATCTCGGTAGGACCATTAATTCAGAATCCTACAGTCTTTTGCTTTTCTCATCAGAAGAGCAGCGTAGCAGGAAGCAGACGTCGCTTATCAGAGATGTTTGTGTATTTTGTATTTTCCATGTTTGTTCCAAAGTAATTTCTATCTTACTAATCATTCCATTTTTGAATGGGGTCTGTGTTTTAATAATGCTTCATTTGTAACTCAATATATGTCTGTATGCAATTTCAGCTGTTACAATTTATTGAACCGCTGTTAGGATTGATCTTAAAATATTTACCTCATAGGAAAAAAATTAAATTTAGATCCCACAATACTCTTACTTGGTATTGCTTTTGGAAGATATTATTTCTTTAAACTATTATAATTCATTTTGTTTCATATTTATCTCACTAAGCCTAAACAAATTTCAAACAAAAGTACATTAGTCATCTGTCAGACATATGAGATCTGCTGTAGAATTTTCTGCAAGCCTGAAGCGATAGTAGACATTGTCCATAGAAAGAGATTATGTATTGGACATGCAGTATTCCCTCCGCATTTCAGCGAAGTATTATTTAAAAGAAGCTGACTCTAAGTTTCTTAGAGTTTAGCCTTGTGATACTGAAAGAATCCCAGCTGATTTCTTTATGTCAACATTGTGCTATGAGATATCAGTTACAAAGACGAGGTTTTTATGTTTCTAACGAATACAGGATGGAGAGGGCAGCTATTTTTAGTACGTGTTATAGAGAAGTGTGGCCATAATTAAGAAATTTTCCTGTGTATGCCTTGCCTCTTTAAAGTCTAACTTCTATCCTTGCCTAACTCTGTATGCAAACGCCTCTAACACAAAGATATAATGTTTTAATTTTCAGTTGAAATGATAATAACCGTATATAAGAGAAAGCAACCATAAGGAGTTGCATACAAAACTATTGCATTTATATCAGACTAAAGGTTAATATTGCATATTGTTTTCAATTAGGAGTACAATAGATTTGGCTGGTGGGTAGGAGAAATGAAGGGAACCATTGGCTTGGTGCCTAAAGCCTACATAATGGAGATGTATGATATTTGAGAGGCCCGGGTAAGTACATTTTAATCCAATCTTCTGTAATGGCTTGTATGTTCTCTTGTTCTCTGTTTCTTAAGTATTTCTTTCCTGGAACCTGTGTAGCAGTCCTGTTAACATAAAGATTACGGCAAAATATATTGAAGGTTTAATTAAAGCACTTTTTCTGGGATTCTGTATGAATTATTAAACCATAGCGTACAACAGATGATGTATTTTATAACTACATTTCTTTTCCAGACTTTTGGGGGTAAAACAAAGTTGATGTGCTTTCTAGTTAGTTTTGTTACTTTAGTAATGTGATTCTGCAGAAATCTATGGCAGGCAGTAGTTGTTTGGACTGAATTCGATGTGTATGTTTGAGGTTTTTGGGTTAATGATGGACTTTCAACTTCCCTCTCTCTAATCAGGAGAAATCTGCGCCTGAAATCAAGAGTGGTGTGCAGCTGCAGTTTACAGGCTCGGCCTCTGGAAGATGAAGATTCTGCCGTGCACATTTTGTGGTTTCAGTGAATGTAGGCAGAGCGTAGCCTTGTATATATTAAACATTAAAAACTGTAATTGATCACAATTCTGCGGAAATGTTCTTAGTCGCTTTTTATAGAATGGTAATGCTACGAAATGAAATAGATGGTAATTAACGTATGGAGCACAAGCAGTCAAATAGTGCCTGTTGCTCTTCAGCATATTAGCAGCACTCTGTATTGCTGTGGATTTGTGTTCTCTCAGGGAATTTGGCTGTTTTCCTGTTACTCAGATATAGAAAAAAAAGGATGAACTTTGAAAGTAGAAAACTATTGCACAGTTCATGCATGAATTAACCATTTAATGGAATAATTCACTGTACAGTTTCTGCAGTTCCTGTGAAAATCAAAGGAAATTTCTGTGTGATATTGTAAATCTTTCTGTTCTGCTGATCTGTTCTGAACTGTTCTGCTTCCAAATGTGGGATTTTTTTTTTCAGCTGATGATTTATTTTTTATTTTTGTTAACGTTTATCACTTACAACAAAATGAAGGCTTGGCTCTTGTGCTGGTGTACATCAGCCTACATAGGGTAATACTGCGCTGACTGCATTCTGATTTGCAGGTATGAGCTATGTGAAAATTTGGCAAGGATAATGTATTAAAACTGTTTTTGGTAAGCCAGCATGAGACAAATTGCAGGTGAGAATGATATTGTTGATGGTAGCGGTGAAATACTTTTTTAATCTGGACCTGTAAAACGTGGGTACCTTATTGCTGGGTGGAATTCCTGATACAAGTTGTGGAATTCCTGATACAAGTTGTGCAACAGACACCTTCATCTCTGAGTTAAAAAGGGCTGCCTGCAGTCCCCGTGTCACTCTGTAGCAAAAAGCACCACTTGAAACATTTAAAACAAGCAAACAAACAAAAAAACCCCACTCAAATACCCTCACTTGCCGACAAGGAGTTGGGCACGTCAGAGTTAATGCTTGTTTTGGAGATCTGTGTTGCTATTAGCGTGTGATATGCACTGTTCTGGACCCTCCCACCCGGTGATTTGTGAGCCCCTGGTCTGCCACAGAGGCAGGGCCCCCACACAGCTCTGCTGTTGATGCTTCAGGCAGGCCCTGTGAGCGTGTGGGTTCAAAGGTAGCGCTGGCCTAAACGCAGGGGTAGGCCCCAGCCCCGTCAGCGAGCTCAGGTGTCATGTGTTGTTTTAGCTAATTTATGGTACTTTCAGCTACACTGGATCCTAAAAGGCATCAAAGCGCGGGTGCAGAGTTTTGTTATGTATTTTTTAAAAAGAAATAGTCATTTGCAATTGGTTCTGTACGTTATCAGAGAAGCATTAAAATGATAGATGACAGTCTTCAGCTCTTTTACTACTTTAATTTATCAAGCGTGCTTGCGGGCTGCGCACAGAACACGCAGCGTGACATCACGGCTGTGCTGTAACCCCTTCCCGCGTGCGCTCCAGCCGCGCACCGAGCTGCCCCTCGCTCCTGACGTCCCTCCCGGTTCCGCACCGCCCGGGCCGGGTGGGCAGGAGCAGGGCGGCCCCACGCCGCTCCCGCCGCGCGCCCTCGCCGGCAGGTGGCAGCAAAGCGTCACCGCGCGGCGCTGCGCGGCCCGGCCCCTCCTGCCCCCCGCCTGCCGCCGCCGTCCGGGAGAGGGCGCCCTTCCCCCGGCGATGAGCCCAGCGCGGCGCTCCCGCGGGGGCGGCGCGGGGCGGGCGGCTTTTGTCTGCCGCGGCCCTCGGGGGCATTTCCCCCTCTCGGGGCGTGGAGGGGTGGTGAACGGCCTCAGAATCCGAAAAGCTATTTGGAAAGTCACTGGGAGCGTCTTGGGTAAAGCAGCAGATGGGCCCTTCGCTTTAAATCTATGCAAATACCATCACCTTTTTTGGAGAAGAAAATCTCCGTGGGTGCTACTTAAACAAAACTCAACGTTGGAAAATAGCAGTCCCCTGAAAATAGCAATCCCTTTGTTGCCATCCTTTCCTCAGGTCGCCTTCCTGATTTCTTTAAGTCACGTTCCGTGCAGCCTTTTCCTCGACTGTTGGCTCTGTTCCGCGTTGGTGCCATCCTGCCATTAGCTCTTACAGTAATGTTCTACTCTGCAAATTTTTAAGGTTCAAATAAAGTTTAATTGTTTGCAAACTGTTATGACGCTAATAATTCAACAGCCTGCTGTGTTACTAATGAAATTACTTTGTTATGATTAATTTGGAAAATAGTGTGTTGATTGTAGTAATTAAGCACAACAAGGTGAAGTAAATGATTCCGATGCCATCTGGCCTCCAGACTGAATGAAGAAATGAAATGGGGCTGTCACTTGGGTTTATCCGGAGGAGTAAGGGTAGCGCCAACACTCTGTGCCATGGAGGCCAGCGGTGTGCGGTGCCAAGGTGCCCGCCCTGCCGCCAGCCAGGTTTGGGTGTCCATCGCCTTCCCTGTTGCTCCTCGGAATGGCGAAAACTTCCACTGGCTGGAATTAAGCTCTGTGTGAACACTCACTGAGATCTCCTTCTGTGTTTAAAGCACAGACGTTCTTTCTGGCTCTGCGGCCTGCGTGTGGCACAGCGTCAGAAGGCGCGTAAAGAAAAACCCTTCAGAACCTGATCCAAAGTCTGCTGAAACTGAGAGGCTCTCCGGCCCCGGGTCAGGCTCCCAGAATAGCAGCTCAGAGGCAGGCACTGTGGTTGCAGAGTCTCCTTCTGATGGAGGTGCAGTTACTGCCACAGCCCGAGCCAAACAAAAGAGATGCGCTGAGTTCTCGGCAGCCAGAAGACAGAAACCCAGTCGTTCTGTCTCAGGTAGGTAAGAATGAAGTTGTGGGTGTAAACAAGAATCCTGGTTTGGTGGAGCTCACTGGGGCCTGTAGGAGAGCTGTGAGATGTTAAAACCTGTGGCGGAAATTCCCAGGTAGGTGACAAAGGCACGTACTTCAGCTGCATGAGCTGCTTGATGTTTCTCTCATCTCTTTCCCTCAAAGTGATGAAAAATTTATTACTATGGAAACCGGGGGAATAAGTGGATGCAAGGAAACCTTATAAACAACTTTCCACTTTGCATAGGACAACGTGCTGATAAACTGTAAGGCCTGTGCGGCTCTTTGAAGCTGACGTCTCTCAGACAAATGTCTGCCTCGGTCCATTTTTATTTAGAAGAACACCGACATTGAGCTCGATGAGGAATGCTCTCTGTCAAAATGATGTCTCTGCTTTAGAGTGCATTTCCTGCCCTGCATCCCATGCTGCCTTGTGAGGAGCCAGCACTGACCGACTCCAAACTACGGGTTTAAAGTCAGATATTCGAGCTGAGCGTAAGCACAGCACTTTGTGCCTCCGGAATGAGAGTGTGACTTGGCCCGGTCTCTCCTTGCTACAGGAAGGTGTAAAGGGAGGCTGAGATGGTGACGGGGTGGGCAGGTCAAAGGGACGATGCTGTCCTTAGCCAGCTGTGTGCCAAGGAATATGTATTTCTTTTTTTCCTCCTTTACATTGTAGAGGGCACAGGCAGCAATAAGCCGTAAATCGTTGCGTTGTGGCCTTTTATGGATTTGTTTAGGAATGATTTTGTAATGGGATCTAGGCAATTCTGCTCGTGCTGCCTGGGATTCTTAGCCCAAACCACCACAAAGAGAAATTCACAGGGAGCCAGGTCCAAAGCAACGTAGAGAAATAACCTCTGCACCTGAACGGTGTGCCAACATGCCTTAAAGTCGGAGATACCAGCTTCTTTCCACCCTTTTGGGAGGAACAAGTCTTAATTAACAGGAAAAAAGCTAAATATCCAGTGTCCTTTAATAGCAGTGTGTGTGAGAATAGAGCACAGTGGTGCAGGCAGCCTGAGAAGAAGAGCTGCCAGTGGGTGAACAGTTCCAAATGCCCCTAAAAAGCACGCTGATATTTTTGTGCTATAGCAAACTGGTGTGTTGGAGCTCTTATCCTAAAGCAGTCTTAGCATTTCACAGCCTGTAGAACAAACTTTCATCCTCCATTGTGAAGCAAGTGCTACCCCATAAAGATTTTCTCTGGCTAATGAGCATTTTACAGCAATCCTTAAAGTTTATGCCGTGAGATGAAAAAAATTCCACATTCAGTTACTGCGGGAAGATTTATGTTGGCAGAAGAGAACGACCAGTTTGGCCACTTTGCCTGCTCTAGTTGTGTGCATATTCGTAAAGAGTGCTGTGGGGTTTTCAGCGGCCGTAAGTAATGGGAATTTTAGTTTTGTGCTCCAAGACGGGTGTGCAGCATCACACAAGCGACCCCCGTGCAGAACTGCTGGGTTAAAGGCAGAAGTATTACACAGGATCATTATCAATCTTCCAAACGCCAGCATGCATGGAAGTGTGCCTTGGCAGGCTCCCACCCAAGAGCTGACATGGCCCAATGCTGCTCTTTAATAGTCAAATGTAACGGGGTCAGCGTGCGCGGAGCAGAGCGCAGGCAGTCTGACAGGCGCTTGGTTCAGTGGCAGCCTTCAGCCTCTGAGGCGTGTTTCTGTTTGGAAGGGGAAAAGATGAAATCTGTAAGCAGTCGCGTGGCGTCAGGGAAGCCGCCCTGCTCCAAGAGGGCTGCCATTCCCATGCTTAAATTAAAAACAACCCGGCGTGAGTGCGCATGTATGTGTGGGAAGGAGTGGGTTTTATTGTGTATTCACTTGTAATCGTGTTTTAACGCTGTTTCTGCTTTCTGAAGGGTGCTTATGTCTGCCTGCTCGTCATAGTCGCAGTACTTCTATGACAGAAAAATGGCATCTTTAGCTTTTTAAGAACTCATATGTCTAGCAGTTTCAAGTCTCTGTTTCAGAAACTTCCCATCTCTCTTGTCCTGGATTTCCCATCGTGATAGTTCCGTCAGTGCATGATGTCAGGTTCAAACACTAGTGTCAAACCCTGTTTGTCTTTTCAGATGCCAGCTTTTGTTTGCCTCTACCAATAAAACACTACGGGCTTGTTTTTTGCAACACCTTTTCTCCCTATCTTCAAGCTAATTTTAGATGTGGTTTTAAGGTCATGGTCTAAAATGAAGGGGGAAAGTAATCTCTGTATCTGAATTTCTATTACTTAACAACTCCCCCCCCCAAAAAAAAAAAAAAAACAACACTAAATCCACCCCAAAACAATAGGCAATCCAAATTATTAAATGAGAGCTGTTTTTGAAAGACTGTGAAGCAACCAGATTCCTATCCATCCGTTCTTCCGTGCTTCTGAGGCTGACACGTTACAGATGTGGGTGCCTACCCGCTTTGAGCCTCAGACTGCCCATTCGGCTCCTTAATGCCTTCTGATTGCCACCCAGGGTCACCTATAGTTCATTATCGACTCTGACTCGCATATGACCAGAATTGCATTCCCTCTAATGTGTCTGGCACTGCTTTGAAGGCAGTGTTCAGGAAATAAGCATCTGCTCGTGTGGGCTTTCTGCGTTTTCAGAAGGTGAGCGAAACTTCAAAATGAAAAGGCATCATCCAGCATAATCTCTCCTCCTAAGCCATGTTAGTGACTTGCATTTCTGTAAATACTCTGTCTTCACTGCATTCTTGCATCTGGGTTCTTATACAGAATTATGAAGGGGAGAGTGCGTACTGTAAGGTGTCTTCTTGAAAAAGCAAATTTTTACGGAGTTGGGCTAAACTGATCAGGAACATGGTAAGAAAATGCCTGCTTGAGAAAATGAACCTGAATCTGCACCAGTCGTGGCCTGTGTGAGACTTGGGTAGGCAGCAGAGAGCGAAGACCTACATGGTTGGCTGAAAATTGATCCTTGCTGCTCTGTGTTCAATATCACCTTGGGCCCTTCAGCTGCAGCGCTGCGACTGAACGTCTCTAATGAGGTCGGTGAGCCAGCAGTTTGTGCAGATGCTCGTCCATCAGGTGCGGGTGGGGATTTTGAGTGATAGCCTGGTCTGACAGAGCAGCGTGTGACGTTGTGGTGTGACACGTTCCCGTTTACGTGTCCTGTCTGTCAGACGAGCTGGGGGCTCCAAGGAGCTCCTGTGGTCCGTTTCATTGAATGGTGAAGAATGTGTTTTTGTTTTGCGCACTCTGGATGATGTTCCCCATATTAAGGGGGTAATTGTGAGAAATACCTTGCTTAGGTGCCGTAACATTTCAGACATGAGGAATATATGTTATAGTAATTCAGCCTGAAACTGGCCAGGGTGACCCGTAGGGGTCAGTGAGCAGAGCACTGACCAGCGACTGAGAGCATGTTTATTTCATGTGGTGAACAGTGTTTGGTTATTAATTAATTATATTTCAGACAATTATTTCAGTATTTTTGTCTAAAAATAACAGCAGACATGCTGTTTGCTAAGTGTATTAACTGAAATTACAATAGCTATTCAGACTGCATTCATCATCATGCTTATTAGTGTCTGCCCTTCCTATGTCTGTTGGCTCTTGAATGTTCTGCTCATCCTGAGTGTTGTCATTTCTTCTGGTATTAGAAAAAAAAAAAAGTGAAATGGGGACCGTTGTCATTGGCACAAGCATCTTGTGTCTTTTACATTGTATGCTTTTTGAAAATAGTCAGTTCTGCATGTACAGTCTGAAACAAGGGAATTTAGCCATGTGACTCCCCCTTAACCTCAATGAAAGCTACGTAGGTAAATCTTAATTTGAGGGCACAGTATTAATTCCCTATTGACAATAGCAAGCATTCAGCCACGTAAGTTCCCTTGGCTTCATTGTGTTGCTAAAACTGCTTGCTAATCTGAAATAAAGGATTTGAAAGCAAGCTGTTAGTGTTGTGGAAGGTAGTTTTTGTGATTTAAGGAAGAGCCCCAACCATGAGTTAGCCACAGGCATATAGGATGCCAATTTATCTGTGTAATTTTTCCTGATGTTCAAAGTCCCTTGGTGTATAGCACTTAAATACAGGGAGTATCACAAGCGCAGAGCAAATGACTTTGGTGTTTCTTGTCTCCAGCTGCCCGGAGAAGATCTCCAAGGGGCCAGATACCTCTTGTAGCCAGAAGGAAGCATTTTACACGTTGCCCACTTCTGACTTGTGATTCACGCAGCGATGGTCTGCAGACTCTAGGCTGAGCTCTGATCATGCCAGGATTAGTGGGGGTTTACTCTTCCAAAAACCACACAGGTACACCAGCCCTGTGTTAGTGTAGTGACCCTCTCTACTTCGTTGTCCCCTCCCTTCTCCTGTCAAATCTGGGGGTGGCCGTCGTCACTGTCTTCAGTTGCCTTTATCCCAGAGAGCTGCCAATGGCAGATGAATGCTTTGGCTGTGCCTCTCTCCTTTCAGCCGAAGAGTAAGTGTGTAATAATGAGGATTTATCTTGTTATGTGGGTATATTGACACAGAATTATAACATCTGTATATGGCCCCCTGACAGTCCCCATGTCTCCCGGTATATTCTGTTTTCTCTAGGCCAAATTTATTGCTCTCCTAATTAAGTCAAGTCCTGAGGACTTAATGGAGTTGGGCGTTCTGCAAGTGGCAGGAAGTAGGGCTCTGCACAGCCGGCTGCGATGCTCTGCCCTGGGCACCATTCCTCACCTCCTCACCGCACCGACCCAGTGCTGGGCGGCCAACACGGGGCAGGGATGTGGAAGAAACTCCTCAGCGGTCACTATTATCGTTTGCTCCATTGTATGTTAGGAATGCCTGGGTGACCTTTTGTTTGCAGTCAGGCTTCCAGCTGTAGTTTGCTAAATGGGATCACGTTAATCATCAGGTGACACCGAGAAATCACAGGCTTACGTTGCTCCCAGGTAGCTGCAGCTCAGCAAGGTGAAGCTTTGCAAGGGCAGGGGCAGCAAAATGTTTGTGCTGGTTGCCTGGAGCTCCTGCAATTTCCATTTTCAGGGATTTTGAGAACCAGTGGGGAATGAACTCACCTGTGAGGAATGGCTTAACCACGGGGCTTCCTGCCTGCTGAGTGACCTCTCAGGGCTGTTCCAGGCCGGCTTTCCTCAGTTCTGTAAGTCAGGAGCAAGCTGACACCATGCTGAAGTGGCAGAATAAATACCCATCCAGTCTCAGCTTTTCTTTGACTGGCATACCGAAAGTGCCGCTGTTCTGGAGCTGACGTGTTCCTAATTTCCTCCAGCTCCACAGGATCCAAGCAGGAACCGAGTTCACTGGTTCCCTCCCAACACGTGTGGGAGTCCCTTACCTCAGCAACTAATTCGGCCCACGGTTTGTGCATGTTGAAAAGTTAAGGGCTTCTTTTGGGTGTCTCATGCCTCTCTGTGCCTCACGGGGTGGTTGCCTGAACCCGGTGTTAAAGCAATTCTGAGTACACGAAAGATGATGTTTGTTCTAATTGCCACCGAGGGCATTTCACTCATGCATTTTTAAGCAAAGTAGCTGCAATTTTGAGTTGTATCCATTCATTCACCTCAGGTATTTAAATTCTATTTATCACTTCGGTGTCTAAGTGTCTTACGAAATAGAGAAAGAGATAAAAACAGTCTTTGGTTTTGTCTGTTTCTTTCTTCAGAGAACAGAAAGGGATTTTTTTCCAGGGCCCACTCAAGTAAATAGAAGCGTTTCCATCCTTCTAAAAGGCTTTGGATCAGGTCCACCTGTAAGGATAGTCCTCTTTTTTCTCATCCCCTTTAATTGAATGTATGACATATTTAATTCTGGCAGTGTTCTTTATCTCTGTGAAAAGTCCTTTTAATTCTGCCTGTAAGAAAGTGTTCTGCGATGTGGCTACCTGATTTTATTGAAACTTACATGTCAGGAAAAAAAATTATTGCTTTCCCTGTCAAAACTGACAGTAATTACGAGCCCAAATATATGGCTGTGATTGACTTGTAAAACTAAATCTGTAATATTTCAAGTTTGAAAGTTGGCTTGTGCAGCTTTCTGGAAATGTAACCCAGCATTTTCCTTGCGAACTGACGTCTCTTTATCCATTTCTTTTATCGTCTTTGTTTTTATTTGTGAGGGCGGGGAGCAGACAGCGTTTATGTAGTATGTGCTGGGTGGCATTTAGCAAGTCTGCTTCTGGGGAAAAATACTTTCTAGCTAAGCAGCAGCTAAAGCAAAATCAGGAAGGTTTGAGCATTTGGTTCCTTTTATGTGCTCCTCTTTGTGCATAATCTTCCAGCAATAAATACTGCATATTGATTACTTAATTGTGATGGAAACATACTTGGACAGGGCAACATTATAGCCTATTTACTGCCTTTATTTTTAAAGAGTTTTTAAATTTTAAAACGAGCGTTGCGCTAAATGTAGTGCTGTGCTCCTCTGTGCAGAGCTTGATTTAGAAAGGACTTTCTCATCCGGGCTGCGTTACCGAGAGCTCCTTCTGCTCCAGCTGCCTGCCTTTCCCTTCAGCTTCAAAACCCAGAAACATCAGTGACTGGTGTTCAGCCTCTGTTAGCGTAAGTGAAATTCGCATCAGAACAGAGCAATTGTTTTAGATTAATTAATGAATAAGCCCCCAAATTGGTTTCTGTAGAGAATTTATATTTATCCAGACTTGATGTAAAAGTTTAACCTGCCTCTTTGCCCGAAAAATGAAAGGTGTGCAAGAGTTGCCTGGTTAATAATGAACGTTTCTGAGGACTCGTAGTGAAAGGTGATCCTCCTTTGGCTGAAGGAAAAAAAGGCATCAACACAGCAAATGGATATGTTGACCAAATGCTGACTTAAAGATGTTCTAAAAGTGAACTAGTAGCACTGCTGAAAAAAAAAACAACCAAAAAATACATGAAGAAGTCTTTGTTTTAAATACCACATAATCATTTAGCTGGACTGCAAGAAGATAGATGTAAGTGGTGAAGTGATGTGTGTTAACAGATACAAAGAGGCACGCTGCAGCGGCTTCCACAACGTTGTGTATTGTTTCCAATGTACAATACCAAATCATTTTGGAACAGAAAAGATGAAGTTTCCCTTATAGGTGGGAATATTCTCCGTTTTACCTCATCGTTTTGACACTGTTAGGTATTTGGATGGTATTGCTGTTGGGCTTTCAATTTTTCTTTCTTTCTTAATTTCTTTCTTTCTCTCTCTTCTCTCTCTCTCTCTTTCTCTCTTTTTTTTTTTTTTTTTACTTTAAATCCAAACCAGTGAAGCAAAGCCTGGGAAGCAGTAATTTCTTTGAATCTTAATGCAGTCTGTCTTCTTAATGAGCCTGCTGCACTGCCCTGAAAACAGCCCTTTACAAATAAACATGCTGGAAGTGATTTAGCCACAATGTCCAGACTGTGTAAACATCTAATTATTACAATAAAATTGTCAATAAATATACATTACTGCTCCCTTTTCAAACGTTAACCAACTTTTTCTTTGCTTGATAAAAAGGTATAAATTGTATTTTTATGTCGTGCTGGGTTTTGTGTTCATTACCCTGCTCTCTGCTCTCCAGACAAAAGAGCACAGCCTAATGCCTGAGTTATTCCTGGACGGCGAAAACTCCTACAGTTGTTTATTAACGTAAAGTGCAATGTTTCCTTTCACAGCAAAATGAACTCGGAGCCTCCACGATCTGATCTTTAGTCACGGCATCTCTTTTTATTTTATTTTTTTCCTTTTCCCCCTCCAGAATAAAAAGGCTATAAAACCTGTTATTGCGGCTGCTGTAACTGCGGGGTGGGCGCGCGATTAAAACCCGCTGACTGGAGGGAGGAAAAGACATAGTGCTGCGTTAGGACTGAGAGAGCAAGCAGGAAAACGGAGCAATTTCCTCAAAAATATGAAGTTCTGCTTTCAGAATCATGCTATCGTGTTGGCCATAATTGCGGCGTGCCCCCCCCCCCGTCCCCATACATCCCCCCTTCTCGCATATCTTATGTAAGTGGAAC